>VCAZ01000014.1:3117240-3527240 GCA_005784505.1 Bagarius yarrelli | reverse complement strand
CCAACATGTTAAACTGTTATCTAATTCAATTTTATTTGTATGGCGCTTTTTACAGTGGTCATTGTCACAAAGACAACAGGTAGCAGAAATTATGTAGTTACACTGTGTGTGTAAGGAACTTAAATCATAAGTCCTCAAAGAACAGCTGGAATGTCTTTATGGCAGAGTGGAACGTCCTCGGTCACCCTGGAGATGTCTGACAGGTCCGGAGTGGAGATGAGAGAGAGAGAGCGAGAGAGAGAGAGAGAGAGAGAGAGACAGAGGGGAAAAAAGAAAGACAAAAAAGTAGGAAAACAGTTAAGTGACACTGTATGGAGTGATTGAGTATTTATTGTAGAGTGCAAGCATGGACTCCGGCAAGAGTAACTAGGAGAGCATAACTAAAAGGAGAACCTGATCGATTTTGGAATCTGATTGAGACTTAAATACTTGACTTTAAGTTTTAATACAAACTTTTTAATCTGATTATCAACAGTTTCATTAGCTGCATGTTAATCTGTTGGCTAACATCAGACCCGTGCGTCCACAAACTTTTGACTTTATGGAGAGAGAGGGAGAGAAAGAGAGAGAGAGAGAGAGAGAGGAATTTTATTTTTAGTATTTAATTGGAATTTGAATTATTTAATTATGTAAATAAGAGTGATGGGGCAATAGATTATTAGGACTGATTAAGTGCTTAAGGAACTGGTTTATATTTATAATAAAAGCCTGTGTCATGTCTCCCGCTGTTTTGATCATATTACCTGAAATGCCATCAAGGCATGTCTGAACAAATCCTTTGTTTAGGCAGGAAATTACTTTTCCGACCTTTAATTAAGCAAAGAGGTCTGCTTTAATGAAGAAATGTTGAGTGCAAACACGGAGCTTCTGGCTTCATCTGCTGTCCTAGACTGTTCCCATCATCTCCACTCAAGAAGGTCCTAATGGTATTTTATCATCTGTGTCTAACGCAGTATATAGAAAAAATAGAAAATAGGAAGAAAGGAAGGAATACTGGATTTTGGTAGACAGGTAGACAGTCTATTAGGATTTTTTGTAAAGATGCTTAGTAGACAGCTGGCACAGTTGGACGTATATATATATATATATATATATATATATATATATATATATATATATATATATATATATATATATATATATATATTACGTTTTCTTAAGCTTTTTAATTTTTTTAATTTTTTTCTCTTTTTACCTATTTTTTAAATTTGCTTTATTTTATTCCTTTTTTAATTATTATTTTATTCTCTATTATTCATTAGTATGTTTTATAAGTTTTATTTTACCCCACCAAGTGTCATGGCCTTTTCACATCTTTGTCTTTTCCTGCACTGAAACTGTTTTCTCAATCATCCCTAATCATTTTACAGTTCTTCACTCTGCACTTTTTCTCAGATCACTGCGAGCAAACCAGATCAAGAGGCTTCCAGAAAACACCTTTCAATCTCTACATGTGCTGGGAGAGTTGTGAGTGTGTCTTTTTCTCTAATCATTCGGTTTGATTATATACATATTTATTATTGATGACTTTATTTTTGTGGATTACACAGGGACCTTTCCAGTAACCAGATAAAAGAGCTGCCATTGGACATCTTTAAGGGTCTCCAGTCTTTACAGATTCTGTAAGTTTTTTTTTTATTAATAAATAAAAATGTCTAAATTGGGCATGTGTACAATTACCTTTACGGCAAAACAACTTTATTTTATTTATACATTTGAGCAATTAGGGGTTCAGGGCCTTACTTAGAGGCTCAGCCGTGGCAACTTGATTGTACTGGGAATGAAACCCACAATCTTCTGGTTAACAATCCAACATCTTGACCACTAAGCCACCACTTTCGTTACATGTATATTTAAAAAAACATATAAGAAAAATGCTTAATTTACAAACATTTACTCAGTTAAGTACAGCTCCAAACAACGGAATGTAGATTATAAAAATATGTAAATTAATTATTACAATATTATTTGCATATTACAATATTATTACAATATAATTTGCACTGGTGGCGCAGTGGATAACTTGTTCGACTGCTTCCAGTAGGGTTGTTGATTCTATTCCCAGCACCACCAACCTACTGCTACTGGGTCCCTGAGCAAACTTTTATAAAAGAAATAACAGTTAACAATTATAAAATAACCACTGAATGTTAATTTATTTAATAAATGTCAAATTTTAAATTCGATTATACTTGACTCACTGTACCTGAAACCCACTGCCTCACTTTATCTAACAACTTCAGCCAAAGTGGTCCAGCAATATTTTAACACCTTACAAAAAATTATTTTTTTCAATAGTTTTTGAATTTTAATACCCAGTAATTTCAGCAACACATACAAGTACAAGTAAGAATAATATTTTCTTCACCTTTATAAGTTGGAAATGAAAATCTGAGAAGAGTGATTGAGAGTTGACTTCCGTTTAACATGAGGGGAGTCCATCTTTGACATCCACCACTGTCAAATTGCATCAAAAACTATTTAAATAAATAAAAACTAAATAAAAAAATTGCATAAACTATTTAATTATCTAAAGAAACCTTTTAAAACATATAAATGACCCACTTTACTTGCAGTCACCCAGATTAGATTACATTAGATTAGATTAGATTCAACTTTATTGTTCTGTATAATAAAGAAATAGTAATAAAATATGAACTATAATACAGATAAAGTGCCTTGGCAGTCCAAATAGCATCAGGTGGTAGAAATTCTTGGGATGTGCAATAATTCAGTATGAATATAGACATAAATATATGAATATAAATAAACAAATAAACATAGTGTGGTACAATAGTGGGTTATTGTTCAGTCCAGGGTGGTTTTATTTACAGAGAAATTGAATAAAAAAATTAAGTTAACCCCAGAGTTTGGAGTTGAGTAAAACTGACAGTTGAGGTGTAAAAACTGTTCCTGAGTCTGCTGATGCAGCAACAAAAACTCCAGGAGTGTCTACCGAATAGAAGAGGGTGGAACAGTTCATGGTTCGGGTGAGAAAATGTATACAGGTGACACTGCTTGAAAGGTATACTGCCTAAAAAAAGGGAAGAAGCAGTGTTTATGGTAAATGTAAATGTCACCTGGATAGATTTTCTATATATTCATCTAAAAAATTAAACTAAAAGCAGAGAATATCAGAATGGTTGGAAATGTACAGTCACTATGCTGTATTTATCATCACGGCTACAATATTTTGCTAAACGTTTAACTAAAAGTCTTTCCTTTGCATACTGATAATGAAGTAAGACTGTAAAATGGTACGAACGAAGGAGTCACATGATCTATTTTTAGTGTTTAGAATTGTAATTCTAGCAGGATTTTGTTATTATAGCTGTCCTTTATAGGGCTATTGTTATATCCGTTTTTTTCACTTTGGGGATCTAATAATGTATATAATTTAATTTACCATCTAATGTTATTTTTGAATTTGCTGTTACATGTGTAACCTAATTAATTTCTATGTGTTATATTGATTCTTTCTCAGGAATCTTTCGCAAAACCCATTGAATCACATCCACCTGAATCAGTTTGATCACCTGACTCAACTCCAGTCTCTGTGAGTGAAGGATCCTTATTTTACCAAGACGTTTCAAACTTATCTTTAAAAAAAACCTTTAAAAAAGCCATAAACTTGTGATTGGTGCAACCAAAAATGCTTAATTAAATTTTTTTAATAGAGATAAAAATTATAAAACTACAAGCACAGGACCTCTTAAGAGTGGAAACGCGTTTAAAATGATTTTTATGATGGTTGTACTCATGTTCCACAGACATGAATCTGAGAACTTTGTCTTTTGAGTGTAGTGATGATGTCCCAGTGCCAAATCTGAGCAATATTCTTCAAATATTGTTTTCCTTTAAATGTTTTGTATATTTTCTGTTAATTTTTTTATTGTAAAATCACTGAAATCCTAAAGAGACAAAAATATGGTCAGCCTTTTGACTGCTAAGCTGCTATGTAAATTTATGGAATTTCATATTATAAAATCATCGTAAAGTGTAAATTTGTGAGTTGAGATACTACTTAAAATATAATAATTAAAATATTTTGAAATAAATTATTAAGTAAACATTATGCATTTGTGTGACAAAATAATTTAACCTGTTACTTTAAATAGTGAATTTTTTTTTTTAAAACAAACTAATTGAATTAAAAATATATATATTAATAAATAATGATTAAATTATTTAGGTAAAATAATGTGAAATAACCTTTATTTACTTCTTATATTTGGAAAAAATAGAAATATAAATTAGCATTTAGAATTTTTTATAAGAAGTTTTAGACACACCATATTCACCAAAAAACTATATTTTTCTTCTGAGGTAAAGAGCAGTTATTTCTTTTTACTTTTGGAAACTGATACCATAAAAAAGTTTATTTTTAATCCTTGCAGTTTTATTATAACAAGCTGCCATTGTGCCTAAAAGTGCAGTGGTGGATTGAGATTTTCTTTCAACCCTGGGGCTATGACCCGACTCTGTGCCAGTTTGATCCAAACATACTGAAGATCAGACCTGCTTGAAGCTTGTAAGAGATGGATAATAACCAGTAAAATTCCACTGTTCTCCGCAGGGGCCTGGAGGGAGTGAATATCCCAGACATCCAAACCCGCATGTTCGAGTCCATGAAGAACCTCTCCTACATGTAACTCTTTGAATATATTATTACCACATACATTAAACAGTTATTAACTGATAGCAAATTGCATTGTCTTGTTAAAACTTCAATACTTTGTGGGGCCAGCGGTGATAATCAATTATTTTATTAACATTTCCCTAGATACTTTAAAAAATTTCAGTACTGCTCCTACGCTCCTCATGTCCGAAAATGCAAACCGAACTCGGATGGACTCTCGTCGTTCGAAGACCTGCTCGCGAGTGTGGTTCTCCGAGTCTCTGTCTGGGTGATGGCCTTTGTCACCTGCTTTGGAAACATCTTTGTCATTGGCATGCGCACCCTCATCCGTGCAGAGAACAACCTACATGCAATCTGCATTAAGGTTTTGTGCTGTAAGTATTAGAGCCAACAACATTTTTTATAGCAAAATTATATAAATAAATACTACACAATATCATAAAAATCAGTATTAAGCAATATTATACAAATCTCCCAAACATTTTTTGCCATTTGGTGGACACCCATATCTAGAATGACTTTTTTTAGGATATATTTATAGGCATTTTGACAGATAAAATGGGGAGAGGTTGTGGGACTAGAAATGACCCAGGCTGGAATGGAACCCTGGTTGCCGGAGCGCAACAGTTTGTTAAAGTGCCGGCCAAATGACTTCTATTTTTATCCAAATGATATCTTTTTGCTCAGAGGCCCAACAGTTTGGCGGTGCTGGGAATTAAACCCAAGATCTTCTGCTTGGCAGTCCTACACTTATCTACCACTTATTATTTTAAAAAGATATTTTTTTCAATTACCATCAAAAATACACGATACGCCATAGGTGTTTTTTTTACTATTGCAGCCAGCCATTATTTTATTAAATCTTGCAGAGTTTTTATTTCTAAGTTTGTTTTATTTCTAAAAAAATTTCTAACCTACTAGTTTTATTCTTCAGTTATTAAAGTTTGGGTTGAATTCAGATTTTTAATTGGCTAAAACTTCATAAACTAATAAATAAATACAATAACTTTTAGAATTGTGGGTTGTGCTTTCTCTCCTTTCAATTAAGTCCATTTCCAGAGGCTTTACACCAGGAACGGCGAGGCAAGTTCATTTCTAAGCACATTTTATACAGAGTGTTGATTCATAGTGCTTTACATAAAAGGAATGAAAACTTATCATAAAAATAATTACAGTAAACACAGAGAAATTAAAAAAGGGATTTCATCATAGCATTTTTTTAATGAATGACAACAGTAGGCTATAAGCAAGTGTAGACAATGGATGGATGGATGGTCTTGCTGTGTTCTGGTTGGTGTGGAAGAACTTAAGTGTCATGAATAAGACTCAAACCCTGACTCTGACTCAACCCCACTAATCACTATTGGGATGAACTGGAACCCCAGACTTTACCTTACCTAACATTTACAGCATTTGGCGGACGCCCTTATCCGCATTTACCTCATTTATACAACTGAGTAATTAGGGGTTAAGGGCTTTGCTCAGGGGTCCAGCAGTGGTGGCTTGGTGAAGCTAGGAATCAAACCCACAATCCTCGGGTTGGTAGTCTTAACACCTTAACCATAAGCCACCACATCCCCTTAACATTAGTGTCTAATCTCATTAATACTATGGTAGCTAAATGAAGTATGGAGATTATTATAAAAGTAAGAATAGGACCGAATCTAGAAATTAAGGTTCAAAAAAACTGATGACCAAGAGTCTTGTTTTCTCTCTCTCTCTCTCTCTCTCTCTCTCTTTTTTTCATCTATCCGTCTTATTATCGAGGATGCCTCTATGGGTGACATTTTACAGGGTTGTCATGCACTGAGAGTTCTCATATCTTCGACAGAAGTTCTATAATCCTGTATAATCTTCTCAGCTCTCCTGAGCCCTCTTAGACCTTAGAGTCTATCATATTACCTGCCTGAATCAAGCATTATTTTCTCATTTTTAGCTTCATTCTGCTGGGGGAAAAAATGTGTCTGTGCTTTTAAAGCCAGATCCATTTACTATAGAAAGTTTTTTGGACAAAGCAGATCTCCGAAATAATGAATCACATCAAAAATGAATCATTCATATAAAAATAAATCCAACTATCTTCCCTACTCCTGAATGTAGCATTGGAGATGTTATATTAAAGAGTTCTTTTGAAACACATTGTGTTCAGTTAGCAATTTACTGTGTTTAGGATAGCCCTGAGCTAGTTCCTATTGAATTCATTTACTTTCCACAAGAAGTACTTTGTGTTCCGTTGTGAATTGCTGAAAAGAAATATGCCTCTTTAGGCATCAGTTACGGAGTAAATATTTTGCGCTGCAAGGATGATGCATTACTTGGGCGGATAAAATTATAGATGGCATGCATTAACTTTTCATTTTTTCCTGTCTTGAGATGCATGTCTGGCAACAAATCCCTAACTCTGAGTTATTAGTGACACTAATGGCTTGTCAAGTAAGGAAGAAAACATGACAGGATCCAGGGTTTAAAAGGAAATCATTAATAACAGGGTGGTTTAATACATGAGTTTTATTTTTTAGTACAAGACAGCAATTTACTAACAGTTAACTTGTGAGAACCCCATGAACCTCACCTTGAGATGTTATAATCTAATATTATTAGCCTGTAGCCTGTATCACAAATTGTAGGTACCTTTTTCTCTTTATTTTCTGCAATCTTTCTTTATAGCATCCCCAATCGTCTATGTTAACAACACCTGTTATTCATGGATGTTTTGCCTGGTGGAGTTTTCAGTACTTAAACATCTCCAGTGCCCTGAACATGGCTTTCAAAATGTAGCCTCTAATATTCATTAAGATAAGGTAATTAAGCAGTGAAGGTGGTGCTCTCATACTATTGACTTGTACTGCTTTCTTACTCTCTCTATCTCTCTCTCTCATTTTAAAAATAAGAACAGTCCGTTTTTCAAGTATTTCCACTCCAGCCAGAACACAGCATGTCTTCATGGAGTTTATGGGCTTTGCACACAGCACTATTGTCACGCTGGAACAGGCTTTGGGTCTCTTAGTTCCAGTGAAGAAATAATGTAACGCTACAACATACAAAGAGATTCGAGACAGACTGTATGCTTCTAAATTTGTAGCAACATTTTGGAGAGGAGCCACATATGGATCTAAGGGTGAGGTGTCCGCAAACTTTTGCCAATAAAGTGTATTTTTAGTTAAAGATACAGATTACTCCTTAGATTTGGATAAGATTTAGCCAAACTGCTTTGTTCTATAGTAACAGGTACTATTGTATACAGTGGCGGGCGGTGCATTTGGTCTCTGGGCCTTCAGTGGGGACTCTTATGACTGATACACCTCTTAATACCACCACTATCACGTCGCAATTATAGAAACCATCAAAAAACGCAATATAACACAGCGTGTGATTACAGAGAGAGAGAGAGAGAGAGAGACATTTCGCATATTGAGGGTAAAAACCATTTTTACTAAAGCAAGAAACCCCGTTAACTCCAAATTTAAAATCTGATTGGTTAAAGAAACGTAAAAAATTTCTATAATAGAAATAGTTCCATTGCTATTATAGTTTAAGTTCCATGGGCAACACTACTGGTTCCTAAAGCTTTTGCAGGTTAGATTAACATGAAAATCTGATTGGACAAAAAAAATCCACATACACGTACTAGAAGCAGTGCAGCAAGAGAAACACTATGAAATAAAAAAAAAAGGAAAAAAACTTTCATGGAACAAATATTAGAATATAGGTGTGAATGTAGGTCAGCTTCTGATAGTGTTTAGGCAGCAGAGAAGGCCTTGATGGCCTCGACTCCCACTACTGGTTGTATATCTTTGTGCAAGCATGCCTTTACTTCCTCTTCCTTCCCATGTCATTTTTTTCTTCAGGTGCAGATTGCCTGATGGGAGTTTACCTTTTCTTTGTGGGCATTTTCGATGTTAAGTTCCGTGGGGAGTACAACAAAAATGCGCACGTGTGGATGGAGAGCCTCGAATGTCGCACTATCGGCTTTCTGGCCATGCTGTCTTCCGAGGTGTCTGTCATGCTTCTCACTTATCTGACCCTGGAAAAGTTTCTGGTCATTGTGTTCCCACTGAGTCACCTAAGGCCAGGGAAAAGCCAGACATTCACTATATTGGCTGTGATCTGGCTTATAGGAATTATGATCGCCGCTGTACCGCTGCTCAACGATGAGCTCTTCGGGAACTACTACGGCCGAAACGGTGTCTGCTTTCCACTGCACTCCGAACGTTTGGAGAAACCTACAGCCAAGGGATATTCCACTGGCATATTTTTGGGTGGGTGTTAAAAAACTTCTCAAATGTAATTTATAATATCAAACATTAATATTGATAAATGCATGTGTTCTTTCTTTGATGTGTTTATAGGACTCAACCTGGTCGCCTTCCTCATCATTGTTATCTCCTACTCCAGCATGTTTTATTCCATCTACAAGACCGGTATTAACGCCACAGAGCTACGCAGCCGGCTGCACAAGGACGTGGCTGTGGCCAACCGCTTCTTTTTCATTGTGTTCTCTGATGCCCTCTGCTGGATCCCTATATTCTTGGTGAAAATTCTCTCTCTGCTTGAGGTGGAGATTCCAGGTAGATAAAGAAAAGCATCTATAATTTTCCACTAAATAATTTTGTAATAAGGACTAAATAGGTTTTTTTTTTCAAAATCTGCTAAAAGATTTAAGGACAGAATATTATATCATATTTACATTCGCAGCATTTGGCAAACGTCCTTATCCAGAGCAACTAACATTATTCCCTGTTATACAACTAAGCAATTGGGGGTTAAGGGCCTTGCTTTAAGAGACCCAGCAGTGGTGTCTTGGTGGTGCTGGGAATCAAACCCGGGTCTTCAAGTTGGTAGTCCAACTACCCTAACTACTGCCCTATCACTTCCCTGTCAGTTAATGTTAGGATTCACATATCAGCAAAAATTTATGGACACTTTACAAGCATACATAATGGTGTAGCATTACATTCCTGGAGGTTAAGATGTTGGACTGCCAATTAAACGATCTGGGTTTAATTCCCAGCACCACCAATCTGCCACTGCTGGGCCCCTGAGCAAGGCCCCTTAACACCTAACTGCTCAGTTGCACAAAAAAGGGATAAGGGGGTCTGCCAAACCCTGTAATTATAAATGCACCTGTGCACATACAAGCTTCAGGAAAACATGATTTGCCAAATTTTGCATGTAAAAACTTGAGTGTTTTTGACATCAACTTCATTGAACACCTTTAGGATGAACTCCAACATCTGCTGTCCCCTAGACCCCCCAACCAAACATTAGTGTCTGATCTCTCTAATAACATTAAAGCTGATTAGACACGATCCACTCTCCACAATCTTATAGAAAGTGTAGAGGTTATTATAGAAGTAAGCGTGGGAATGAATCTGGACAAGAATGTTTAAAAATGCATATGGCGGTAATGGTCAGGTGTCTCAATACCTTTGTTAATATATTGTAAATTCATCCATTTTCTAACATGCACTTTTTCCATAATTTATATTTTTATTTCTTATTAGGAACCATTACATCCTGGGTGGTCATCTTCATTCTGCCAATCAACAGTGCCTTGAACCCCATCCTGTACACCCTGACCACCAGCTTCTTTCGAGAGCAGGTAGAGCTGTTGCTGTGTCAGTGGCAAAGACACTCCACCCTCAGAAAGGAACGCAAAAGCTTATCCAGCTCAGTTATCGAAATAGAAAACTCACGTCGTCCATATTGCACGCGTGACTTTGTGCCCAGGACCTCTATCTTGAACTTTAAAGGCAGTTTTAGATGAACATGTACTCTGAGATTATAAACTGAAAGGAAAGGTGTTTGGAGATGTGCTGATACTGATACCGTCCTGATCTGTAGTTTCAGCCAAGAAATAGAAAGTGGATATGTTTGCATAAAACCCGGAGGCGACCTCGGCTGGGACTTTTACAGGACAGACCGCAGCTTTAGTAAACATGATATTCATGTACACATAATGTTTTACAAAGATTTAACGTTCATTTGACTAAAAATGCTAGTTACCAAGCAACTAGCATCGAACCGGGAAGGCATTCTTTAACCCGCAGCTAAGCTGTTTTTTTACTGATACCTCATTCTTTTTTTTCTTAAAGAATTCTCATTATAAAATGGCTACGGTTCAAAGTGTATCTTTTATTTAAATGGTTATAAAATGTAAAATTGACAAAGTCACAGTTACCTGTGGGCTGAATCACTTTTTTCTTAGCTTTATGAAATGATTTTTTATTATGTAAGGGGTGGGGCGATGATTTTATCTATTAGGGGGCTACCTAGTGTTGTTGCTGTGTATTGCAGAATATCGATAGTACAAATAGAACTGCTAACAATCCCCTGTCAAACCAACAAAATATTTTTTTTATTACATGCTGCAGTTATAATATAAATGCAGTTATTAATGAAGCAATATTCACAAGATAAAGACAAAATTGTGCTTATAGCTGAATTACCTTTGCTTGGATAATAATTATTACCGACAAGTAGAATTTGTTCTTCTGACAACTAAATAACTTGACTTGAACTAAAGGAAAACAATTACAAATTCTAAATGGGTGGCAAATTTGCTACATTAGCTTATATTTTGTCCATTCAGTGGTGAGACCAGCTATGATGTATGGTTTAGAGACAGTGGTGAGACCAGCTATGATGTATGGTTTAGAGACAGTGGTGAGACCAGCTATGATGTATGGTTTAGAGACAGTGGTGAGACCAGCTATGATGTAATGTTTAGAGACCACTATGATGTAGGTTTGGTGAGACCAGCTATGATGTATGGTTTAGAGACAGTGGTGAGACCAGCTATGATTATGGTTTAGAGACAGTGGTGAGACCAGCTATGATTTATGTTTTATGGGAGACAGTGGTGAGACCAGCTATGATGTATGGTTTAGAGACAGTGGTGAGACCAGCTATGATGTATGGTTTAGAGACAGTGGTGAGACCAGCTATGATGTATGGTTTAGAGACAGTGGTGAGACCAGCTATGATGTATGGTTTAGTGGTGAGACCACAGTGGTGAGACCAGCTATGATGTATGGTTTAGAGACAGTGGTGAGACCAGCTATGATATGGTTTTTAGAGACAGAGACCACAGTGGTGAGACCCAGCTATGATGTATGGTTTAGAGACAGTGGTGAGACCAGCTATGATGTATGGTTTAGAGACAGTGGTGAGACCAGCTATGATGTAAGATGGTATGGTTAGAGACAGTGGTGAGACCAGCTATGATGTAGTGGTTTAGAGACAGTGGTGAGACCCAGCTATGATGTATGGTTTAGAGACAGAGACAGTGGTAGAGAGTGGTGAGACCAGCTATGATGTATGGTTTTAGAGACAGTGTGAGACCAGCTATGATGTATGGTTAGAGACAGTGGTGAGACCAGCTATGATGTATGTGGTTTAGAGACAGTGGTGAGACCAGCTATCAATGATGTATGGTTTTAGAGACAGTGGTGAGACCAGCTATGATGTATGGTTTAGAGACAGTGGTGAGACCGATGCTATGAGAGGTGTATGGTTTAGGACATGTGTATAGTGAGTGGTGCAAGACCAGCTATGATATTGGTTTAGTGGTAGAGACAGTGGTGAGAACCAGCTGATGTATGGTTTAGAGACAGTGGTGAGACCAGCTATGATGTATGGTTTAGAGACAGTGGTGAGACCAGCTATGATGTATGGTTTAGAGACAGTGGTGAGACCAGCTATGATGTATGGTTTAGAGACAGTGGTGAGACCAGCTATGATGTATGGTTTAGAGACAGTGGTGAGACCAGCTATGATGTATGGTTTAGAGACAGTGGTGAGACCAGCTATGATGTATGGATTAGAGACAGTGGCACTGAGGAAGAGACAGGTGGCAGAGCTGGAAGTAGAAGAGCTGAAGATGTTGAGGTTTTCTTTGAGAGTGACAAGGTTGGACAGGCTTAGGAGTTAATTAGAGGGATGGCACATGCTGGATGTTTTGGAGGAGAAAGTCAGGGAAGACAGATTGAGGTGGTTTGGACATGAACAGAGGAGGGATAATGAATATTTTGGTAGAAGGATGTTAGAAATGAAGCTACCAGGCAGAAGGCAAAGAGGAAAACCAAAGAGGAGGTATATGGATCCGATAAACGAGGACATGAAGTTAGTTAGTAGAGAATAGGGTTAGGTGGAGACAGATGATTCACTGTGGCAACCCCTAAAAGGGAAAAGCGGAAAGGAGAAGACTAAGCTTATATTTTTTCTGCATTTATTGTGCTGGGCTCTTTATGCGATTCGCTTATTTTAGATGGAAACTTCTAATGAAGGGTTGTCATGCATGCTTAGAATAACAGATAGTTGATCATTTTAGGGGAGCTGAAATTACATGGGGGGGGGTAAATTTCCTTAAAAAGGCTCTAGAAGCACCATTGTATTTAGTCATTATTTCGATATTTTCATATTTGAATATTTCATACTTTAAAATTAAAAAATGTCATTTTATCATGCAAGGACATTCCAATTCAGGGTTTCTGAATTCTGAAAGAAGAATTTTATTTGAATCTTGCCAAATCTGCGTACAGTTTGTCATCGTTGGCTTTCCATAGGCAGACCAGCCCCTATCGCAGTTACGTTTCCATATTTGGTCATTGTTTCCTGTTTCCGTGATATTGTTGCCTAGGTTAATAATTACTTTTAACTGCAGCTTGTTACAGGAGTCTAATTTTTCTGTTTAAATTTATTTGTGTTCTTGTAAATGTTATAAAATACTGCGCTGTGTGTAAAATCTAGTGTTCTGAAAAGCAGTCAGCGTTAGTCTTGTTTGTTTTTGGTTGTTTGTTTGTTTACTTTACTGAAATAAGCAATGTACATTTTCTGTCAACTTAAGAGATGTTTTGCAAAAGACTAATTTCAATTGTATTCAATTAATACACAATATTAGCATTAGTTACAATATTGTGTATTAATTGAATACAATAGTTTTGTCGAGGTCTCCAGAAGAAAAGACGTTCGTGGAAACACAATTTAGAAAGTCGTTCAAATTTGCTGTAATAATGGCACACCAGTCTTTTGCAAAACATGATGTATGGTTTAGAGACAGTGGTGAGACAGCTATGATGTATGGTTTAAAGACAGTGGTGAGACAGCTATGATGTATGGTTTAGAGACAGTGGTGAGACCAGTTATGATGTATGGTTTAGAGACAGTGGTGAGACCAGCTATGATGTATGGTTTAGAGACAGTGGTGAGACAGCTATGATGTATGGTTTAGAGACAGTGGTGAGACCAGTGGTTTGGTTAGACCAGCTATGATGTATGGTTTTAGAGACAGTGGTGAGACCAGTTTAGAGACAGTGGTTGATGCTATGGTATGGTTTAGAGACAGTGGGTGAGACCAGCTATGAATGTATGGTTTTAGGAGAGACAGTGGTGAGACCAGCTATGTATGGTTTAGAGACAGTGGTGAGACCAGCTATGATGTATGGTTTAGAGACAGTGGTGAGACCAGCTATGATGTATGGTTTAGAGACAGTGGTGAGACCAGTTATGATGTAGACAGTGGTGTAGGGTTTTAGAGACAGTGGTGAGACCAGCTATGATGTATGGTTTAGAGACAGTGGTGAGACCAGGCGGTTATGATGTTGTATGTTTAGAGACAGTGGGAGACACGATGATGTATGTGTTGGTAGAGACTGGGTGAGACGCTATGATGTATGGTTTAGAGACAGTGGTGAGACCAGCTATGATATGTGGTTTAGAGACTGTGGTGAGACCAGCTATGATGTATGGTTTAGAGACAGTGGTGAGACCAGCTATGATGTATGGTTTAGAGACAGTGTGAGAGCACTTATGTTGGTGTTAGAGACAGTGGTGAGACCAGTTATGATGTATGGTTTGGATATATTGGTAGGAGGATGTTAGAAATGGAGCTACAAGACAGAAGATAAAGAGGAAGACCAAAGAGGAGGTATATGGATGCGATAAACAAGGACATGAAGTTATTAGGGGTAAGTGAAGAGGATGTAGAGAATAGGGTTAGGTGGAGACAGATGATTCGTTGTGGTGACCCCTAAAAGGGAACAGCTGAAAGGTGAAGAAGTCGTCTTCTGCAAAACATCTCCTAGGTTGACTGAAAACATGTGTATACATTGTTAAGACAAAAAAAATATTACCTTTCCAGGAAATACAGCAGGATCCAACCAATCAAAGTGACTTAAAATCACATTTTTAGTCAACTTAAGAATTGACTAACATCATTTGACATCATTTTCAGTTTTCTGACATTATTTTCAGTTTTCCAGTTACATCGCACGTTAACATGGTAAATCACATGGTGTGTGTGATGTCTGAGTCCGATAGTAATACACTATATGTGCTTTTTAGTATGTATTTTCCTCCTGTCCTGCAACTGTCCTCTATCCTGCATATTAAAATCCTTTTATATATAGTTCTCTTTGTTTATCAATATATTTATGATTCCAATAGTTGTTTGGAAGCAAAATGTTTGTCGATATACATTGAATTTTGTCGATATGCATTGAATACATTGAAAGTATTTTTTTTAATTCTAAAAATTACTTCCTTTTGCGTTGTGTTTTTGGAATTTTTTAAAAAAGGTCTCCATTGATTTGATGTAAAAATTTGGCTAATTCTAGTTTATTTATACGTGCAACCAGCTAATATAATTATGATGTCACATAATAGGCAATTTTATTCATCTCTGTAATGAAAAGATGCAGATAATCTGCATTTTTCATCTTTCAACAGTTTTTCACAAAATTGTAATGTTTCCGTCGCATTCAAGCTTTCAAACATACAAAAAAAAAAAAAGACCCTACTGTCTATGGAATTTTTATATTTTTTTTAGAATTTTACCATTACAATCCACCCATTTCCAGATGTGCACAGTGAGTGCAGTAACATCTCTGGGATTATATTAAATGAACAACATACCGTACTATGTAAAAGTGTATTCTCTCCCAGCTGTTCTTGTATAATAAAAAAAAAAAAAATAGTCCAAAACCTTTTTTTTCTCTGATTTCTGTCCTATAAATATAAAAATATGGTTTGTTATTGCTGCGTTGTGGATATGTGTTTTTTAATTGTTAGAAAATAGAGAAAGGGGTTGATGCCACGGTGCGCAAGTTGTTGCTTTCTGGTGGCTCGGGTTCGATTCCGACTCGGGTCCCTTCCAGTCCCACCTCTCTCTCTCGCTCTGTCCACCCAATTTCATTCCACTGTCCTATTAATAAAGGCATTAAAATGCCCAAAACATATCTGTAAATAAAAGAAAAGTACAGAGAGTTTTTTTTATTTTTGGAAAAAAAAATATTTTGATGGAATAGTCCATTATAGTCCATTATAAATCTGTAATAATTTTGCATTGATCAATATGTTACATACAGGGTATGTCTCTAATATATCATTATTGAATCATCCTGGTTTTGCTGGCCGTCAAGGTCACGGAAATAATCGTATTTATGAAAAAATATAGTAATATTGTTTTTCAATAAGTGTTTTAACTTTGCACTGAGACTGCAAGCTCTTCAGACAAACATACCAGTACATTATTTATCGAAATAATTCAGATTGTAACGATTTAATTCTGCCACTGTTATTTATTCCTTCTGCATAAAATGTTTCACTAATACTAAAAAGTTCCCACATGTATGTACTGTATATACATTTTTGGTACTCTGGGGCAAAAGATTCCTTTTTGCATATAAAGTAACTCTCTTTTGTCCAATATTAGCCCTAATCCTGGGACAGGAACCATACACATTTGATAAGTTAGGAATATCCTGAGCCAACATACCAAACAAGTTAAATGCATAGTACATGGATATTTAATTAATTCCTGTATTGCTTAAAGAAAGACATGAACTGAATGTATTTTTCTCCCTGCAAAGAATGATAGTTAATCAAGGGATCATCCAACTCCAACATACTGTTCCATACCTTTCCGTTACTTTTCAGGTCAACTTTCACCTGTATTGACATTTGACAGTTTGATTCAATTTTACTTTATTTCTACAGCACTTTGAACCACAGACATTGTCTCAATGCAGCTTTACACAACAGTAAAAAGTGTAAGTTTGTCCCTAATGAGCAAGCCGGAGACAAGAAAAAACTCCCTGAGGTGGAGAGGAAGAAAACCTTAGGAGGAACCAGACTCAAGAGGGAACCCATCCTTATCTGGTTGACACCGCATGTTATTGTTATTAATAACATAGGTGGATTGTGGGAATTGTAAATTGCAATAAAATCCCATTTTAATGTAAATTGTAGCCTCGGGTCAGTGGAGACCCGGTCCATCCTGGAAGCTCCTTAAAATCGAAGAAAGGGGCAGGAACCTGTTCACTGGTGCCTCAGGATTCACTCAGGGTTTGATGTTTCCTTCCTGAAGGTCTACCAGTGCTGGCACAATCGCTGGATACCTTGGGATGAGTATAAAAAGGGAAACAGATGACGTGAGAAATTAGCATAGCTGCTGTTTATAATATCAATATGTGCCTTTAATTAGATATACTGGAGCATAATATTATGGGATATGTTATGTTATGCCTGGCTAAAGAGATGTCTTTAATCTATGTTTAAACCGGGAGACTGTGTCTGAACCCTGAACATTGTCAGGTAGGCCATTTTAAAATGACGTTTTGACGTTTTGACGCGTCATGGGGAAATCAAAGGGTTAAACAGCATAGGCGTGATTATGTATATATGTATATTTATTGATAATGTTAATTAAATTAGGTAGCAGTAGTTATAAGGGTTTTTTATGTTCTGGCAATGAAGACAGCATTTCAGACAATATTTTTTTTGTGACCAAAATATATTTTAAATTCACTGTAAATCTATAAATATATTATCTAAAATATATGAAAACTATTATGACTGTTATGGGCCAGCATGTTGTCTTAGGGGTTAGCACTGTTGCCCCACAGCAAGAAGACACACATGTATAATCCATGCCTTCACTGTATGTCCATAAATACCCTCATGATACATGTCTATACCAAATTATTAACTACAGGAAGCCATTGATGTTTATAACAGTATGCTTCACCCGGTCTTTTTTAATCTTTGGAAATTCTTACTCTTAAATTAAAAAAAAAAAAAAAAAAAGAAACAATCTATATGAATGAAATTGATTTTATTTTTCAAAATCTGCGACGTATAAGAACGGGTCGATTCTTTGATTCGGTTCTTTAGGGTGAACAATTTGGTTCTGTAATATGACTCGCAGAATCAAATGGACTTCTTAATTATTAATAATATTTTGCCTATGAATTATTTGGTTGGAAATCATATTTTGGTGAAATATCAATTTAATATAATTTACTTTTAATCGAAAAGAACTTAAGTAAAACTGAGCGGTTACTCATGAAAAATGCTGTACCTGATAATACAGAATAATATATTTCTTTCTTGTGAACATAGATATAGAATATTTATGCTGGGACTATTAGCAGGTGTCGCGCTGGTTCTCTGCCAGTGAAAGGAAGGAAGAGGAGGGAGAGGAAGAAGAGGAGGAGGCGCGCTGCGGGGGCGCGCACTAGCGCGCTCATGGCCCAGTTGCGTCGGAGCCGCAGCTCTAAGCGCGCAAGAGCTCTATGGAGTCTATGGACCGAACCATCCGATCAGAGGATGCTGCAGAGGACGGGTACTTCTACGGTATGTAACGTTTCTTGTGTTTTATTACTAAACGATCGACAGTGAGGCTGCAACCTGTTGCGCACTTTCAGTATTTTCTTACAGCTTGCAGCATCCTAAATATAGAGACAGTAAAGAACCAATAATTCTTGGAGATACTTTAAAGAACATTTGGTGTTTGTCAGGTGAAAGGAACGAAAGGTTGGAGTGAATTTGCGTGGTAAATATGGCACCGACTATTTCTTTTCACTTGGTTAATATTTCATCGTTTATCTGTTTGGAAAGCTACAGGACACTGGGCCATAACAGGAACTCGTTTCCTATAATAGATTAGAAAGTGATAATTGTTGCTTGTGTACAGTAACTGACAAAAATATCAAAATGTTTAAATGAATCATTTTGTGCCTTGTCGTCATATGATTCACATGAGTTATGATCAAAATGAAACGCATGTCATATAAAAGTAAAATATGTTAAAGTGGTGGGACAGCATGGTGGCTTAGTGGTTAGTACTGTTGCCTCACAGCAAGAAGGTCCTGGGATCGAATCCTTTCTGTGTGGAGTTTGCATGTTCTCCCTGTGCTGGCGGGTTCTCCGGTTTCCTCCTACGGTCCAAAAACATGTATGTTAGGTTGATTGGTGACTCAAATTTCCTATAGGAGTGAGTGTAAGTGTGTGTGGCCCTGTGATGGACTGGCGACCTGTCCAGGGTGTACCTTTTACCCTTTCAGAGACGGGATAGACTCCAGCAGATCCCTGTGACCCCGAATTAGGGAATAAGTGGGTTCAAAAGATGAATTGGTCACATGCATCTAAATGACCTTCGATACTATACATGCTGAACTCACATCAATATATTAAACCCAAAATATTTAGGAAATAGGAAACCCAACAACTAGTCAAGTAAAGTTTAAGTGTGTTATATAACATAAAAAAAAATATATTATTGATAGTTATCACTTTATTTAATAGAAAGGGTCTTCTTGTTTCTCAGGCAACCAGCTATGTGTTAAGCGCTTCACTATAAATATGTGTGTGTGGGCTGATAGCAGTGCTGATACCAAGAATTTACATAATAACCATCCCTCCCCTCTTTTTATTTTGCAGTGGGGTTTTTTTCCATGTTCATCTGCCTGCACAAATTTCCACTGAATCACTCAGTGTTGCATGAGTTAAACCTTCTAAAAAAAACCCTGGACTTGTGTCTCTAATGAGGTGACTGACACAAAAGTTACACAGCACCGGTAACATAACATAACCATAGCGTGCCGTGTCACTTGAAACCGTTAACACTTGTCCAAACGGTGTAATGCTTCTTTGTGTGTCCGACTTATTTCCTTTTCCTGTCCAAAAATGGACAGACAATGAGCACTTGTTATGCGTATCAATGATTGATGCAAGACGAACATAATCTTCTGGCTGTAACTGGATCCTAGGAAACCAAGCCTCAGATCAAGACAGGCTTTACACCTGGTTTCTTGTGCTGCAATTGGCTAATGCAACTTTATCCCCTCCTCTGTAGAGTCACTATTGGTTTGTGTTTACCGAAATGCGTGTCAGCTCCGCCTCGAACTGTCGACTGACTGATGGGTTTGGGGACAGGTGCAGAACGAGGACCCGAACACTCTGAAAGACTTCATTATCACTGAAGCAGAAAGCGCTAGCCTATTGAAGGAGAGCAGGCTTGACTTTTAAAAACGTTCAAGACCAATGCATGTCCCTCTGGATCCTAGAACTAGTTTAAAACCGGGGAAAGCAAGGAAAACTCAAGCCCTAATATCTATCAATAGCCTCACAATTAGGATATTTTACATTTAATTATGTCACACAGTCATATATTACCCACAAAATCAGAATTAAGGGCAAACATACTTAAGGACACCCAGCAAGTGGGACGAAGTAGCTCAATGGGTTAATGGGATTACATAATCATGGGTTTACTTCCCACTGCTGGGCCCCTGAGCAAGACCCTTAACCTGCTCAAGATGATGAAATAAGATGATGTCATTCAGCATCTCCCAAATGACAGTACCTCACTTAAAGGACAATTTGTGCTTAGTTCCCCCAAAAAAACAAAATAAGGAATATTAAAATGAATATAATTGTTCTGTTTTATGTATAGGTTTTTGTTATTTATTTTATTTTATTTTTTATTTATTTTTTTTATTTTTATCTTATTTTTAATCATCATTTTTTACTTTATTTTTATTTTTCAGTGCACTGTTGTTGTTGTGAGCAGCTATAGTTTTGCTATAGGACAATAAAGACTAGTCCTATTACATAATAAATATTATATCGCATGCATTTTTCTGTCTCTTTTAATGAGATATTATGTGATAAACTGTAAACAGTAAGAAAAAAACCTATTTTACATTTATTCTCACTCCTACTTCTATAATAACCTTTAAACTTCTAGAAATGTCTGTCAGGAGGTCTGGGGTTTTAGTCAGTGTTCCAACTTATCCCAGAGGTGTTTAGCAGGGTTGATTTAGAGTCAGGGCTCTGGACAAGGACACTCAAGTATTTTTACTTTAAGTAGAATAATTGATTAATGCCATTTCTAAATTTGGATGGCGCATTAGTGTGAAAAATGCATGAGATTAACTTTACATTTACATTTACAGCATTTTGGCAGACGCCTCTATTAACAGCGACTTACATTTATCTCTTTTATACAACCAAGCAATCGGGGGTTGCTCAGGAGCCCACGGTTCTGGCTTGGTGCTGCTGGGAAATAAACCCTGGTCTTTCTGGTATTAATCCAACATCTTAGATTAGATTAGATTCAACTTTATTGTCATTGTGCAAGGTAGATGTACAGAGCCAATGAAATGCAGTTAGCATCTAACCAGAAGTGCATAAGAGTGCATTTATTTACAATAAATATCAGTGTAATAAATAGGGTATGGGGTTGATAGTTACAGAGGTGGGGGTAAATAATGTACAGAGGTATATGGATAGAGTATAGAGGTGTAACAATAGATAGTTATAGACTGTGCAAAGATGCATAATGATATAGGTAGTGCAAAGTACTGTATAGATTGATATAGATAGATATAGTATAGATTGTATAGATTGTGCAAAGATGCATAATGATAGGTAGTGCAAAGTACAGAAGTGGCAGTGCAGTAGTAATTAATACTGTATATCAGCTGTTCAGTGCAGAAACAGCCACAGGAAAGAACTGTTTCTCAGCTTAACCACTAAGTCACCACTTCCCCAACTTTCTCCCGGTTGGTAGGCTCAAAAATAAACTGACTGCCACTGTAAAACGACATTATATTTTTCACAGTGTATTTACTGATACACGCATGAGTATCATTTACATTTACAGCATTTGGCAGACGTCCTTATCCAGAGTAACTTACATTTATCTGTTTTTTACAACTAAGCAATTGGGGGTTGCAAAGCTGGGAGTCT
Organism: Bagarius yarrelli; assembly: GCA_005784505.1. NCBI lineage: Eukaryota > Metazoa > Chordata > Actinopteri > Siluriformes > Sisoridae > Bagarius > Bagarius yarrelli. Next base: position 3,505,567 of record VCAZ01000014.1, on the reverse strand, counting down.
TTCTGGTATCACTCAAATATAGCATTACATATTTTACACATTATGTACATTATATATTATATACATTAAATTATATATTATATACAATATACCAATAGTCCAATATACCTTGACCATTAAGCCACCACTTCCCTGTATCATTTGCTGCCGGTAAAAGTAACAACCGATAGAAGTAAAAATAGTGATAGGCTGCATGTGTCATAAGGGCTTCTGTCCATTTCATACCCTTCTGTTTATCTGGTTTGCATGTTCTCCCTGTGCCTCAGGGTTTTTTTCCAGTTTCTCTCCCAGTCCAAACACATGCACTGTAGGCTGATTTGCATCTCGAAATTGCTCATTGTGTGTGTGTGTGTGTGTGTGTGTGTGTGTGTGTGGATTAGTATGTTTGTGAATGATGGGTTGGGGTGTTGTAGTATGTGGTTGAACTATGGTTTTATTACATATTCTAGTGTGAAATGTCATAATGCTATAAATGATTATTAAATATCACACATTAGTATTTTTATTGATATATTATGTCGTTATTACTAAAATATATGTTACTGGGTGAACATCACAAACAAGTTAAAAGCAGGAGCAATTACTTTTGTAGCTTTAACAAGGATCAATTCTTGCTCTGTTGCCTCAGAGCAAGAAGGTTCCGGGTTTGATTCCCCGGGCAGGAGTCATTTGTTTAATCTTACAACAAAATAGGGAGTAAATCTGAGTTACATATGTTTGTTGCATATTGATTAAGGTGTTGGAAGATCGGGGTTTGATTCCCAGCGCCAAGCAAGCTGCCACTGCTGGGCCCCTAAGCAAGGCCCCTTAACATTGCTTTGTCTCTCCGGATAAGGGCGTTTTCCAAATGCGGTGTATGTAAATGTTTGTGTTAGGCGGTACTCTGTTTTTACAGTACATAATATACATTTATAGGTCATGCTTTGTCTCTTGGCGGATTCATCAGCTGTAGTAGATCAGAATCGTCCCCCTTTCCTTTGTGAAGACATACAGTCCAACCGGAAGTTAACTTTCGATGAGTTAATACTAATAATAGCTGCTTATCAATTATTCACCCGGCCTCACTCTGCCGGTGCAGAACCAAATGTTCCTCACCATGGCAACCCTGGCTGAATTTTCTCCTCTGGTCTGAGGTGTCGGGCTCATCGTGTAGGCAGTTTGTGTACCTATGATGTCATCAGTGACCTGACACATCTGAAACACAACTTACGCCACACGTACCGTACCTGTTTAAATCATTAGACATTTATATTAAATTAGTTATTTAGAATTTTCAGATGTTGACGTATTTGGTTTGGACATAGTTTTGACGTGTTGGGGGTTGTGTTGTATTTTAAAGAATGTGTGAATGTTCATTAACATTTCTCAAAATAATCAAAACTGGCTGCATAGCAGCATTACAGACATTAGAGGGCGCTGTTGTATCTCTTATTGTGTCTCTTACAACACGTGCAAATTGGAGGTTTATGAAAACAAACGCATTCATTGGTACAATGTCAAATTTTTGTCATATGACATTTGAGCTGGAAGTCAAACTCTAATGCGGAATCCGAGTGTGTGTGGTCAAGTTCTCAGTATACACAAAATGTGTGTGAAATTTTATTTAGGTGGTATATCATTTTTACATTTATCTTATTTTTACAACTGAGCAATTGGGGGTTAAGGGCCTTGCCTAGGGGCCCCACAGTGACAACTTGGTAGTGCTGGGAATTGAACTTACAATTATCTGGTTAGCAGTCCAACACCTTAATCACTGATCTTTCCACCACTTTTGTTAGCTTTGACTACAGCCAACACACCAAATACAGTTGAGTGAGTACAGTATAACGATGTAATTACACTTGTGTATTGTGTGAATTTCTTTTTCACAATTAGGCGAGGGTGCGTAATTGTGTTAAGATGTCAGGCTGGTGGTTAAGGACTATTTACATGGGCATGGCATATGCTGAACATGCAGTTTGACAGGGTTGACCTATATTTCAGGTTTGAACACAACAAACACTTACATTTCTCTCTCTCTCTCTCTCTCTCTCTCTCTCTCTCTCTCTCTCTCTCTCTTTCTGACACACACACACACACATACACAGAGCTGTAAAATAAACTAATAAACTAATTTAGACTCTAACTGAATAGTAATTCCACAAGTCCACATGTAAAAAAAAAGCCAGATTTGGTATCAGGATCCTTATTTTAATGTAGTCATTAAAGATTATTTGTAAATGTGGGAAGTTGTAGCACAGTGGCTAAGGTGTTGGACTGCTAACTGGAAGATCGGAGATTGATTCCCAGCACCACCAGGTTACCACTGTTGGGCCCCAGAGCAAGGCCCCTAACCCCCAATTGCTCAGTTGTATAAAATAGATAAATGTAAGTCGCTCTGGATAAGGACGTCTGCCAAATGATGTGAATACGTAAATTCGTAAACTAAATTTGCAGCACTTTATTAGCGATTCCTCGTGTTGCAGCAAAATCCATTGAAACATTAGCACCACACATTAAAAAAAAGTTTTTAGGGGTGAACATCCAGGTATATAAAAGTTTTGCTGCCTTATAATGCATCTATTGTTCAGTAATCCAGAAAACCTTCGAAAAAAGCACATGATCTACATTGTGTGTTTGTACTGCGGATGTGTGACAACCTGGAAAAAACTCACTCATGTAGGTGTGGGCTGCGCTTTTTAATAAGGCCGGCTGAAAATTGCGCTGGCGGGAATCTTTCGCTCGGTCTCTACTATCAGCATGTAGACTTTTACTGTGTAACCTGTGTTCTGGTGCCGAGTCATTTGCGAACGATTCATTTATTTGGTCTCATAGAATTGTGGGGAGTTGATTAAAATGACAGTAATCGTTGCTGATTTATTGATTTTGTGTGACTATTGTAAAAAAAATTGTGAGAATATTCATCGGGGGGAGGGGGGGAAATGGTTTTTGGTTTTTTTACTTAGCGCAGTGGATATAAAAAGCGTTTGGGATGCTGATTAGAAAATCTGGGTTTAATTTCCAGGACCACCAAGTTGCCACTGCTGGGCCCCTGAGCAAGGCCCTTAACCCTTAATTGCTCATTTGTATAAAAGAAATAAATGTAAGTCGCTCTGGTTAAGGACGTCTGACAAATGCTGTATTATAAAAAGCCAATAACCGAATGATTTACTTGACAAAATATTGCAATATTGCAACAAAGTGTTAATTTATACAATAACAAACACAATAATAATCGATTGAGTAGTAATACAAAATGCGGCCACTTTGAAAAACACACTGCTACGATTTATTCACAGGAAAATTGTTGCTAATAATTAGCCTAATTAAGTGAATATTAGGTGATCGACTATATTTACATTTTAATCTGATCAGAAACACTTTTCACTAAGTTGCCACCCCTGGGCCCCTGAGCAAGGCCCCTAACCCCTAATTTCTGTTGTATAATAAAGATAAATGTAATTTATCTTAGGTAAATTAAAGGTTGTTATAGGTTGTAATGTTAAATAATATAAAACTGTGACTTGTGACTTATTCATCAGTTCCACATGCACACGACTGAGGCATAAACACCGTTCAGTAAAGAAAGGAAAGGAAAGGCTGCTCAAAGGAAATGGCTTGTTTGCGATAGCTGCCTTAAGGAGGGGAGTTTTTGCAAATTGCACACCCTGGCTGGCCACCACACTTCCTCTCTGTGAATAGCACGTGCACTCCCTCTCTCTCTCTCTCTCTCTCTCTCTCTCTCACACTCTCTTTTTTCCCTTCTCTCTCTCTCTCTCTCTCTCTCTCTCTCTCTCTCTCTTACTCTTTCACACTCTCTTTTTTTCCCTCCCTCTCTCTCTCTCTCCCTCCCTCTCTTTTTCTCTCCCTCCCTCTCTCCTACTCTTTCACACACACTCTCTCCCTCTCTCTCTCCCTCTCTCACTTTTTATTTCTTTTTCTTTCTCTCTCCCACTCGTTGTCTCCCTCTTTCTCTTCCCCTCTCATTCCCCCCTCTGTCTGTCTGTCTGTCTCTCTCTCCCCCTCTTATCTTGTCCCCTTGTCTCTCTCTCTATCTCTCTCAATCTCTCTCTCTCTCTCTCTCTCTCAATCTCTCTCCCTCTTATTCCCCCTTGTCATTCTCTCTCTCTCTCTCTCTCTCTCTCTCTCTCTCTCTCTCCCTCTTATTCCCCCTTATCATTCTTTCTCTCTCTCTCTCTCTCTCTCTCTCTCTCTCTCTCTCTCTCTCTCTCTCTCTCTCTCTCCCTCTCTCTCCCTCTCTCTCTCTCTCTCTCTCTTTCCACACCTGCACATTTCCATGAGCTGCTGTTCTGTAACTGGCTGAACTGCTCTGACAAGTGCAGGGAGTGTTAAAATGTGCCAGCCTTGAGCTCACACACCCATACACACTCACATACTCTTACACATGCACACGCTCTCATGAGCAACGACACAAATAAAGTGTTACGTCTCTGCGGGAAATTTTAGTACTGGAGGAAAGAAAGCTGGACTGGGAATTAAAGTAATGCAGATGTCAATGTTTCTAAGAAGGAAAGGCTAAAGGGCACGGCTAGCTGGAGATGCCAGACCCGGAGCAGACAGACTCGTGGCACGAGAGGATGATGCTGGAGCGGATGGCTAGTTTACCGGAGGACTTCCGGGGCAAGCTGAAGAAGATGCGCTACAAACAGAGGCCCAGCATTCTGTCATGTAGGTGACGTTGAGACTCTGAGACCTGAACACTGCAGAGTCCAGACCGATCCATTACAGCTCTTACTCTCAAGTAGGCGTGAAATGCCTTAGCTCATAGCTATGTTTATAATGGTTAGCTCAAAAATGTTACACCTCGTCGTGAAAAACAATGCACACATTCGAGGTAGCAGTACAAGGTGAAAGATTTTTGCCATGAAGTTGAGCAGCTCATTGGTAGCAAGTTTTGGCATGGCTGATGTGTAAAGGTGTGGGCAAGTGTTTATATTAATGTTTGGTTGGTTTAAGTGACTGCTGATTGGAAGATCAGGGTTCAATTTGCCACTGTTGGGCCCCTGAGCAAGACCCTTAACCCCCAGTTGCTCGGTTGTATAAAAAAGATAAGTCGCTCTGGATCTGGGCGTCTGCCAAATGCTGTAAATGTAACCTTATTGTTTGTTTGTCTAAAATAAACTGGCTGATTCAGTGTTAAAAAATAGATTTTCTCCAAAATTCGGGTTTATAACTTTTCTAGCCAGGACAGATTTACTACGAGGAACATTTTTATTCCTTTTTTTTTTATTTTTTTTTTTATTTGACTGCAATATCTTTCAGCCAGTTGGCTATAACATGGTGGTTAATAACAGGCAGCCTTCTAAAGATAGCGCAAACCTTCTTAGCCAAATGGAGCTTTCTCACACAGTAAATGCAATCGTGTTCTTTATTTGGAACAGTGTGTGCTGTGCTGTTGTAAAATATTGCCAAAAGCTGTTGCCAATTTTTGATAAACGTCACAGATCCATTCTCGAGGCTAGCAGCTGATATTTCTACGTTGATTTGTATATTATTTGAATTTTGATGGGTATTTGCATACTAAAGCATACTGCATGATTTTCTGAAGGCATAGAATACATTTACATTTACGTCATTTTGACAAAAGTTCTTATCCAGAGCGACTTACTTTTATCTCTTTTATACAACAGAGTAATTACAGTTTCAGGGCCTTGCTCAGGGGCCCAGCAGTGGGAACTTAGTGGTGCTGGGAATTGAACCCTGATCTTCCAGATAGCAGTCCAACACTTTAACCACTGCGCTACTATTCTGTAGCAGCAACACAAACATAATATTTATAGATTTAATACATATTCTTATCTTTTCAGGGACACAAAAAAACCTAAAGTAACCTATTGTTAGTAAGCAGTCAGGAAATAAACCTTGCAGAAATGGCCACAAACAAAAAAACTTATTTCAAAAGAAAGAACAGAAAAGTGTGCGGCTAAGAAAATAATAGTGCGTGATGATTGGCTGATAAGGAAAATAGGCGATTGCCAAAAACTGCAAATGCTGAATGATGGAAGCTAAAGCGATCTGTTACTATCTGTTGAGGAACACAATGTAATTCTTTATTGGTTGTTGAGAAAAACGCTAATTAGTTATTGGTTGTTGAGAAACACTGATAATTTTTGATTGGTGGCTGAAAAACTGTAATAAGTGATTGATTGATGAGAAACAGTAGTTATTAATTATTGGTTGTTCGGTTATTGAAAACACTGGTAATTAGTGATTGGTGGTTGGGGAAAACTGTAATGTGATTGGTTGATAAAAAACAATGGTAATTACTGATTGGTGGTTGGGAAACTTTGATTAGTGATTGGTTGATGAGAAACAGTGGTGATCAATGATTGGTTTGTTCGGTTGTTGCAAACAAACACTAGTATTACTGATTGGTGGTTGGGAAACTTTGATTAGTGATTGGTTATTTGGACGCTCAAACAATGTCTAGCAGCAACTGGCTGTCGGGAAACAATATTGATTGGTGATTGGTGGGTTGGTTGGTTGTACACAATGGTTAGTGGGAAACAATGCTACCAGAACAACAAATCCAGACTTTACACACTCATAATGAGATGGCCAACTGTTTTTTTACAACTGAGGGGGTAAATAATGTACAGAAGGTGCAGTAGTGTATATATGGTATATATAGTATTCGTAGGTATGATATGGTTATAGCAGGCAAAGAATGACATAATGGGTATATACATATGGATATGCACATATACAAGTGTTTGTATGATACAGTAAATATCGAGTAAATATAGATGGAATAGAGAGAAGTGTAAGGATAGATAGTTATGGATGTATATACAGTAAATATATGAGTAAATATGGAGGGAATATAGAGAAGTGGTAAGGATAGATAGTTATGGATGTATAATACAGTAAATATAGAGTAAATATAGATGGAATAGAGAGAAGTGTAAGGATAGATAGTTATGGATGTATAATACAGTAAATACAGAGTAAATATGGATGGAATATACAGAATGGTAAGGATAGATAGTTATGGATGTACGATACAGTAAATACAGATTAAATATGGATAGAATATAGAGGTGTAACAATAGATAGTTATGGGTGGTGCAAAGATGCATAATGATGGTAGTGCAAATATATCACAGGTTAACCCTGTAAACTAAAAAAAAAAACTGTTGCAAGGGTTTGTTCCTCAAAGCAAACTTGCCAAAATGGTTGCCAGATTAAGACAGACCCTAACCCTATTATTTCTCAAAGAACTCCAAGAGTATATATGAAGTTTGTTTTCATACAAGTCATTTAAGGAAGGAAGAAATGCTTGACTAATAAGCAGCTGGCAGAAGAATGAGAAAAACAATACAAGTGAATTTTAATGAAATTATAAAGCTGAAGTGAAAGTAAAAGAAGAAATAAAACCCCAAAGAGGGAGCGGCGATGGGTGGAAGGGTGGGGGAAGGTGTGAAAAGATAAAACATGGTCACCTCTCACCTGTCTGGGTCATGTGCTCTTAATCGAGTTAATCGAGTTGAAGTCTGCCTGTAATAGAAGTTGAATTCTACCTTATTTTAACATGAGTGGACAAAATATTCTACCCTGTATGCACTATTTTAGTAATAAACAGACATTCAGTGTCACCCAGATGAAGATGGGTTCCCTCTCTCAACGTTTCTTCCTTATTTTATCTCAAGGAGTTTTTCCTTGCCACAGTTGCCACCGGCTTGCTTATTAGGGACAAACTTAGACTTATAAGGAACAATATTTCATTCTTATTGCATTATACATGTAAAGAGACAATGTCCATTAACAAAAAAAAACAAATATTGTATTTTAGAATAAATAAACTAACACAAGGTTTTTTATGTTGGGCATTTTAGTTAATACACAAAGTTAGAGAAACTTACTATTAATAATAATAGTAATAATAATAATAATTTCTATTTTTTGTTAATTTGTTTACAACTAAATGTAAATATGGCTATGATTGCATTTATGACATATGGAAAATTATGCTTTCCTACATTATTAACTAAAGTGGCAATTTTATGAAATAGAAGAATAATATTTTCCTGTTAGCTCAGTTACCCCTCTATCTTGGCTCTTCGCTATTTTTTATAGATGGTAATAAAGGTAAGTGAAATAAAGCTACGTAGAAGATAATCCACATTATATTAGCATAATTTTTTCTACAGCTGTGCTATGTATTTGTTGGTGAAACTAGACAAACTTCACACAGAACCGGTCACGTTTAGGGATGTGCGGTATACCATTACTGAAAAAACGGCCTGTTTATATTATGTTTAAAATAGTACATAATTTTGCTGAACTCTGTATTTCATATTCTGCTGCTCCGAAATTAACCTGTAGGGAGCAGCGCTTTCCAAACTGCTGCTAACCGCTACTATGAAGCAGCAGACGGAGCGAGAGGATTATTAGGATTATTATTTGACTATTCCAGTCAAAAATCTGAAAACTGAAAAGCTGAAATCTAAGAGAGTAGAAAAAGAGAGAGAAAGAGGGAGAGAGATTGATTTTTAACTCAGCTTTAATAAATTACAAATAAATAGCAAATAAATTACAATACAAGCATTATTTTATATCAAAAGCTTCACAAAAAAGAATAAAATAGAAAAAATAAAGCTAAAAAAGATTAGTTTAAGAGAGTGCTAAAAACTAGTTCACCTTTATCAATAGAACAGATGACATTTTCATAACACCATTTTCAAGTAAAAGCACTCAAATCCTTCATTTCTTTAAAAAAATTAAAATCTATTTTGACTTGGGCTTTCACTAGAGCTTTAAAAACGGAAACGGGATTAACTGATCCTTTTTTTTCTACTTTGTTTTTTCGACTTATGTAGATGGCCATTTTTGCTTCTCCTACAATAAAATTTATCAGTTCCCATTTTTCTTTATTTTTTTTTTACCTCTGCGGTAACCCGCTCCAAAAATAAAAGAAACCTGGGACCATTTTTCACTAAAAGAATTAAAAAGTGGTTCCAGCAGCTCAAACAGAGGGTTAAGCCTTTTACATTTTTGATAACAGTGAAAGACACGACTTTAAAACATCGGTTTAGCTTCGAAATTAAAACATCGACCCCCACAGCTCCATACCAAATTTTCCACTGTAGATCTCCCGCTCTTTTTCTAAGTGGCAGTTTGTAAAATACTCTCCATGCTGGTTTAACATTATCTGAAACTCCCAGTGTTTTTCTCCACACTGTAGAGAGAGAGAGAGAGAGAGAGAGAGAGAGAGAGAAAGAAATAATAATGTGATTTTAAATATTAATTTGATTGTTATAATAACACTTTGTTATTCATTCATTAGGTTAAGTGACCAGCAGTGGTAAAGTACTTATTTCTAATTTAGATCAAGACAGTGTGTTGTTGTGACGATTTTCCTCTGCTTTTTGTATCGTGCACGGCGGAGGTGAGCGCACTCCATTAGACAATATACAGTTTCGAATAATTGTTCAGTTATTATACTGCTGGCTGTCATTAAAAGAAACAAACACAGTAATTCATGAAGGTGTTTTTGTCAATATCTGTTACACGCCAAAGTTCAACACCTACAGGAGAAACAGTGAATTATTTAAAAATAATAAATGTATTAATCAACGTTTAGCATGTTAACATTTCTATAAAGATTAAACACATAGTATATATGATCATCATTCACTTTGCTGATACACGACATTTAATATTTTACATCTAATTTCTTTATTATTTACATTTACAGCATTTGGCATACGCCCTCATCCAAATCGATGGTGGTAGCTTGGTGGTGCTGGGAATCGAAACCCGTTTTTTTTTTGGTATTAGTCTAACACCTTGACCACTAAGCCACCATTTTCCACCTTTGAATGTTTATTACCTTTGACACCCATTGACAGAATAAGAAACATAACTATTATAAAATACTTTTTCATTTTATTATTTTTTGTCATTTATAGTATCGATTTAGTAGCGCTGACGAAATATTACATTCTGAAATTGTACCAAATCCGAAATGATGGTATCGAGCCATTCCTAGTCACATGACACCATCCAATGAAAACCCTTCCCAGTCATGTGTTTTTTTTATAACAGGAATAAAAGTGCCTTTAAACTATTATGGATGTGATGGTTGTATTTACCAAATACTTTTGTTCCTATAGTTTATCTGACTGCCTTTTCTGTATCTTTTATTTTTATTTATTAATCTGTTATATCCTTAAATAGCATTATAGCTACTCATGCTTTCTCTACCATCATAGGTCAGCTTAAAAATAAAGGTATTTGTGTACTGCTGCTTCTATAACATTTACATTTAAAGCATTTGGCAGACACCCTCATCCAGAGCGAATCACATTTATCTCTTTTATACAACTGAGCAGTTAAGGTTAAGGGCCTTGCTTAGGGACCCACAGTGGTGCCTTGATGGTGCTGGAAGTCAATCTTCAGTTTTTCTAAACTCAGACCTTCCTATATAATACACGATATCTGTCCTCTATGTTGGGTTCAGCTTTATTAAAATTAGCAGCTTGTCCACCTGACATTGATAAACAATCGTCTTCTTGTAATAAAACATTTTGCTTTCTAAGATATTAAATTTTGCCTGAGTGACAGCGCACTTATGCTCTGTCTGTGGCAAACCAGCATGTGGTAAGTATGTAGGATTCCTGAGGAGAGACGTATAGCTGATCTTTTCGTGAGGCACCAGAGAAGGTTCAGATTGCTGACTGTGCTAAATGCATCAACAGGTCATATGAAAAGCATCTGTGTTACATTTAGCACTACGCTGATAAAATCACTTCTGTTAGCTGGGGTATCTTAGCCAGTAAAAACTACAGTATACTGTATTTTACATTAATAAAATCACGTCATGTTGATCCTCAACGTTCATGTTTAAATGATCAACATGATTCCTGATTGTGAAAAGTCCATCCTGTAATACAATATACAGGAAAATAATGTGTTCAAAAATTTGAGGATAACTTTTAATTAGAGTATAGCATCACGTCAATGGAACCTCAGGAATATTGATCTGGTCAGTTGAGTAGCAGTGAAGGTTGTTAATTATTTTGATAACAGGTGCACCAGATGGTCGGAATGAGATTCCACCAAAACTGGAATAGGTTTTCAGGTGGAGGCCACTGGCATTTGTCCCTTCTCATCTTTTTTGACTGTTTTTAACTAGTTTTGTAATCCTTGGTTATTGGTTTTTAAATGTTCTGTGCCTACATAACAAATAAATATAAGTAACCCAAGCCAATCATAGTAGTGTAATGGGTAGTCTTGTTCCAAGGTCCCAGATTCACACATGAGCTCTGTGTGGAGTTTCACATGTTCTCCTTGTCTTCATAGACTTTCTTTAGGTTCTCATGGTTTCTTCCATCACCAGAACAGTAGGTGACTCGACTTGGGTGTGATTGTCCTCCATCGCCAAAGCAAGAGTAAAGCATCCAATTACAGTTTGTTTTGTTAAGCGTTATGTTTGATGGTTGAAAATATGAAGTCGATGTCTCTACAAAAAAGACTGATGTGCAACAATAGATGTTTATTTAAGAATGTAGTGCAAATTAAGAAGTCCATACAGTGGACTTAGCATAATTTAAATCCAGCATTTATATTTACTCTGTGTGGAATTTTACATGTTCCCCTTGTCTTCAGAGACTTTCTGTAGGTTCTGAACAAAACAGTAGGTGACTTGACTTAGGTGTGATTAACTTCTGCATAGCCAAACCTTCAAACTGACAGGAGGTCTCCTCTTTGTAGCAGATATCATTGGGCAAGAGGGCATCTGTCTGATATATAGAGAATTCAATCAAAATTTTTGTCAATGTCTCTACAAAATAAGACTCTTTGTCCAGAGTCAGTAATGATTGGTTTCCTGAGGAGATCTGGTAAGTTTTTTGAGTTGTTCCTGTAATTTTGTGAGCGGTGTACATTTCCTGTGTAATACATGATTAAACTGGAGGCTAGGTAACACCAAAATCTGTCATCAGTATATACCCAGATTGAGATTTCGAACCATTCATCAAACCATTCAGTCGAACCTTGTACCTTGTAAATGGGGGGCGGAGTCATGCTGGAGGAAACCACTCCTCCTGGGGTAGAAATATTTTATCATAGGTCATAAAAAGGACTTTGTATCGATTTGTAATGACTCCTCTCTTTAAGTCTTGCCAAATCGAGGCTACAAAAATAAATGTCCCTAGAGTCTTACCGAGTCATCAGTTAATTTGTCAGTCGGTTAAATTGCTTCATACAGCAATTGCTTCAGATTGAAATAATTTCTGACGATGCTGTAACAAAAAAAGGATGTTTCGTTAAAAAAATTAAAGCATTGTTAATTAGCTTCTGTCTCTTTGGGGGTTCATCCCTGTGCAACCTGGACAGTTCTGATAGTAAAAGATCCTCTCCAAGATATAAACAGGGGTTATAATTAGTAACACTGGCTAAGAAGATTTCTCCTCTCTGCATTCTTAGTCTCCAAGCAGTATCTGATCCAGCAGGGGCATTTAAAACCAACCGGCCTTTGAGAGAGAAAGAAAGAGGAGGGGGAAAGGAGGAAGGGAAGAGCTGGTGTAGTCTGAGCAGCAGCAGCAGCAGCAGCATTGTTATACCGCATCACTTCCAGACAGCGAGAGCAGTGTACACTACCTGCCTGCTCACGGCTCAGCTGCAGCAGGCAGGGGGGCAAATACATGCACGTATTACACACCATGGCCAACCAGCAGGACACAGGGGTCTTTGAAATCAGCATCAAGTCTCTGCTAAAGTCCTGGAGCAGTAGTGAGTAACTTAAACCAGTCTTGTTGATGTTGCTGTTGGATTCTAGACACTTCTGCTAACATCAGTTTGGTAGCTGTTGGTTTGGTTTATTTTTTTTGTATATAAGATAAAGATTATCGATTCTTGTTTTATATATAACTTCTTTTCAAATCTATTTACAAACACACAGATTTTTTTTTACTAGATTGTGTCATGTGACTGATTGTGTCATGTGATATTAGTGACATGCAGTAGGTGTTCCAGTTCATCCCGAAGGTGTTTTGTAGGGCTGAGTCAGTGTTATTGCAGGACACTCGAGTGAAGGGCTTTGTGCACAGGGGCATTGTCATGCTAATACGGTGTAATACAGTCCATCACAGGGCCACACACTCACACTCACTTCTATTTAGAATCACCAATTAATCTAACATACATGTTTTTAGACTGTGGGAGGGAAACCGGAGAACCCGGAGTAAACTCACGCAACCATGGGGAAAACATAGAAACTCCAAACAGAAAGACTTCTGCCCGGGAATAAAACCCAGGACCTTCTTGCTGTAAGGCCCTGCTTAGTGGCACAATTCTTGGTGCATAAAACAGTCATAAATGTCCAGCAAAGGATGATTAGTTTCATGTTGATAATCATCAAATTGTAAAGGCTGTGCATGTGCTACGTAGTGCTACGAGGCTAGCTTTAGTTAATGATGTAGAGAAGATTTTATGTTGTTTCTGACGGCTCTTCCAGTTATACATTAAAGTTAAAACCTCCTGCTCACGTGACAGTTTGTATTTGGTTACATTAGTGGACGAACTTGGAATGGAGGCAGCTTAAAGATGGTAGAAAGCTGGATATCAGTCAGCCCATCTTATCTGATGCAAATTAGATAAGTCTTTTTTTTTTCGTCCAATCAACAGTAAAGCATGTTCAGTTGGGAGACAGGAGTTTATGTTAGTGCTGAGCTCGATGTTCTTACCTGATGTTATCTGTACATGACCCATAAAACAGAAAAAACAAATTCCAAAGGTTCCTGTGCTGTTTTGGTTTTCTGCAGACTCGGTGGAAAATCCAAAATATCAGAATTAAGATGTGGCTGTGTTTTTTTTTTCAGCTGCGATAAACAGAAGTATATATACCGTTTTTTAAGTGGGTTTTTTCTTTTATTTTTTCAGTTTTAAAGCGTTTCCTGGAATATGATTTTGTAGTAGCTTAAGTGATTATAACTTAGAACCACTGGTTAAAAGGTTATGAAGATAAACCCCAGAATCCTAAAGCTGCCATTTCTCAACTGCTCAGTTGTATTAAAAAGATGAATAAAGTCACTCTGGATATGAATTTCAATAATTATGGACTGCTGTTAATAAAATACAGTGAAAGCTCAGTGGTTAAGGTGTTGGAATGCTGACCGGAAGATTATTAGTTCTATTCCCAGCATAACCAAGCTGCCAGTGCTGGGCCCCTGAGCAAGGCCCTTAACTGCTCAGTTAAATTAAAAAAATAGGGAAAAAGTCGCTTTGAATAAGAGATTCTGTCAAATACAGAAATATAAAATAAATGTTTTCTTGAAATTATTAAGTTAAATGTGTTTCAAGGACATGAATTAGTAAAAAATGGCTAATTCTTAGGTCACATTTTTAAAGATCATAGCGTGTAGTGTGTCCTGTTAAATATTTTTTTATTAATTGTCTGCAATACCCTGTCATCCACATTCATGATGAAAAATACATGTAATGGTTCTTGTTTTTTAGATTAAAACAAATTATAAGGGAGCTAATATCTATGCTAAATTCATGGAACAGCAAAAGGGAATTTCAACCAATCTTGTTGATGTGTCTGAGGTTGGATTCTGGACACTGTCTTCTGTACTTAGATTCTAGAGATTTTAAGATTTTATCATTTCTTTCATTTAACAGCTATTATACATATTAAAACAGTTGGAATTCTTGAAGGTTACTCATTTAACTATGCTTCATGTTTTTATAAGCACTTTACTAATCCATTTCCTTTTAGAACATTTTAAAAGCTCCTCTCTGTACCGACCTGCAGAAGTGTCTTTGTTAGTCTTGTTTAGCTAATCGATAATTCATGTATGTATTTTAATTTTTTTTTTAACATCCTATTCCAGATTCATGTTATTAACAGTAATAATAACAACCCCTTAATAATTATCAGATAAAATTGACTTTATTCACAGTACAACACTATGTATCAAATCAAGAGCACTTGCAATTACATTTAATTCAATATTGTTAATATGTTATATAGATAGATAGATACAGACAGACAGACAGACAGATAGATAGATAGTTTGAAGTTTGCATGTTCTCCCCACTCTTGCATGGGTTTACTCTGGGTTCTCCGGTTTCCTCCCACAGTCCAAAAATATGTTAGGTTGATTAGTGATTATAAATTTCCCATAGAAGTGAGTGTGTTTGTTTGTGTGTGGCCCTGTGATGGACTGACAGCCTGTCCAGGGTGTATTTCAGATATGTAAAGAAAATGTATGTATGTATGTATGGATGGATGGATAAATATACAGAACAATAATGATTAGTAAAAACTTCCACAGCATGATAATACAAGTCTTATGGCTTTAAAATAACAGTTTCATTTCTTTGGTTATGACTTTTGCAGACAGACGCTAGAACAAATTAGCATCTACTGTAGCAGTTTACCAACATTTTAGACTTAAACTGTATTCTCAAGAGCTTGGTGTTCACACTGTGTTAAGACTGTGACATGTCATCATTTTTCGTCCTTTACTCAACTGGTAGTTTTTAGCAACAGCACAACTTTTCAATATCACCTGATTGGGTTTCCAGTCCCCTGGATTCTTAGGGACGTTGTGAAAAAAGAGACTCTTGTGTTTATGATCCGGTTGTCTGTCTCGTTCTGTGAAGGACATCTGGCCTCCACTAGCAGATGGGGATTGTTCAGGTTTTATTCCATAGAGGTCTCATCAGTCAGTCATTCATCACATCTCTCTCTCTCGCTCGCTCTCTCTCTCACACACACACACACACACACACACATACACACCTTTGTCACAGTCACAAAGTATCCTTATTCCTTACCTTTTGTACCTATTTATATAAACATATTACCCCAAAATGTGGATATAGTGTACTTTTAATTATAATTTATAATAAACCACAATTCTTTTTAGGGTAAAGGTGCCCCAACCAACAGCATTGATATCATTATTATTATATTAATATGATTAAATCTTTAGAATTCAATTAATTATTGTACAATGTAAGTCTGATATAAATAGAGTCAGAACACTCTTGGCTTTTTTATAACTCTGTTGTGTTTTTTTTTAGATGACTTTACACACCTTTAAACTTAATATATTTAATGTAAAAAAAAAAAAATTAATGTTTCTTTTGTCATATTTACATATAAATTTGTTTCTCTGCATATCCCATCTTAGAAGGTTGGGGTCAGAGCACAGGGGCAGCTATGATACGGCGCCCCTGGAGCAGGAAAGGTTAAGGGTCTTGCACAGGGACCCAACATTGGCATACTGGCAGTGGTCGGGCTTGAACCCTGGTCTTCCAAACAAGAACTCAGCACCTTGAACATTTGTGTTTTATCTTACAGAGCAGAAATAGGTTTATCTTCAATTACTTTATTTTTGGAAACTTTTCTATTAATATATATTGCTATTTTTGACATATGAAACCTTAGTCCAGAATGTCCACTTTCATATACGCTTCATATCAACCGCCATGAAGTTTGACTTAGGAAAGACATATACTGATGATCGTGGACACAAAAAAACTGGAGGAAATTCCATTTCTTTGCTTCTAATAAAGGGACATGCAGACATATTTAATGTCCCCATAAGGATAGGAATAACATTAACATTGTAAGACGTTCATTTATTCATACATGTATAAATGTTTTGCCCACTGTGTTAAAAACTAGACCTGGTTTAGGTTTAGGTGTATCATTAATTAGCTGAATTATTAAGAAAGTTCTAATAACGACAGTAAGAGAGTGTGTGTGTAAGTATTTATTATTTATAATGTATATATTGCACATTTTTCTGGGTTCTGCTTCTGCTCTTGCTGTCCTGTCTTGTTGTTTTGCTGTATGATGACAATATTATTTTTATTCATCTCAAAGCCACATAAATTCTCATGTGTGGGCGTAAGATTCAATTTAGTAATAGGAACACAAACTTGAGAATAATGTGCTTGAATATCTAGTGCACAAATAGCACTTAATATCATGTGAACTTGCCGCATGCTGTAAGGACGTCGGTAGTCCTGAGTCGGAAATATCAAACGTGTGGGCTGTGAGAATGCTGATAAACATCTGAGGATCCAGTGGGATTCCGAGTTCCCAAAGTGCTGTTTATAGAGTTAAATGACATTCTACACTATTTACAGCGGATGGTTTGATCGAAGGAAATGTGTTCTCGTGCTAAAGCTAACGCAGGAAGTTTTGTGCATGTAAGTACATATATAGTATAAGCCTTATATCTTGGTGGGAACCAAATCACCCTCATAGGAACATCTGACAGTTGTAAGCGTGTGGGAACAAAAACTGTAGCCAGTATATTTCTATTGGGAAGTTATTGAGGTTAAGATTAGGCTAGTTTCAGGTTTAGGCATAACATTAATTAGCCAGGACAGTAAGTGCATTTTGTTTAAATATTTTATTTTCTTTATAGATTTGCCTCACAGCAAGAAAGTCCCAGGTTCTTTTTTTGGGTGTCTTTCTGCTTGTGTGGGTTTACTCCGGGTTCTCCGGTTTCCTCCCACAGTCCAAAAACACGTATGTTAGATTGATTAGTAATTCTAAATTGCCCATAGGAGTGAGTGTGAGTGTATGTAAGGCCCTGTGATGGACTGGTGAACTGTCCAGGGTGTACCCCTCCTGCCATTCGCCCTATCAGAGACGGCTGGAATAGACTCCAGCAGATCCCTATGACCCCAAATAAGGGAATAAGTGGGTATAGAAGATGAATGAATAAATAAATAATTGGAAAGCCTGCCCTGTCAGTAGGACAGCACCGAGTGTGCACCTGGAAGTGTGTGTTAATTATATGTATGTTGTTTGAAGCTTAATTTTTATTTTTATGCACTTATCCCAACGTTTTCGCTTCATTGCCGGAAATTACAATCAGAGATTAATATTAAACGAATCCAATTAATTTACCTGTTTAAAGAAAGCTAGAAGGACCTGTTTTGCTCCCTGTTTTCTATAATTCTAAAATCAGGTAAGCGTTAGCAGTGTCAGCCATTTTGTTTTTAAACAACGGTTAAGCTGCTAGCTAAAGAGGTTAGTGACAGCTAGCTAAACTTCCTTTTAAAAATAAAAGCAAATAATACAGCGACGGCAGACTCGATTCTGACTGCCATGGATATGTCAGTAATATGGGATGTGGTAGCTCAGTCAGTGTAAATATAATATTTATTTCTCATTGGATATGAATGTGTTACAAGCTGTTGTTCAGTGAGCCATAAACAGCGAGTACACAAAAACTCAACAGACAGTAATGGTTTCACACTTCTTGAAACCTCCTTTATGAGCAATGATGTAATGCTTAGTGTGTGAATCAACCTCTAGTATGCAAAGTTGCATGCTGTGTGTTAAACTGGATTAGTCACACACACACACACACACATTTACTTTGGTAAATGGCCCCTAGAAATGTATCATTTACATTTACATTTACATTCAGGCATTTGGCAGACGCCCTTATCCAGAGCAGTTGGGGTTTAAGGGTCTTGCTCTAGGGCCCAACGGTAGTAACTTGTTGATGCTGGAAATAGAAACCCACAATCTTTTGGTTAGCAGTCCAACGCCTTAACCACTGCACTACCACTTCCCTATTGTTCTAGTCGTTGAATGTACCGTCTTAAACAAATAATGACAATAAACTATATAGCCATAAGTTTGTGGACACCTTACCAGCACTCACCTTGGTGTTCTCGACAAACTGCTGCCACAAAGTTGAAACCACACAGAATATTTGAATGGAGTTTAGGGGCTTTGTGCACAGGTGCATTGTCATGCCGGAACAGTGTTTGGATCTCCCAAAATCCATCCATCTATCCCAAAATCCTTTCCAAAATCCATCCATTCATCCATACCCGCTTATTCCCTAACTTGGGGTCACAGGGATCTGCTGGAGTCTATCCCAGCCGTCTCTGAAAGGGTGAAAGGCAAATCCTGGACAGGTTGCCAGTCCATTATAGGGCCACACACACACTCACTCCTATGGGCAATTTAGAATCATCAATCAACCAAACATACATGTTTTTGGACTGTGGGGGAGAACATGCAACCTCCACACAGTAAGGGCCCTGTCCAGGAATCAAACCCGGGTCCTTCTTGCTGTGAGGCAACCGTGCTAACCACTAAGCCACCGTGCTGCCCAGCTAGTTTGACATGTTCACCGACAGCTGATAACAATCAGTTTTTAGATTTCAGACACTTTCCTACAGTGTGACTTCTCCTACGATGACCGCCAAACCAAAAACTAATGAGAGCGCAGAATCTGATAACGCAATTACCATGACAGCTTTAAACCATTTCGGAAAAAATGAGGGACAAAACAGCGAGAAGAGAAACCTATTACGGCATGACATGAGCAAAATAAACACTAAATATTTGATTTGCTGCTAACTAACATTTTTCGAGAGAATGTAGGTTACTGAACATGTCGCAGATCGATGATCTAAAACTGTTGTTGTATGTGTCCGTTTTACCGCGTCTTGACAGTCATACGGTCTGACAGTATGACAAACTGACATTCTACAGTTAGACGTGGACATCATGTTTGTACAGTCTGACAAACAACAGTCACAAAAGAATATTTAAAAAAAATAGCACAGTGTAAACCCGGCTTCACTTCCTGTAAACTATACAAAAACAGTGTAGACAACTGTAAGCTTTTAAACTTTGTGGCAGCAGTTAATGTCTCACAATCATTTAGCTATATAGTGTATATGGGAGGTTTTTCTTACAATGTTTAAGGTATTTTTCAACAGTCGGGTTAAAAATGTATCTCTACAAATTAATTTTTCATTTTTAACCCTGTTTTTTTTTTTTGCCTTCGTAAACATGTCGTTTCCTGTTTTGTTGTTTATTTTCTAGAGAAAGCTTTCCAAAAGTTTGCCTGTGGCATGTCAGGAGCTGAACAGTGTGTCTGTGTGTCTGTATGTGTGTTATTGGGAGGTGTTTACACTGCTGGTGTGGGTGGGTTGATCTCTCAGTATAGTGTGTACTCAGGGATAAATATAGCCATGCAGCTAGTCCTCCACACACGCCTGGGCCCCCAGCTTAAAATTCCAACCTGACCTTCAGTCTCATGAGCCACAAACTGATCACACTTCTGCACAGAGACGTTGTGCAACGAGGGTACACGAAAACACGCTGCGGTGTCCTGGATCCTGGATTGACTGCCGGTGTGAATAGAGATGGAGGGATGTGTGTGTGGGAATGCAGAAAGCTGGAGATGCTGTTGGAACAACTGATCAGGAAGTGTAATGTAAAATTTGGCAGAAATGGATACAGTACACCGGTGTCCCACCATGGACGGTACAGCCATGTGCTGGAGTAAAGCCAGCATGGTCAGCTTCATCAAGAACCTGGGTATGTGCTGAGAGAGAGAGAGAGAGAGAGAGAGAGAGAGAGAGGTTTAGTCTGTATACACTGTAGATACAGTCTATATATGCTGGTTTTAATTCTACTGGGATGGAGGTGAGGCAGATAAAGAGAGTCTGTTTTAAAGGTGTGTGCATTTAGTGTTCTTTAACTGGGTGAGTGTTTTGGCTTGTTTCCCTTTTAACACCTCTCCTGTACAGTAGCACCTGTGTGTGTATGTGTGTGTGTGTGTGTGTGTGTGTGTGCATAGAAAAGTGGTAAATTTGTCAAAATGAGTTAATAATAATTTATTAATTACTAAATAATTACTATTGTACTTTAGGTTTTCTTCGAATTTATACAGTATTTTAACCTAATCTGTAGTTTTTATCGTTACTGAATGATTAACCCTGATTGGTCAAAATGTTTTTTTTACTATTTTTATAGAAGTATTTGTATAGTTCGTTTTGGCTGAAAGACAAATCTGAGATTAATGTTGATGTGCTTGTTGGAATTTGTTTTCAAAAACCTATTTTCCTGTAAGCAGACATTAATTTTGAATTATAGCCAGATGTAACAGCGCAGCCTCATGTTTTTTACATTTACATTATTGGGCAGACTGCCTTATCCAGCAATTAGGGGGTTAAGAAGGATTGCTCAGAAGCCCAACATTGGTAACTTATTTGTTCTGGGAATTAAACCCTGATCTTCCAATTAGCGGTCCAACACCTTAATCACTTTCTACTTTTTCAATACAGGATGCAGGCTTTGTGCTTTCTTGGTAAAGTGGCAAGCTGTATTTCATGGATTTGAGAATGAAAAAAGACAGGTTATTAAAGAACTACTGTTTTAGATGGTAAACAAGTGATTAGAGAAACTTCGGCTTGCTTAGATCCTTAAATACTTTCCGATCTGATCTGATTCCGATTCTGGGAGTCACGATGCGACTTCAAAACGGTTCTTAAGCTACAGTTTTTTCTTATTCTTCTGCTGTGTAAATACACGTTTATATCTTTACATTTTAACCAGAAATGGAGTTCCTATGCTTTGTGTTTATAGTAAATTTCTGTATGACATGATGATTTAAATGTTCTTTTATTAATAAAGTCGTGTTCAGGATAAACTGAAGCTCTGAATGGAAATATGGATACCTCAGATTATTCTAACAATTATGAAGAACACTTAAATAATGCCATTAGGACACATAGACTATAGAGGTAAAGTTTAGCAAGAATATATACCTCAATGCCATATATATCTATATATATATCTATATATCTATATCTATATATATATACTATATATATATATATATATATATATAGATATATATATCTATATATATATCTATTATCTATATATAATATATATAGACTATATATATATATATATATCTATATATATATATATATATATATATATATATATGCCATATAATATATATATATATATATATGGTATATGTATTGAGGTATATATTCTTGCTAATCTTTACCTCTATAGTCACTAATCTAAAGCCATCTATAGTGGAAATGTAATTTTTTTCCCTAAACAAATATCAATATTTGTATTTTCAAGAAATGTGTTTGCAATTAGTTGTGAATTTCCTGTTTTCTTTCGATCTTCAGCCCTTTTTTTGCCTTACACGGTAATGATGTCACATTTCAGTGAAGGAATGTGAACAGCAGCTGTAAGTTTGGGCGTTTTACTTCCGTTTGTCTGCGCTGAGATAAGAGTCGTTCTCAGCGGTGTTTGTCCGAGAACGAGAGAACATAGGAAATGACTTCATGTCTGACACACTGGCTTGAGAAAAGAAGTTTTTGTTTTATTATCTTATTGCAGTATAAACCTGAAAGAGGAAGCTTCTCATTATTGCACATTCTCAATAATATTCATTATTACATGCATTTGTATTGTCTCTCACAGCCTCTCCTGGATACAGCAGGCCTCCTGTGGCTCCTGTGTACCACTCTCATAGCGAAAAGGGCCCTGGGACCATGACGTCTATCAACGTAGACCCTGAGAGCCGGCCTGGCGAATACGTCCTCAAGAGCCTTTTTGCTAACTTCGCCACGCTTTCTGAGCGCAAGATCCGACTTGTCATGGCCGAGCCACTGGTGAGTAAATCTGGCTGATGATTGGCTACAGCTTTGGTCAATGCTGATGAAGTAGTCTATATAGCATCATGGCTGAATTCCCTAACAGGCTGTTGTATGAAATGTGACCTTTATGATGGATTATGTGATAAAGATCTGCTTAGAAAAGACCTGCGATTCTGGAAAAAGTACATTTTATGTGAGTTTTTCTTAATTAATGAGTAAGATCCGTTTGATATACAGCGATACACAGCGATATTGATATACAGCGATATTTTTTTTTACTTTCTTGAAACATGAAATGATTTAACGATATCATACACTTACTTTAGCTACAAACCTGGAGGCACATTCCATCTACTGTTACAATTCAACACACCTTTATTAAATAGCACAAGTTTTTTTGACACAGTGTTTACACAACTTATTTTTGTCTGCTTTGTGTTTTTGCGTAACTTTTTTGTTTGTCATTGGTGGTACCCTAATGGTAATGATTTCCTTTTTTACTTGCTGCAGTAATGACAAATGTTTATGTCATGATACCTCCATGCCAGCAAAAAGCCCCCTACCACGAATACCAAATGCCACTTCCTGTTTTTAATCACTTTCCTTTCTAATGCTACTTCTAGTTTAAGAAATAATGTACTTGGAAGGTCATTTTCCCCTTTTTCAGGGTGTAAATTTGCTTTACTTTTATATTTTGCCCTCCAACTACATTTTCCCCCTGGTCCTGATAGTATCATGTAAAGTCTTTCTTTAGCCCCTCTTCTCATTGTCCGGCATTCCGGATTGTGTATAATGTTTGGAGTATATAAAGTCTTAGCCGTCGAGTCTTAAAGCTAGATAACTTATTGCTTAATACTGTTGGAGAAC
Organism: Bagarius yarrelli; assembly: GCA_005784505.1. Classification (NCBI taxonomy): domain Eukaryota; kingdom Metazoa; phylum Chordata; class Actinopteri; order Siluriformes; family Sisoridae; genus Bagarius; species Bagarius yarrelli. The sequence goes on along the minus strand of VCAZ01000014.1, from coordinate 3,482,284 downwards.
AGCACTTAGATCTTCATGTCCTCAGTGTCCTTAGTTCCTGAGTCACACACCCTGCAATCTGCCCTCTCAGCCTCTTCATCTAATAGTCAAACTCATGGCTTGGCCTCTTGCACGGGCAATTTAGTAGTCAAATCAATGTCTCAGTCGGTGTGTCTATAATAACTCTCAGATTACTAGTTCAGTTTAGTAATTTCCAACCAGCAGAATGCTTATTTAAACCATTAATTCTTCTGTGAATCCTTACAATCTAAGAGAAAATTAGTTGGTTGTATATCATATGTTGATTATAATTAAAGAAACCAATTATTATATTTTCGGGTTTATTTTTTAGATTTTTTGATGATGCTCTAATATTAGTTTAGTTGCAAATTACATGCTTATATTATTAGGTTATTTATGTTATATATTTGTGTTTATAATACTTAATTATTTGTGTAGTGAGAGCATATATAAGGAATTGGATAGACACTTTACATAAATATATTTAATGCATTTATAATAAATTTATTGCAACGTTTTCAATCAAACATGTATTATCATTTACGACGTTTGGCGGATTCTCATATCCAGAGCAAATTTATCAATTTATTGAATGTCTACAGAGCAGTTAAAAGTTAAGGGCCTTGCTTAGGGGCCCAGAAGTGTCAGCTCGGTGGTGCTGGGTATTAAACCCACATTCTTTCGTAACTACTGAGCTACCACTTTCCTTTACCATGAATAAAATGAGTAAGCCGTGCCAGATTATTGTATGTACGATGCAGCTGTTAGTATTAAAGCCGTACTTTTCTAAGTTCGACTATTCGAAAATAATAATAATAAAGCTGATAAGAGAATGTCTATATAAAATTAGCAGGAACTAACTAATTTGTAGATATTTTTAAAATACATCAAATGTAATAATGAATTTTTAAGTCTTTAAAAAATAATAAATAAAAATTGTTCATGTGGGATATAATGAAATAAAACAATTCGAGACTACTGATATTGAAAAATAATCAACATTCAGTCTTTTACCAATATCAGATGTTAAAAAAAGCAGGTTTCATTTTTAAAATAAGTGATGATGTCACTGGACACTAAAAAGTATTTACGTTATGACTGTCATTATGGAAGAACAGGAACAGAAAGTAACTTAACCTACATTTAATGGCATAAGTCAGGGTCAGAAATTTAGTCTTAAGGACAGTCAAGAGTGGGATAAATTCTAGGTATTAGTTTTCAGCTGAGCAAAAATAGATTGAAATTTAATTTTCGGCGTTAAAAGGGAGAAGGAATCAATATTTGCCCTCACAGTGATTCTGTTCCCAATAGCGAGGAGACAGGATATTGGTTTATGAAACTTAATATAGCACACTATTTAGCTAAAATTGACTCTCCGTGCCTTTCTAACATTCTTTAATATAAGATTGAAAGTTTATCCTGTCTAAGTATAATACAGTTTCAATACAAATCAGATAAATAAATCTATCTAAAGTTTAAATAAACAAAAAGTCGTAGCTCAGTGGTTAAGGTGGCTAATTGGAAGATTAGGGTTTGATTCCCAGCATCACCAAGTTCACTTTTGCGCTGGACGTCTTAATCCAGAGCGATTTACATTTATCTCTTTTATACAACTGAGCAATTGGACCTTAGGGGACTTGCTCAAGGGGCCCAGCGGTGGTAACCTGGTTGTGCTGGGACTCGAACCCTAATCTTTCAATTAGCAGTCCAACACCGTAACCACTAAGCTACCACTCCCCCAAGTTGCCACTGCTGGCCCCCTGACCAATACCCTTAACCACTAATTGCTCAAAAAAAGAGATAAATGGATAAGAGTGTCTGCCAAATGCTGTAAATGTAAATGTAAATATGTTACGCCTTCTTAAAGGACAAAATACAAACTACAAACACACAAAGACAAAAATCACCCTTAAAATAGACAGGAAAAAGTAGCAGGGGTGGAAAATACCTTTACTTTACGTGTTATGAATGAAGTTTTAAATTCGCTATGAAAAGATTTAACTAAGAGTCTATTCTAGTATAAAAGAATTCAGTTGTAGGGTTCTTTAAGGGTTTGTAATGTATAATCAATTTGTAATGGCAATAAGTGATTATTGGTTATAGATGGTTAAAGCTTTTTTTCTATTGGGAAAGAAAAGGTGTAGGGTTCTGCTGTAGGGTTCTTCATCGGAAACTTCAGTTAAAAGGAACATTGCATCAAGGCTTTTCAGTAAATTTTGGCACATGGTAGTCACAAGAACAGTACTGAGATCAGGGGCTGATGTAGGATGAGGAGGTCTGGCATACAGTCATGCGAAAGGTCTTCAGAGGGTCATTTGGTCATTTGAGACATTCTACTCCAACCTTAGCCCACTTCATCGAGCCCCATACTTACTTTGCTTGAAACGGTTGTAGGTTTGGTGGTCCTGGGCTCCTCAGCAAGGCCCCTGATTTGTAAAAAGTGTTTAGATGTATAATGTAAATTAAGGATAAAAGGGTCTGCCGGGTGCTGCAAATGGACATGAAATTTGCTTGGTGCACAGGTGCTTTGTCTTAATGGGACAGGTTTGGGTTTCTTGGTTCCGTTAAATAGATATTTAAAGAATGATGCAATATACAAAGACATTTAAGCCAATAGTTCTGATTGTGGCATTTTTATGCAGAAAGTTTGGTGTCCATATTCTTTTAGACATAGTTGCATGAGAACTGTTGGGTTATTTGTGTAGTACTGCTTTTAAGGGTATAGGTACACACGGAAAAAGAGGCTAGAACAAGTGATCGACAACAGATACTAAAACTTTTTTTTTTTGTAAATAACTTGCTGAAAATATAATATAATCATTTCATATTGGTGACATTCCTCATTTTTTATTCTTTTCAAATACTTTACCTAGGATTACCTAATGACCAATACTTAACTTACCTCATTCCACCATGCTGGCTCTCCAGAAAAATCCAGAGCACATGTCGCTGCTTACGTGATCACTGGCTTTAGAGAGATATGGTGTAAAGACCAGTCAGAAAAAAAGACCAAGGAAGAAAAACAGATGTATGACAGGGTCAAGTTAAGGTGAAAGGATATTAGAGAATGATGCCGGATACGTCAGCGGGGAACGTTGGCCGCAACCACCTGCACCTGCTACTCTCTGTTCAGAGATAAAATGTGTAGCTTTCTCATCATGTTTTTATAGGTTTGTTTTTATGTTTTAATTTTTTATAAAATAATAAATATTTTATGGGGTTTTTTTAAAGTATTTGTGTATTTTTTATAATTGATTTATCTGTACGTGAACTGCAAATTAAATATCAGTGCCAGAGATAAAGACAGAATTCCTGTTTTGACCTTTACAGTTGATATTTTTATAGTTTAGCAAGTATAATTACAACCTAGTGATGTAACTGGTTAGTATTTAAACCAATTATATTCGCCTAAAAGTATTTAGAAATATATCAATATATGTACTTCCGGATAAGTACAATAGTCCTGTGAACTTTCTGCAACGTAGTGGGCTAGTCATGGAAAGGGAAGTGGTAGCTTAGTGTTTATGGTGTTGCATCGCTGATCAAAAGATCATGGGTTCAGTTTTCAGCACCATTAAGCTGCCTTTGCTGGGCCCCTGAACCCCCAACTGCTCAGGTGGCTAACATATAGTGATAATTCACTATATATATATAAATATATAGTCAATTCAGTCATTTTGTTCTATTTTGGCTGAACATCATGTAGTTAAGCTAAGCTATGCTAGGTAATGTAAAAACAACTGCTCCTTGCAGGCAGAGCTCCATGCTAGCACATTGTTGATGATTCATATCTGTAAGGTTCATAATAACAAAAGTGGGTTAAACTAAGTGGCCAGAACAGCCTAGGAATTTTTTTTTCACAACAGTCCAAGACCAGCTAACATGCTGAGACAGTCTAAAAGATTCAAGAGCCGAGCAAGATTTAGAGAGAAATCTAAGGAGGCGGAAAAGATATCGAATTCCTTGATAGGTTACGACAGCCAGATGACTGACGACTCTGTCAATGATCTGTCCATTCCCTGCTTTACTAATATTGAAGCTGTTGTTTGCTCTTTTAATAATTGTAGGTTGAGTATCTCCAATGAGTATTCTATTGCCCAGACTTTGTTAGGTTGTTTTAAGAGTCAGGAAAATGGATCAATGGCTGCATTAAAGCTCATAGTTTCTGAAAAGAACATTACCCGTGTATAAATATAAGTTTAATCAATTCAGAACAACTTTTAGCTAAAATATTTATAAGTCCAGAAGTAAAAAGCTTTGTTACTAAGCTGAATCAGCAGAAGTTGAATTGACTTCGGAGCTCCTGTCTGTCTGGCCGGGAATATCGTTTCAATAGAAACTGTTGACTTGGCTAGCTTTTGACTGTGATATGTAATACGTAAAGCCGGTAAAAGTGTTCGATTGAGCTGTTAGAAAGCCTTGCCTCGAATTGTTTATACTGTATATGTCATCAAATAAGTTAAGCTTCGTTAGACCGAAAACACAACCTTGGCCCAATGTGACTCTTAATTTTTTGTTTTTATGTGAAGAATGTTGGTGAAATTTTTTACAATGTGTATGTTTGATAAATATTTAGTGTGAATGTCTGATAAATTTAGTATTAAAAGATATTAAAAAAACTATTTCTCACGTTCCCATCCAGTTTAACTGCCTGGTACAATAAAAATCTTTCATTCGTCCATTCAGTCACAGGGATCTGCTGGAGTTTATCCCAACCATCTTTGAAAGGGTGAAAGGCAGGAAAGGTACACCCTGGAAAGGTCACCAGTCCATCACAGGGCCACACACACACTCACACGCACCCTTATGGGCAATTTAGATCCACCAATCAACCCAACATACATGTTTTTGTACTGTGGGAGAAAACCAGAGAACTCGGAGTAAACCCACACAAACATGGGAAGAACATGCAAACGCCACACTGTAAGGCCCCTGCCTGGGAATCAAACCCGGGACCTTCTTGCTGTAAGGCAACAGTGCTAACCACCAAGCCACCAATCTGCCCACAATAAAAAATCTAATCCAATACTTTCTAATGTGTAAATGCTCTACATTTACTCTACACTCTCATTTCATGCTTAAAACCATTAATTAAAGCTTTTTTACTCTAACACAACATTCTCTTATTACCGTAACCTGAACACGTCTACTCCTGTTAAATATATAAAATTATTCATAAACGGAATAAATGAAAAGTAAATATTTTTTCCACAATTGTTTTTGTTTATTCCTATTAATATTTGCTGTTTAACTGCACATTTTGAAGTATTGCATAAAAGTCAAGTGATGGAATGACAGATTTAGAAAGAAATCGCTGATAAAAAGGTTTTTACGCTCGCTCGAGGTGGTTTTTAACTCCTGCGGAAAAAGAGTTAATACGAATAAAAGAGACAGGAACGCATTTGCGGAGTAAATTTTGACGTAGCAAACATTACACCCACTTGACTAATGGGCTGTTTCCGTGCCATTATACTTACTTTGTTATGTTTACTGTTGGCTACTAGGTTACTAATACCACCGTCAGCCGCTTGTTGGAAACACACCTGTTTTTTTGTTGTTGTTTTTTTTGCTAACTTCGCTTTACGTTAGAATGGAAATCTGGCTAATGTTGACCTTGAAATTAGAACCTTTTTACCCAAATTATAAAAGTAAATTATAAAGAAAAAAAATAAATATTAAGTAAATAATTGTATTATGTCCTCATATTTTAGGACATTCTCGTTAAATACTGTACATTTTGTCTTTTTGCTAATTTGACGCTAAAACAAACATCCATGTTACTCATTTAAGAGCAAATGTTTTTTTTAAAGATTTTTTTGTAATGAAGGGTTGCCAATTTTTTAAAAACGGTTCAAAACAGAATTCGCAAACAAAAGAAAAGGTTTATTTCGTAATAGAGAGAAACATGGAAACAGCCTTTTAATGATCTCTGCATATAGTTTTTTAATAGAAATATCAATTTAAAAAAAGAATGTTTTCTGCATGTCAATAAAATGCACTAGTTTCTTAGCCATAATTAATGTAACTTATGTTCTTCTTTTTTAGGAGAAGCCTTTAACTAAATCATTGCAGAGAGGTGAGGATCCACAGTTTGACCAAGTAAGTCTGTTTTTTTTTTTTTCATTAATATTTTAAGATGAGAGTGTTTACACAGAAATAAAAACACACACATTAACAGGCCATGTGATATCGAAGAAATGACCAAATGTCAGTTCCGGCAGACGGGAACCTTTTAGCCTGATCTGCTGAGGCGAAGGTTAATCAGACTGTGTGTTTTATTGAAGTGTTTATGGATCGCTTTGGTCCACATCAGTGTAAATACAGACACGGTTTATAAAAGATGAATAAGTAGTAAACTTTAATGAATCAGCACATGGTAATACGAGCCTGTACCTGTTGTATTAATATTAAGAGATAATTTGCATTGTTTAGAGAGCCAAAATGTCAGCAGGGGTTTGTTATTTACCCCAGGGTAGTTTGGGGACCCCTGGTGTAAATGGTGTTGATTTATTTTCTTTACCAGCAGCTCTGACAGTAGTTTATACGAATATAATCTGGGGAAGTGGTAGCACAGTGGTTAAGGTGTTGGACTGCTGAAAGATTGGACTGAAGATTGTGGTTTGATTCCCAGCACCATCAAGTTGCCACTGTTGGGCCCTTAAGCAACCCCCCAATTGCTCAGTCGTATAAAAGGGATAAATGTAAGTTGCTCTGAATAAGGGCATCGGCCAAATGCTGTAAATGAAATGAAATGAAATAAAATGATATATATACTTCACGAGAAACAGGGCTTGTTTAGCATTTATGAAAGAAGTCTCCGGAGGGACTTCTTTTTTTTAACCTGATTTCTAATAAAAAGATGTTTTCATGATGAGCCAATACATTACATCCAACTGAAAAAGGTTTAAGTTGATAAAAAACAAAAAAACATCAATATTAAGAGATATCATTAGATATTAATGTTGGATGAAATCTGTTATGTGCCATGTTACAGCATTAAAAACATTTCAATGGTTTGCAAGCAAATGTGCCTACCAGGTAGATAGCCAGCTTATTCATGGCCCACAAACTGGTATGTGTGTGTGTTTGTGTGTGTGTGTGCGCACAGGTTTTGGAGGGGGGTTGGGGGTGTGCCAGGTAGATAGCAGGCTCATTCAGGGATCACATAGTGTGTGTGTGTGTGTGCTTGTGTGTATGTGTGTGATTTCTGGTCTTTTAGCTGCCTCACAGTGAGATGATTCTTCTTTTCAGAATAAACAGTTCCCTGTGTTCTCACTAAGCCTGAAACGACTCTTCTCTTCTTTTTTTTCCTTTTCAGTGATATTCTTCTATCGGTTTTCTTTTTCTTTTTGAACTTTGGGCCGATTGTACTTAAACTGTATATTGCATTGATGTGAGATCTACATTATATTTCAAGATTTATGCTGTAACTAAAAACTTGGCACTGAAATTAAAATCTGGCATGTCTCTTCTTACACTATGCATAGATTACAGTGAGACCCGTAATTAAAAAAATAGAAAAAAATACAAAAAAAATAGAGATAATATAATAAAAGTAAGAAAATCCCACACTAAAAATACCATAATTTTTTTTAGGATTTACTACAGTAAGATGTAGTAAATTAAAGTATAGTGTAGTATAGTATATTAGTATATTTACTACATCTTACTGTAGCAAACTTTACAACTTAGTATATACTTTACAGGTTACTAGCATAAGCTAGAAAACTGTGGTAAACTGTATCATATTATAATATTCACTAAAGTATTTAGTTTATTATAGTATTTACTAGTGCTGGACAGTATGGACCAAAAATGTACATAAAGATATTTTTCTAACTTATTTCAGTTTTACAGTATATGTTAGGGGTTTTTTTCATACAGGACCTGGTATTAGCTAGCGATGCACAAAATTTCTGACTGAAAACGGCTTTATCGCTGCTCTAAACGCAACAGGGTAACGTTTTAAGACGCTGGTGAAGTATTGGTAGATTTCACTTGTTGACACTGGCGTTCAGCTTACAACTTTCACATTCGATTTAGTTTCATTTTTAAAACTTTTTGGATCTGGCGCTGTCTCCGACTTCTAACTTTTAGAGACGGCTGGGATAGACTCCGGCAGATCCCTGCAGAGCCCAAATTAGGGAATAAGTGGGTATAGAAGATGTATGAATGAATGAATAAATGAAGATTCAAAAACACTACAGTATTTACCCTGGGAAATTTTTACCACATGTTTAGTTCCTCTACAATACTATATTGTTTTAATTATATTGGATATGTTAAATGTATTAGTAAAAAACATTCAGTTGTATCAGTCATATGTTTTTTTTGCAGTTAATCAGCACTATGAGTTCTCTGGCTGAGTACTGCCTGCCCTCTATCCTCCGCACGTTATTCGACTGGTACAGGAGGCAGAATGGAGTGGACGATGAATCCCATGAGTACAGACCACGCTCCAGCACAAAGTCCAAAAAGTCAGACTTGTTCTTATTTTTTACAGAGATAAAATAAGTAATAATCAGACACATTGCAGTATTTCTTTACTCCGAATAGACTTTTGTTAGAACTAAATACCATTTGATTTTCTCACTGGGTGTGTCTGGGTGAGTGTTTTTTCTGCCACGGTGTGTATGACACATCTTCTAATGAATAATACTATAATAAACTGTTTAAATGTTTGCCTCCAGGCTTCGCTTAATGAATTGGTTTAACAGATTCTGCCAAAAGAAACTTGGTGATATCACCAGGCAGAACCGGCGCTGAGTCATGGAATATATGCTGAATAATATCGTAATCTGGGATTGAGGATAACACAATGAGGAAGAATATAGTTTATGTGATCTATTCATTATTCCTCTCTTTCTCTCTTTTTGTCTTAGTGATGAACAGCAGAGAGATTATCTGCTGGAAAGGAGAGACCTGGCCATCGACTTCATCTTCTCCCTTGTTCTTATAGAAGTTCTCAAACAGGTACAGTCTTAACCAAGATCTGAGTTTGCCTGTAAATTTATTTATTTATTGGTATAAATGAATGTATGGACCCATAAAATTTAACATTTCATTTTTAATGTAATATATTTACCACATCAAATCTTTTTAAACTAGGTCAACCTCTGCTGAATTAAAATGTATTAACCCCCACTCGCCCCAAAGATATTAATTATAAAAAAAACCCTGAAAATAAAATATTTTAATATTTAAAACCAGAAACGGACTTTCAATATCAGCGTTCCCGCTCCGTCCAGTTCGTTTTCAAATTTGCTGCAAAATAGCTTATAGATATACAGGTTTTAATCTGTTTATGAATAAAAACGTTTTAACATATACATTTATATATATAGTGTGTGTATATATACTGTATATGGTAACATATCTGAAATTTTTGTGCAATTAAACAGCTGGATTGTTAACATTTTACTCACAAATTAAAAACATTAAATTAGTTAAAACCATTGAATGGGAAAACTGTTGGTTGATCTCCTTACAGCCTCCAGATGACTGCTAATATTTAGGACACATATTCTTTTCTCCTAAAAAATTCTCTTGTTTTGTCTTTAATGAGTCGCAGTGAAACCTTTCCCGAAAATTGTTCAATCGAATTGCTATACTTTATGGTTCAGCCACAAGTATTTTGCACTGCCGGTGTTCATTAAGATAATAAAACATGGATACAGCTCTTGGCAGTGGATCTTTCTAATAATCATATTTCTGTGTCCTGCAATGACTAGATGCCTCTCCATCCGGTCCTCGACTCGCTGGTCCAGGAAGTCATTGAACTGACCTTTAAGCACTTTAAATACAAAGAAGGGTAACATACAGATATTATTCCTATGTCCTTTACAAGCGCTTTATGTCTCACTGTATAACTGAGTTATAACATTATAGTGTTTTTTGCATGTTTTACAGGTACAATGGCCCAAATATGGCCAATATACACATTGTAGCAGACTTATATGCAGAAGTAATAGGAGTCCTGGCTCAGGCAAGGTAAGTATACACACACAACAAAAAATATATACTTTAATACACTCACTATGCGTGCTTTACACAAATGTCCGTAAAGTTTCATTTACAATGTATATAACATTATGCTTTTTATAAGGATAGCTATTTTACAAACCCTGATGGGCAGCGAAACATTGATGTAACATTGTAACATAGATCAATGCAAAATTCTTACAGATTTATAGGTTCTAGTAATAAAATGCATTTGGATACACATTGTAATGGAACTCTGTTAAAGCGAGTAGTAGAACCCAAAGGTGCGGTTTATTTACAACATGACAAAATCTTAACTTGACTTAGCTTATTTTACATTAGCATAGCTTAGCATAAACATTGGCACAAACAAAAAGAAAACAACAAACATAAACTAGACTACAAAAGGAATTTGACTTGACATAAACTCACAACAGCAGTACAGGGACACAACTGAAAATCCACAACAAAAGACAAAAGGAAACACAAGGGCTATAAATATACAAGACTGACCAATAGGAACACGACACCTAAACAAGAAGATCACATGACAAGAAGCACATAAGGAGCAATGATCACATGACAATGACGAGACAGGAAGTAAACAAAGGATAGAAACATGAACAACATGAACTTAAGAGCATCACATGATTTAAACTAAAAGAAAAGACACGATCAGAACATAAAACCTGAAACAAACATAAAGCATAAACATAAACCATTAACAAACATAAACATAATATTTCGCATTTTACCACCATATTTAATTATTTCACCAAAAAAATGTCTGAAAATAATTAAAAAAAAACTTTTTTTGTATTTTCTAACAATTAAAAAACACTCAAGTTAGATGTGTTATCTAACAATTAATGGAGGGAACATTAATAAAGGCAAATTTTTTATATTTAAACTTATTTTTTTTACTCACACAACCCATTTTAGACTAGATCATTTTTTTTACTTTCTCCTATTTTAGATAATTTATAACTTTCTACTATTTTAGAATGAAATTAAAATTAAAAAATTTTTATATGAACAAAAGAATCATGTAGTGAGCTTATGTAGAAGAAAAGTGTTTAAAGAAATCGAAAAAGATTTTATATTTAAATATAAATTATTCTAATGTTCTTCAGATACTCGACCTGTTTTTAACCAAATTTTCTAAACGTCACCGATTTACTGACCTCTTTATGGCTTCTCATTAAAAGAACCTGTCTGTATTGTAAATGTAGAACTAAACAGATGGGTGGGGGTGTTTCAGTTGCACAGTTGATGGCACAATAGGTGTAGTCTCAAGGTAATTATTTTAATATGTTCATATAATATATATAATTAGCTACAGGGCCGTACTGTATTAGATGGAATGTTGTATAATATTCTTTTTCTTTTTTTTTCTTTATGCTAGTAGTTGATTTTTTGTCAGCTTTTTTATCTATTCTTTAGCTTAAATAAAATGATTCTGTATTTTTATAAACTAATACTTTAGGTACTTTAAGTGTCATGTCATGATTGAATTCAAGCTAAGCTAGGGTTACACCGTGAAACTTTTGTTACTGTATTGCGTTTGTTGCTTTTAGACTTCACATGATCCCCATGTCACACTGTAGGATCTCAGTTATCATAATTACAGACTTCAGTCAACACACGATAAAAACAGACACACACAAGACGATTTGTCAGGAGTTTTACGTCGTCTTAAAGTCGTTTTTAATTTTCAAACTTCCTGCTTTGTCCTGTCTCAGGTTACCTGCTGTGAAGAAGAAGTTTATGAGTGAGCTAAAGGAGCTCCGTCAGAAGGAGCAGAACCCCTGTGTGATCCAAAGCACTATCAGTCTCATCATGGGTCTGAAGTTCTTCCGGGTGAAGATGTATCCTGTTGAGGACTTCGAGGCATCTTTTCAGTTTATGCAGGTACTGTAGGTCATGAGAAAGTAATGAACGTCTCAGTTTCCTGAAAGATATACAACATTTTACTAGTTATACAATCTGTATGCGGCTATTTATAGCACACTAATATTCACTGACAGTATTACATTTCAGGATAATGCTTTTAATTAGACACTAACCAGTTTAATTATCAGCTCAATCGTTCAGTGGAAAAAAAATGTAAGCATTGCACAAGCTTTTTACATCATGGGTGTGACTACATTTTTTAAAAAGCACTCATTACTTCTTTTAAAGCATTATAGAAGTCTAAGGTTTATTTTTTTCATTCATGGCCCATAAGGGAAGATACTAGATTAGCACACTGTGATTTCCACACATCCCAGAAAACCTCGAAATCCTGAGAATTTAATGAGCATCGTTCAATCCCTGAAAATACATGCAAACTGTGAAAAAAACCTGGAAAAAACTCCTTCTCCTGGAAAATGATTATTATTATTATTATTATTTTGATGATGTTGGCCATGGAAGTACATTTTTATAATGTTAGTAATAAAAACACTAAGTTTTGACAGTTTTGACACTTTCGTGTGACGTGATGACGAGATTATGTGTTGGCGGTTACAGGTGCTAGTAATTAAGTTAGCATGTACCTAATCTTCCAAATAGTGATTATATGGAACGTAGGTGACCAGAGATCCATACGGTCCAGTGCGTATCAGTTTGCCACACACATGTAACTTCCAGATTAGTTATAAAATTTGTCTTGCTAGTTTACACAGTTAAGCAATTTTGAGTCAAAACAGTGTTTTTACCTCAGTTGGGATAACCTTATACAAGATTTCTGTGATATTCCAATTTACTTACACACTTACACATCACTAGAAAGTCATGCATCCCAGCATTTTAGCTAATATTAGTAGTTATAAAGCACATATCAATGTCTTATAACTATAACCTTATTTATAACCATAGGATAACCATATTTAAGATTTAATTTAAGATAACATAATTCTATTTTTATCCCGAAGGAAATTCTTTTTCTAATGGCTGCTTATTAATAAATAAATATAGAGAATAAAATAGAAGCAAAAAAATAAAATAAAATAAAATAAAATAGCAGGCAATTTACAAATATAAAATAAAAGATATAAGGATATAAAAATACTGATTAATTTTACAGGAAGCTGCTTAAAATATTTGTATTGTAAAAGAATGTTATTGAACATAATATATATTTAATGCACATGGTATCTCTAATAATAATATAACAATAATACTGCACATGGTAAATGTAATAATTAGCATGAGAATTTGATTATTGTCCATGCTGTCATCACAGCTCCTGAATGAAGAGAAAGAGTTATAGAGTTTAATGTCCACAGGTATGAATGACTTTCTGTGACATTCCGTTGCAGACTTCGGTGGTCTATACATGGTTTCTTACAGCAGAAGTTAATAGAAATAAGAAGTAGTTAAACTTTTATTAAGAATTGTTCCACAAGCTAAAATGTGACCCAAAGTCTTTCAGCACAGAGTGTCTGATTTCAGGTGAGCCGTTGTCCACCACTGCGGAGTGTGAGATGATAAAGTCGATGCACAAACATAAATGAGCCTTTATGTACATATGGGCTTTATTAAACTCCTAAAAGGGTTGATATTGATTTCAATAATTTTTTTTAAACAGTGTTCTATTCTTCTGTGATTATAAGACACATCATATCACAAATGACCACCGAGTCATTAGTAACAATTCTACATTTCTCTGTGCAGTGAGATCATGTACAGTAGAGTTGTGTTGCAGTATATTTGAGCTGGTGCTGTGGCTGAAGTCGTCAGTATGGCTCGGAGTAGACATGTGAAACCTCACCGTGTTCTCTGTTACAGGAGTGTGCGCAGTTTTTCCTGGAAGTGAAAGACAAAGATATCAAGCAGGCTTTGGCTGGTCTCTTCGTGGAGATTCTGGTTCCTGTTGCAGCAGTAAGTGCAGAAATATCGGTTTTACAGATTCTGATGATCGTTCTGTCTAGTATTATATTCATCATTTTGGATAGTAATTAAGATAAAATTTTAAGCCGGTACGGGTTTCCGTCTGTCCTTAGGTTACATTTAGACAGTCACAAATTAATTTTATTTGAAAATAAGTTCTATTTGGTTTATCATTCGAATATTATTTGATGATTTATAAGTGATTAATAATCGTATGCGTTCACCGGCCACATTGGTGCAACCAGCTTGTTTTGTTTTTTTAAACTAAAAATACTACATTGATTTTGGTCATACAGACATGTGTTATACAGCGATTGGAACGTTACACTCACAATAAAAACTAAATCTTGTGCTTCTTCGCAAAATATATATTAAAAAAAAAACAACAATGTTTAACAATGGACATCATCTCAAAGCAGCTTTACAGAACATAAGTCTTCTTCTTCCTCTTCTCCTTTCGGCTGTTCCCTTTTAGGGGTCGCCACAGCGAATCATCTGTCTCCACCTAACGCTACTCTCTACATCCTCTTCACTCACACCCACTAACTTCATGTCCTTGTTTATCGCATCCATATACCTCCTCTTTGGTCTTCCTCTTTACCTTCTGCCTGGTAGCTTCATTTCTAACATCCTCCTACCAATATATTCACTATCCCTCCTCTGTACATGTCCAAACCACCTCAATCTGGCTTCCCTGACTTTCTCCCCAGAACATCTAACATGAGCCGTCCCCCTGATGAACTCGTTCCTAATCCTGTCCAACCTTGTTACTCCCAAAGAAGAAAATCCTCAGCTCTGCAACTTCCAGCTCTGCCGCCTGTTTCTTCCTCAGCACCACTGGCTCTAAATCCTGTCCACATCATAGCTGGTCTCACCACTGTCTTGTACACCTTCCCCTTGATTTTACGATTAATGTTAGAAAAAATACAAAATACGTTACCAAAAATATAACTAGTGAGCAAGCCTGGGCCGACTGTGGCAAGAAAAAACCCTCTAAGATGGTACAAGAAAAAACAGACACAAAAGGGAACCCATTCTCATTTGGGTGTCTCTTTACTTAGCGAATACTTGTCAAGAAACGTCCGTCTGTAGAAAGCTCAGAATGTCTATTTGTAATGGTGTGAGTTAAGTCAAGCACACATATTTTTAGTTTATGTAATCGGTATGAAAGCAAACAGTTTTTCCTGTCTCACTTTATTACCGAGACCGCCACACCCCCTGGCACAATTCACATGTGAATAGTTTGGGCTTCTATACCCGCTTATTCCCTAATTCGAGGTCACAGGTATCTGCTGGAGTCTATCCCAGCCGTCTCTAAAAGTGTGAAAAGCAGGAGGGGTACACCCTGGACAGGTCGCCAGTCCATCACTGGGCCAGACACACACACACACACTCCTATGGACAATTTAGAATCACCAGTCAATTTAACATACATGTTTTTGGATCGTGGGAGGAAACCGGAGAACCCGGAGAAAACATACGGCGAAAAGAACATGCGGGGAGGAACATGGCAAACTCCACACAGAAATTTCAATCTAATTCCGAATTCATTATTATGGTTGCCATTAATCTGGACCTGGTCACGTTTTTGCTGAGGTAATAACCTCGCCTTTTCTGGATTTCAATAGATTGAGTAATGTGGCTATTAGTATTTGCCAGTTCAGCCACACTTGCATTACTAAGTAAATGTCCTGACGTTACATAAGGCAGCTTACTGCGGTTTATCCCAATGGTGTTCAGTGTGGTTGACGTCTGTGCAGGCAACTCCTATTCTAACACAATGCCGAAAAAGTCTGGTAACACTTTAGTCAATGGCATCCAATTTTCACTACTAACTAAGTGCTTATTAGGGATTACATTACTAGAATGTTAGCTAGCATTATTAAACTTAACTCCTAAACCTACCTTACTCCTTATCACACCAAATGATAATAGGGCTGATTGTGGGCAAATTTTGTTCATTTAGACAATCCTAAATTACGTTTCTGCAAGATTATTTTGGCAGTCCGAAAGATTATTTTAGATTTTCCTGTGGTGTGAGGTGTGTTAAGTGTGACTAAATCTGTCGGAGACGCCTCGATCGCGAATTTCAATAATTCACCTGAAACAAAACCAGATCCAATCAGAAAGCGATCTGATGGTAGACTGACGCAAAACAATGGTGCAGCACAAAGTTAAATAGACTTCAGCCAAATTTCTTATTTATGTTAAAATCATTCTAAACACTATCATCACAATTTTTTTTCCGTCTGTCATCTACCACCTTTATTCTCAATGAACCCGAGAGATTCAGCATTCAATTCTTCACTATTAATCAAAAGCAAATAAAGAGTTATAGAGGCAGAAGTTTAACGTGTGGTAAATAGTAGGTTCTATTTACAGACTTTTATAGACTTGCTTTGCAGGATTGCCTTACTAGAACAACAGAGGGTTTGGATTGATTTAAATAATTACATTTCTAATTAAAAAATCATCAAATTTCTTAAAATTCTTTAAAAATTAGTATAAATAATAAATGCCTTTTTTAGATCATTTTGAAGTCTAATGTCAAGCATCCTCTGGTCCTAACAGCTGGATCAGGTGTTTTAATGACAGGAAATTTTGTCTTCTTTTTGTATTCTTAAATATTTAATAAATTTAGTCACATTTATTAATGTTTTAACAAAGTAAATTTAGAACATTATTTAATTAATTAATTGTCCATTTTTTTTTTTTTTTCTCATTAAAAAAATTCTGATTAACTGATTAATTAAGAACAAACTACACCACATGCAGTGCAGAAGCTGTGCATTTCTAATAATGATTGTAACCCTATATAGAGATTTTTCCCCTGTGTTTCTGACCTTTGTTTATTTTTGTTTTAATGGCAGGCTGTGAAGAATGAAGTCAATGTTCCTTGTCTGAGAAATTTTGTGGAGAGTTTGTATGATACGACGTTGGATCTGTCCACCAGGAAAAAACACTCTCTGGTCAGATAATATCTCTTTACAGCTGTTTTATACTCCTCTCTTTATTCATGGCTTAGAAATGATTGGTGCCTTCATCATCAGGATGTACCGGGTGATTTTATCAACACTTGAATATGTTGGTCTTGTCTATCTAGACAACATTTATTGCAGATGTGATATATCGATTAGTTTTTTGTTACCTTTTGTGGAAATTAATTAAATTAGTGAAATTACAAGCTCACGATTCCTATTTTAAACTCCTACTAGTAAATACGTATACGTTACTACTTTTTTGTTATAGTTGTACTCAGATTCGATGCATGAGAAACCTAGAAAATTCCTTAATGACATCACAACAAATCGAATCCAATTTTATTTGTCTTTATTTTGTCACATATTTATTCTTTTTTCGCATATCCCATCTTAGTAATTTAGGGTCAGAGCACAGGGTCAGCTATGATACAGCGTTCCTGGAGCAGAAAGGGTTAAGGGTCTTGCTCAAGGACCCAAAAGTGGTTGGCTTGCCGGTAGTGGGACTTGAACCTGGTCTCCAGATTAGCAACTTAACACCTTAACCATTTGAGCCACCACTGCCCGATTTATGAAGCCATTAACAATATCAATAACTGAACAACGTGCTGTACTATCAAACTAAGACCTTTAAAACATAAAAACACATAAAACGATAAAGATTGTATTGCAATAGACATTAAACCACTGATCTTAAGATTCTCTTAAAGCAGTTTTAAGCCTATTTTGGCTTGGATTTAAATTCAGATTCTGATAAAAGTCAGCTAAGAGAAATATAAAGTTTATTCTGCTATTTTGGCCCAATTATATGCCCACATTTTGTTTTTTTGGCCCAAGTATGCATAAACTGCAATAAATTTGAGAACTTATCTTCGGTATGTTAGAAAATTGTATATAATTTGCGGTTATTTTCAGCTATCACAAAATCGTAAAATGCTGGAGGGACTGTGTTTTAAAATTAGACTCAAAATGGGTCATGCTTATTAATTTGTTTATAATTCTAAGGTGTGTGTGCGGGTGGGTGTGTATTTCTTGTGGTAAACTGTGTATGTGACATACATTTTGAAATAACTGATTTTTTTTTCCAATTACACAATGTTCATCCAGATAACTGTTGAAAAAGTGACTGACCATACCATGGATCTGTGTTTGTGCTTAGGCTCTTTACCCGCTGGTCACATGTTTGCTGTGCGTCAGTCAGAAACAGTTCTTTCTCAACAAATGGCACATCTTCCTTAGCAACTGTCTCTCAAATCTAAAGGTAGTTGATCTTCCCCTGTTTCTTGTCTTAAGGTTCAGCCGTAATCACAAGTTTTGACTGTTAGACACCAGGTTATAATAAAAAAAATGGAATTTCTTGTCTTTCAAGTTACGTTCACTTTAACCAGCTTAAAACCGCTAAAGAGTGTAATCCTTTTAGCGCAAATCTGTAAGAAACAACATTTTGGGACACCTGACCATCACATCAAATGTGTATTTCATACATCAAATTAGAGATTTAGTCTCATTTTTACTCCCAAAATAATGTCTGGATAGGATGTGGGGATTTGTTTGTTAAGCCACAATAGTTTTAGATGAGATCAGACACTAATGTTGAGGTAAGAAGGTCTGGGGTTCAGTCAGTGTTCCAGTTCATCCCAAAGCTGTTCAGTGGGGTTAAATCAGAGTCAGGGTTTTGTGCAGTTCACTCCAACCAGAACACAGCATGTCTTCATGGAGCTCAGGGGCTTTATGCAGCTTCCTAAGGATGATCTTGTCTTCTAGACGGCCGTCCAGACAAGACCACAGAAACTTTGCTGCAGCATGGAAAAACATGCTGGTTTGTCTAGTCAGAGGAAAACTGACCCCACCCCCCTGACTGAGTCTGGTTTCTCCCAATGTTTTTATCTCCATTCTGCCACCGATGGAGTTTCGGTTTCTTGCCACTGTCGACTCTGGCTTGCTTAGTTTGGGACTTTTAATTTATAGATATCAGTTAAGCTGAACTTGGTGTTTTAGTGAGTGTTCCCTATTGTCCTATTTGATTCTGTAAAGATACTTTGACACAATCTCTTTTAAACAATATTTTCTAATCTTTCCAAAGATTGCCGGCTCCATTTGCCTTTTAAAGATTTTTGACTGTATATGATTATTAACTTTTTGGTAAAGTGTGCATAAGGATGGGTTCCCTTTTGAGTCTGGTTCCTCTCAAGGTTTCTTTCTTGTACCATCTAAGGAAGTTTTTCCATTGCCACATTCGCCCCAGGCTTGATCACTTTTAGCCCACCAGAGGCAGTCATTGTTTACCCAAGGAATTGTTTGTTAAGCCACAATAATATTAGATAAGATCAGACACTAATGTTGAGGTAAGGAGGTCTGGGGTTCAGTCTGTGTTTCAGTTCAACCCCAGTTGAGTCAGAGTCAGGGCTCTGTACAGAACATGAGAGTTCTTCCATTCCATCCAGGACAGAGCATGTTTTTATGGATCTCAGGGGGTTTATGTATGTTTTTGAAAACTTTTTGTTCTGTAAAGCTGCTTTAAGACAATATCCAGCTTTTTATAAATAAACCTGAAACCTAAATTAATTTAGTGTTAAATTGTGATTTTATATAAATAAAGGTGGCAACAGTTAATGTGCCTGTATGTGTTCTGATTTATTAAAAAAAAGCATATTTGTTTTGCAGAGTAAAGACCCGAAGATGGCCCGTGTAGCCCTGGAGTCTCTCTATCGTCTCCTCTGGGTTTACATGATCCGCATCAAGTGTGAAAGCAACACTGCAACACAGGGGTAAGTGTGCACGTTGTTATTTAAAATGACTGCAGTTAAAGCCCCACTGGGCGCCAGGAATGGGCAGAGGCATAGGAAGTGATGTTAACGTCATCATCGCTGCTTCATCAATGCCATCTTTCTTACTGGATTATGGGCAGGCTGGAGCATTGAAATAAATAACATACCCCACCCAGTGGCGTCACTCTGTGTATGTGTGTGTGTGGAGAGTGAATGAACTCAGTGCCTCGGCGTAATTAGTAAGGGAGGGCCCCGAGCGGGTGGAGGACAGAAAAGGAAAATTCGAAAAACTTGGCTAACAGCCTTATTTGGCAGTCGGTTTGGATGCAAACAATGAATAGTACTATTTTGGAACCCAGACGTGTGTTTGGACCTTTTTTTTTGCTGAGGATTTATTAGTTTTACTAAAATAACTTATTAAATACAGTTTAGTCCAAATGCCAGACCGTATATACAGTATCTCTAACTGCAGAACAGCAGTAACAATTTAATAAAGTGGGCAGAAATACAGTCTAAAACAATGAGCTCATGTACTTGTACTCGTTAAAATACTCCGATACCTCTTGTGACGTCATGACAGAACTTTTAGTTCACAAAGACTCCGACAGCAGCGACAAAATGTCAAGCTCAGAGGTGTGGAAATATATTTTTTTAATTTAATTATGAAAATTCACATATGGCAAAATGTACAAAATGATCAATAAATACAACACAAAACACAATCTGATAAAACATCTGAAACTGAAACACAAAAGAAAGCACAGAGAATTTGCCCCTAGCAGTAACGCTAGTACTTGGCAACTTACCCTTTAGCCAACCCGTGCAAGACGAGAGAAAAATGCAATAAATAACTTACAAATAAGCTATACAAATAATTCCACATCCCAAAAAATAAGTTCAGGTATCGGTATCAGTATCGGCGAGTACCAGGAAAAAAATATCGGTACCTATACTGTCCGTATAGCCATTTTTATTGGTATAGCAGAAGCTTTAACGATATTTTTTACCATATTATAGTTATTTTAGGGCATTTTGTAAGTAGCCTTTATTGATAGGATAGAATAGAGGTGAAACAGGAATGGTGACTGAAAAAGCCCAGACCCAGAACCCGAACCCCGAAGCGCAGTGTATGTGCCGTCGCTTTAACCCACTACATTACTACACTATATAGCCAAACATTTGTAGACACCCTAACAGCACATCTATAAAACTATGTGTTTCCTAAGCTAAGATGAGTTGTCTAGAATGTCTTTGTATGTATCTTTGTGTGTATGGTTGTTTGTCTGTATGTGGACTGGTGACATGTCCAGGGTGACCCCTGCATTTTGCCCAAATGACAGCTAGCATAGACTCCAGCAGATCCCTGTGGCCCTAATTAAAAGCAATGGAAAGTGAGGAAAAGAGGAAATATCTAACGTACCCAGATCCCCCACCAACCCCAAACAACCCCCTTTCCACTCCATGTTAATGGCAGTACCTGTGTTATCACATGTCATTTAACCTGTTTGTAACTTTCTTTAACGTCACAACCCTGTACTGCACCATAGGTATAGTTCCTGTAGGGTGTTTGGTTGATTTAGTTTCCATAGAGTTACAGTTACAGGGTACAGGTGCTTTGTCACTTCAGCAGGTTGTAAAGTTATGACCTGGAATTAGCACAGAGCAGGTCAAGCAGTTGCCCCGGGCACTTGGACACTGTCACTTCCCAACCAGGGGGGCCTACACACATACACACTGACACGTTTCTACCGAGAGCTTAAATAAAACTAATGTTATGCCAACATTCTGCCATGCACTAATTACCCCCTAAAATAGCTAAGATGAACGAAGATACTGTAAGATAATCATAATCACTTTTTCCAGTAAAGTCTAATGTAATGTTGCTGCACAGTATTTTGTTTCACAATATATTTTTCTTCCAACAGACGTCTTAACAATATCGTGACCACGCTGTTCCCAAAAGGGTCTCGGAGTGTGGTTCCCGAAGGACATGCCTCTCAATATCTTTGTCAAAATTATTCAGTTTATTGCACAGGTAAATAAAAATCTCATGAAATATTTCAACTACCACCCCACCACACAGGTTATGTATTTACATAACACACCCACAAAAAAGGTGCCAAAACTTTCAGTCAGAAGTTTCGTATGTAAAATGTATTGAAAGTAAATGTAATACTGTGAGAAAGCAATAAATAAGTTGGATGTTAGTAGTTAGTTAATAAGTGGGTGGATAGTAAGTAAGTAATAAGAAGTATTTATCCTGGGGTCTGAGGGCCTGTTTCAAGGTGGACATGATTTTGCCAAGTAGGATGTGATCCTGGATTAACATCTTTTGTTGAGCCTGAATCAACATTTCAATCAACCAATCATAACCATCTGATGTCAACAGCACGTGTCGACCAAATCCGCCTTGATCCATTTTAGAATCTTTTTCTTTTTCAGTCTACAAACAAACTGAAAAACTTTTACTGAGCAAATGCTAAAAAATATCTTATTGTCTGAGATTGAAATTTTATTGATTCTGGAATGATTTACAAAACTTTACGGCGATTCCTATATTAACATCACAACATGATAATAGACAAACTATAATTAAAGTAATTGAAAACAGTCCAGAAACAACATTAGTGAATTTAGACCGTACTGATTCTAATGATCCAAAATAAACATTAATGAATTTAGACAGGACCTGTCCAGTGTGTACCCCTCTGCCTCTTGTCCTTTCAGAGACGGCTGGGATAGACTACAGCAGATCCCCGTGACCCCAAATTAGGGAATAAGCCAGTATAGAAGACGAATGAATGAATAAATTTACACAGTGAATCATAAACAATCACTGATGAACAATGTAAAATGTTCTGAAACGGTGAACCTGTAGAACCGCAATAGAGCAACATTCTCATACATTCACATACATGTTGTATTTAATTGTTCAGTACAGCGTGTTATGTATTACATACGTCATTTAAGTATTTCATTTAATAAATACATTTTTAATATCACATTTTTGTTTTCAAGGAAGGGAAAAGATTCAAAAAATGGATTGAGGCAGGTTTGGTCGACACACACTGATGACATCAGATGGTTATGATTGGTTGACATAATTGTTGATTCAGGATTAACAAAGGATGTTAATCCAGGATCACATCTTACTTGGCAAAAACACGTCCACCCTGTTCGTACAAGTTCTTAAAAACATTTCAGTGAAGTATTATAACACAGTGTACAGTACAGACTGTGCTACAATAATATATCATGTTATAGATAAAATGATGTTTGTGTGGTTAGTAAAAAAAAGTACAAACTCTAAACATCTGTCTACCAAGTCTACAAGTACAGAACTGTTGCTTTACAATAGCGTGATGCTCATTATTTTTAATAAATCGCATAAAAAATGAATGTATTTGTGTAAGACATGTTTTGTGTTGGAAGGGAATCGAGTTATAAATGAGCAGGTAAAATGTAAAGTAGCAGTGAAGTAGGTAGAAAGTAACCAGTTAGTTAATATTAAGGTAAGTAATAAATAAGAAGTTAGCAAATAAATAGTAAAT
Organism: Bagarius yarrelli; assembly: GCA_005784505.1. Classification (NCBI taxonomy): domain Eukaryota; kingdom Metazoa; phylum Chordata; class Actinopteri; order Siluriformes; family Sisoridae; genus Bagarius; species Bagarius yarrelli. The sequence continues at coordinate 3,459,133 of VCAZ01000014.1, read as the reverse complement.
AGTAAACAGGTGGTAACTAATACAATGACAAGAGGTGAGTACATAGAAAAAAGGGGTTAAACTGGTAAAAGTTTGGTAAGTAAACATAAGTAAGTAGTAAACAAGTAAGTAAGCATGTATATGTAGGTAAGTTTCATATGTGAATATGGTATTAAAAGAGAAATTAAATATTAATAGTTAAAATTAAATAATAAATAGTCAGTAAATAGTTAAAAAGTATTAAATAGTTAAAGTGAGTAATATGTAAGTAGGCAAGTAGTAAATAAGACATTTTCATAAAAACATAATAAATATTTGGAAAAGTTTTATATGTAAAACATATTATGGGGGAAGTGGTTGTGCAGTGATTAAGGTGTTGGACTGCTAATTGGAAGGTTCCATTCCCAGTACCTCCAAGTTACCACTGTTGGGCCCCTGAGAAAGACCTTTAACCCTTTATTCCCTTAACTCTACTTTCCTTTAAGGGAATAATTTTTTAACCCCTTTATTTCCTTTAAATTTAGAATTTTCTTGGGGAAAAAAAGGAATAAGAAAATGTTAAAGGAATACATGGTTACGGGAATAAAGAGTTAACCCCCAATTGCCCAGTTGTACAAAATGATATAAATGTCATAAAGAGTCGCTCTGGATAAGGGTGTCTACCAAATGCCATAAATATAAATTTATTGTAAATATTGAAGTTAAAATGAATTAGTAAGTAAGTAAATAGGGAATAAATTAATGAGTAGATAAATAAGTTAATAAACAAATGGATAGAAAAAAAAACTTATTAAAAATATTAATTAAACAAAGTCATCGGAGCGCCTCTAGCAATTTTGGGCCTTAAAGAAGAATGTAAGATTTTGCCCTCTACCACACACCATTATTAGTAATAAAACAGATCTCTGGGGGCCCTCAAAGCCCTTAGAATCACCCTAAGCACCAAGACGCCCCGCCCTAGCAGCACCCCTGATCAAATTTGTTTGCTATAAGTCAATAATGATATTATAAAGCACCTTTTCGCAGTATTTTCTTTATTTGTGTGTTTTTTCTATTTGTACTCACTTGTTACAGGAAAGACTCGATTTTGCCATGAAAGAAGTCATCTTTGACCTGCTGTGTGTTGGAAAGCCTGCAAAAGCTTTTAGTCTTAATCCAGAGGTACATAAATACTGACGTTATTATACTTTTATTTAATATCTACTGCATTTGTGCTGTTTTGTGTTAACAGTGTTGCAGTTTCTCACATACTATTTCTATTCAATCATCTTTTTTTCCTGATACCTGGGTTTGGATTTCAGAGGATGAATATTGGCCTGCGTGCATTCCTGGTCATCGCCGATAAGCTGCAGCAGAAGGACGGAGAGCCGCCGATGCCCAACACGGGGGTGACTTTTCCGTCCGGGAACACACTGAGGGTCAAAAAGACATACCTGAGTAAAGCACTTACTGAGGACGAGGCCAAACTTATAGGTGACCGGCACTTATACAAGAGATACCTCTTTTTATTTTGTATATTTTTAATCCTATAAAAGTTGATTAATGTGTTTCGTCATGTAGGAATGTCCCTTTATTATTCCCAAGTTCGGAAAGCCATGGACAACATTCTGAGACATTTGGATAAGGAAGTGGGTCGATGTATGATGCTCACTAATGCACAGATGCTCAATAAGGAACCAGAGGATATGATCACGTGAGTGTGACACCACAGATTTATTTCATTTATACCCTATCCCTATATTTCCTATCCCAGCTGTCTCTGAAAGGCAGAAGGGGTACACTCTGAACAGGTCGCCAGTTCATCACAGGGCAACACACACACTCACACTCACTCCTATGGGCAATTTAGAATCATTATTCAACCTAACATACATGTTTTTGGACTGTGAGAGGAAACCGGAGAACCGGGAGTAAACCCACACAAGCACAGGGAGAACATGCAAACTTCTCACAGAAAGGCCCCTGATCAGTAATCGAACCTGGGACCTTTTTGCTGTGAGGCAACAGTGCTAAACACTAAGCCACCCAGATTTATTTATTAAAAAAACAACTTATACACACATACGTATTTTTGTATGATCTGACCTAAATTGATGTCTGTGTCAATTGGTTAATCAAGTGTCATTTTTTATTATAAACCTTACAAACATTATTCCATATAAGAAAAAAATCAAGCCACTTTGTATTTAATCTCAATTTGGGATTCAAGAAATTCACATGTATTTCTAGCTTTTATTAGACAAATATTTCCTTTCAAAAGGGAAATACCTTTAATAGTATTATTAATATTTATTAAGATTCCCATAATAACATCAATGATTTTTTTTAGTTATTATATATATATATATATATATATATATATATATATATATATATATATATATATATGACGTCATATGTTGCGCTTTAAAACGCATCACACAGGTTTAGACTATTATTCTATTAAATAAATAATGACACCAGTGCTTAATTAGTACTTATATTAATTGCATATTTATTAAATTGATTATTAATAAGTACATTACAGTGTTGTCTATAGTGTAGATAAAAAGTACACAATCTATAACTACACATTTTCTGCCATAGTTAAATGTTTTTCTGTTTGTGTGGCAGAGGAGAAAGGAAGCCCAAGATCGACCTTTTAAGGACGTGTGTAGCTGCTATCCCTCGCATCCTGCCTGATGGCATGACCAAGTCAGAGCTTGTTGACCTGCTAGCTCGGTGAGTGTGTATGCATGTGAACACAATAGTATTATTACTAATGTTGGGTGAAGAGGCCTGGGGTGCAGTTCATCGTAAAGGCGTTACAACTACATCATCTACATTATATCTGGCAGACGTCCTTATCCAGAGCGACTTACATTTATGTGTTTTATACAACTGACCAATTGGGGGTTAAGGGCCTTGCCTAGGGGCCCAGAGTGGCAACTTGGGGTGCTGGGATACAAACCCTGATTTTACAGGTATCGATCCAACACCATAACCACTGACTGACCACTTACCCATGTTCCAAAAGAGCTAAGACAGAGGCAACAAAAGGGCAGGGACAGGGGTATTTTTACCACTGTTTTACATCAACCTTCCTTTTAACTACACGTAATAAGCTTTTGGAAACTGAAGACACTAATTGTTGGTGAAATTCTTTCCCATTCCTGCCTGATTTAAGACTTCAGTTGCTCAAACATTCCGGGGTCTGCGTTGTCATATGTTGCGCTTCATAATGCGTCATACAGGTTTGGCCAGTCTTTTACTAAGAAGCCACACTGTTGTGAAAACCCTTTGTGTCTTGTGACTAGGTTGACCATCCACATGGACGATGAGCTGCGTCTGATAGCCCAGAATTCCCTGCAGAGTTTGCTGCTGGACTTTTCAGACTGGCGAGAGGAAGTGCTGCTGGGATACAGCAGTTTCCTGTTGCGGGAGGTTCAGGATACTCAGCAGAGTCTTCTGCATTCCTCTATTAAATTGCTCCTCCAGCTCCTCACACAGTGGAGGCTCACTTTCCTCACATCCAGCAAGAGCTCAGAGAACACTAACATCTGCTCCAGTGAGGTAAGGCCAACTCCTACACTTCTGTTTACACAGATTACAGAGTAGGATTGGACAAAACGAATTTAAGGTTTGTTGAAAATCTGAGCTTTTATTGGCTTTGGAATTGAGGTGGAGTTGCTGATGGTGGGTGGTGTCAAAGTGTCATGAAGATAATTTACACCTTCCTGTTGCTATAATATTCTTTCAAATATATCCACAATTTTGCATGTCTTTATAGTTTAAATGGCCATACACTACATCCCCACCCCAGTTTAAGTCTACCTTAGAATAAAAATGTGACTTAAATGGGCGTGGAAGGTACAGGATTGGGTGTGGCAGGGCAAAGCAGGGGAAAAATCTGCATCACTTAACAAAACATTCTCCAGTTCTTGTAGCAAAAAAAAGGTCAATGTGTCAGTAGTTGATGGCCGACCAACCGGCCGCAGCCAATTTTGGCAGCATTGCAGTAAAAGACATGCAACGAACATACCGAGAAACAAACACTTGCGACCCATAAGCGTCTAAATACTGCACGATCTCATCATGTGACTTCTTGAATAAGTTAGATACAAGGTCTTCTTAGAAATTAACAAAACTTATAAATAATAGTGAGATACTGATGCCTCATCAAGGTACTATAGTTCTTTGCCATGTTACAACCTGTTACATCACTACGATGTAGATTTGAAACTTTTCAGAAAGACGAAAATAGCGAAAATAGCTAAGAATTAGCCATTTTACCTTAAAGCTAACACATGCTAACGGTGCTGTGAATGATGTTCAAAACACATAAATCTGTTAAAATTTATTTTAGGGTTTTATGGCGCTTTGACGAGGTGCATGTTTGTTTTGTTGTGTGTGACCATGTGACCATGTGTTTGTGTATGATCATGTGCGTCCAACATGCATTGTACCTGTGTGTGTGTGTGTGTGTGTGTGTGTGTGTGTGTGTGTGTGAAAAAAAGGTCTATTATGTACATACTGTATATATATTCTGTTTCTGTGTGTATGTGTGGATGATTAAAATTTGTTCAACATATGTAGTATATGTATTATAACTGTGTTAATACTATATCTGGCTCTGTGTGTGTGTGTTAGTTATTACAGGGTGTGTCAGGCTCCAGGCCCCGTGCTGATACTGCCCCTTTCTCCACGGTGTTGCGTGCTCTAGAGGGTCTCGCCCTGGTGCTGCTGTGCTCCTGTCACACCGCTACCCGCAAACTAGCCGTATCTGTGCTTCGAGAGCTCCGCCTTCTCCTTCTCCTCACAGTCTCACACACTGAGGTTAAAGCACACACACACTACAGACCATAAGCCGTACATCATAGTAATTATTAATTTACATCATCATCATTATCATCATGTAACGCCTTTATTTAGAGCGACTTACATGTATCTTGTTTATACTATACAATTTAGCAGTTGAGGGTTAAGGGCCATGGTTAAGGGCCCAGCAGTGGCAGCTTGGCTCAAAACTTAAGTTTGTGTATTTTAAAGGTTACATACAGTGACATAAACTTATTATTTTGAGTTATGGGTCCAAAATTCATTTTAAGTCCCAATAGTGAACCCATCGTCATCTGGGTGACACCAAATGTTTGTTAATTACAGCATATTGTAATGATCAAATGTAATATAAACTGTAGCCTTGGTTCGGTGGAGCAGAGTGACTCCTGGTCCGTCCTCGGAAGCTCCTCGAAATCGGGGAAAGGGGTATTCACAATTGCTGAATACCTCGAAATGGGTATAGAAACGGAAAGAGTTGGAGAGAAATTAAAATATATTCAGATGTTTAGTCATCATTTATGTAAAGACAGCTTTACAGTGTAGGTGAGGGATTCTGTCAAATACCAGGAATGTAACTGTAAATATTAGAAGTGGGTATATTTTCTGTGAATAATTCTTCAGAGGGTAACATAACCCTACGGGACCTATTTCACACGGGTGAAGTCAGACATGTAGCAGTTGGTGTAACGGCATAGAAGCATAAACATTTACAGCATTTGGCAGACGCCCTTATCCAGAGCGACTTTTATCCCATTTATACAACTGAGTAATTTGGGGTTAAGGGCCTTGCTCAGTCACAGCCTGGTGGAGCTGGGATTCGAACCCACAATATTTGGGTTGGTAGTCCAACACCTTAACAAGAAGCCATCACTTCTTCACAAACATTTGGGAACCCCAAAAACGAAACGAAAAACTGGACAATAACCAGGAAACATGGCTCGGGAAATAAGATATAGCAAATTCGCATAAAAAATAACACTGATAAATGGCGGTGAACATACGATATATAAGGGATGGGACGCTGTGACAAATCAGGGAGGATCACAAAAAGGTAACGACAATCAAGGCACAATGGGGAATCAACAATAATAAAACAGGGCGAAGACAGGACATGAATCGAAACAGCAACAAAAAAGACATGGTAACGCGAACAAACAAAAAACAAGCCAAACAATACACATTCAGACATGAGCTAATTGTGCCGCTTGCTAGTGAATAGCTTAAGGGGGAATTGTGACCAAAAGGGCGTTTTATAATTGATGAAAGACTTTTATTTTACTATGGCATGTTCACTCCATGTAATCAGGCATGAGCCAAGTCACCAATGAAAAAAAAAATCCCCCCAAAACCCTCTTGTAAAACTAATCCCATCTGAACAGGGTTTAATCTACTGTAACAGTATTGAAAATTTACCACACGGGGCTGAAAGGGGTAGGTGGAGTTTTTACGACTGTCATAAAAATGCTAGCAAATATCATTTATCAGTGCAGAACCTGGTTTAGGGTTTAATAAGAAAAGCCCAGGCCAAGAAAAATGTATAAATCTGCTGCACGTATATATATAAAAAAAAATTAAAGTTCGTGGGGGATGTGTGTTTTGGACAGGATGAAGAAAGGCCCATGCTGGACGTGTTGGACCAGGCGAGCCCGGTGGTGCTGGAGAGCTTCACACATGTGCTGAGCGATTCTGTAAGCAATTTTCAGTGTATGTGTGTGTGTGTGTGTGTGTGTGTGTGTGTGTGTGTGGTTAAACGCACAGAAAGAGCCTCTGTACAGCCACAAAGTCTCCTCTGTTCTCACCTTCATACAAATTAGTTTGGCCTGTCCATGCTCTGTTTATAGACTGATGTTCAGTCATACACTGTGTGTGTTGTGGACCGTGGACTGTGTGTTTAGTGCAGGAGAGAATTTTTGCTTTCTACCACTTAATGCAGGATCCAAACTAAAATCTAAGTGCATCTAGTGCATTAATGCTGTTTAGAAAATTGTCTAATTTGATTGGTCATAAGGTGTCTGGAGGCATTTAAAAGGTTTAATATTTTATTTATTTATTTATTACAGCTTTAAAAAGTCTAACCCTCATGTGGTATTCGGGTTTTTGTTACCTAGTGTTATGTTCTGGTGGACCCATTGCATTATTGGACATGTAATTAACACAGCTATAACGATTTATGGAAAAGCGCGTAAAAATGTTTACTTTAGCTTACTGATATTAGCTAAATATACATTAGCACTTCGAAACAATAAGCCCCAGAGGCAGTTTCCCAGTGATGACCGAGTCTTCTAGACGTCCATCCCGACAAGACCAGGGAAACTTTGCTGCAGCATGGAATGACCTGCTGGTTTGTCTGGTCAGAGGAGAACTGACCCCCTGACTAAGTCTGGTTTCTTCCAAAAGTTCATTTACTCCTTTAGATCACGTTTGAAATTATAAGTGTTATGGGAAATATGTTTTATTTTATGTCTAACATGAAAAATGAATCAAATTTTGAAACCGGGTGCCACAGACCTAATTACCACACGAGGGTTAATATTAACTGGTGTAACTGGGAAGTGAGTAAAAAAAAAGAATTAATGATACACATCAATGAATGTTCATACATTGTGCTGTACAATAGGTCAGGGTACAACCAGGAATTAACTAGTCAACTTGAGTACATGTGTGTGTGTGTGTGTGTGTGTTTGTCAGACATCGATGCCGTCAGGACACCAGGCTGACCTGCAATGGTTAGTAGAGCGGAACGGGAGTCTCCTCAGCAGTCAGTTTGACGTACGCAGCCCCTCCTCAGTATGGGTGGTGGCACAGTGGGCACGGGACCCTTGGGCTCTTTGCCTCTTTAGCCTGCTGAGACAGGAGTATCTACCCAAGCAGTGCCCTACAGCGCTGAGCTACGCCTGGCCCTACGCCTTCACCCGCCTGCAGCTGCTCATGCCTGTAATTGATCCCGGGTGAGTCAAAGATCTTTAGCTCTCTAAGGGTGTCGTATCCCATAATAAGTCATTGATAATTATATGCCCAACATTGTTTTTCGTTGATCCCTATTAGCAACCCGGCTAATACTAAAAAGATGAGTGCAGCAGGTTCAGGTGATAACTTTGTGGCTCTGTGGAGAAACTACCTGATTCTGTGCTTTGGTGTGGCCAAGCCAAGCATCATGAGTCCTGGCCATCTGCGAGCCTCCGCTTCAGAGATTATGACTCCGACTAGTGAGAACAGCAGCAGCCATGATTACAAAGTGAGTTCTAAGTAATAAATAATTAATAAACGAGTATACGTTACATTATCATTTACAGCATTTAGCAGACACCTGCATTCAAAACGACTTTCATTTGTTATTTAAACCACTAAGGAGTTGAGGGTCTTGCTGTAGAGCCCACCAGTGGAAGCTTGGTGGTTCATTATTCATGTATTCAGTTTTAAAAGTTTTAAGCCTTAAGTTTTCGATAGCACTGAATATATAACTGCAAAGTATTGTTTGGAATGTGTTTTGTGGTCCAGGTGCTGGGGACACCGTCAGTAGCTTGGCTATTAAAGCAGCTCGTACCTTTGATGCGTTCTGAGAGTATCGAGGTCACCGAGGCCCTGGTGTTGGGCTTTGGTCGCACAAACTCGCTCATTTTCAGGTTTGTAAAGAAATCAATTCCCTAATCTGCACTATAACTAATTGCTAAAAGGTTAACAAAGCATTATAAGTGGTTCATAACACCAAAAAACTAAATTTTGGCAATTTGGTAAGTGCATCCTGTTCAGTTATAAGCTGCGTCTACAATCACATACTTTCTTACTAAATAGTATGTAGAAAAAGATAGTATGCTGAAAAAAGTACATAAAAAGTACAAGGATGATGTACTATAAAATAACTTAAAATAGCTTTAAGTACTTTAGTAAAAATGTTGTTCTCTTTGGTTAAACTGCAATTGTTTAACATCATCCAGATAAACATCGTCCAACCTTAAATTTATACTGCTGTGATGTCATATGTCACATGAAAGTATCAACATGGCGGATGTAGATAATGTCATGTGGCATATAACATTATAGCAGTGTGATGTCATATGTCACGTGACAATATCAACATGGCGGATGTGGATTTTGCCATGTGACATATGACATCATATCACAGCATGTCATATGTGATGTGATATCAACATGGCAGATGTAGTATGTTGACTTTGTTTTTTAAACCCTCGGAAAGTATGTACTAATTTAAATGCAGTATGTACATAAGAACTATGCGATTTTGGCCACAGCCATAGACTTGCTACTTATTTTGCATCATGGAGACAACTGCTAATGCTTTAAAACAGAACTATATGTGTATTGTATTGTAACCAAGGCTAGGTGACCCATGTTCTTTAAGTTACCTGTTTCCCAGCTGCCCCTGCTCTACCCACTGCTGATTACCTGGTCCTGGTGTGTTAATCAATTAGAAGCTGGAAAATACCATTCAGATGAGGGAGGTGTGGGGGAAGACCTGGTGATTTGGTATCTCCTACCCTCTGATTGACTGAACACACCTGGACCAGTAATCAGCAGTGGGTAGGGCAGGGGTAGATGAAAACCAAGCAAGACAAAGTAACTTATGGCACATGAGTTACCCAACCCTGATTATAACTAATTACTATAACAATATTTAATGGCTTTATGAATGCATTCCATACAGAGAACTGATCGAAGAATTGCACCCTCTGATGAAGGAAGCCCTGGAAAAGAGACCGGAGGTTAGTGTCTATACCATGACAGCTATATAAGATTGAAGAAAAATTCAAGCCAAACGTTGTGTTAGTGCGGTTAGTTAGATGTTTGTTTCTATTTTTAGTAAATCAGGTGTTTTCAGTGCAACCTTTAAGCAGGTCTTAAAAAGTTTCTGGGCAGCCTTGTGCTGACATCTGTTGGCGTGTCTTGAAACTTTTTGACACCCCCTTGTATGTATTAGATTCAACAGAATTTGCATCTTGTACATGAGACAAGATAAGAACACATAGACTATCATGATAACAATAATGTTTAAATAAATATTAAGAAGCAGTGAGTCAAATATAAAGTGAATTAAAAATGTATGAATGCAGTGTTATTATGCTTGTTATTAGAATAAAAAACGGCGAGAGCGAAGGGATCTGCTAAGACTCCAACTCCTCAGGATTTTTGAGCTTCTGGCCGATTCTGGGGTTATCAGTGACAGGTAAGAGCAATAGGTTTATCTGTATCTATGTGTGTCTTTTGTGAGGTTTTTAAATGAATATGTCAGAATGCAGGGGGTTCCCATGTACATTTGATATGTCTGTTTTTGGTATTGTTTTAAGACATTGTTTGATTGTGGTCATCTGTTACGTCTCATCCTTGTTTTGTTTTGGGGTTGTTGTTTTTTTTTACTTTTTGCTCTTTCAGTTCCTTCTTGAAATATTTTCCGTGGTCCTTGTGTAGCTATTTCTGGTTCGGAATATGTTTTGATTATGACTTATTTTTCTGTTATGCTGTCTGCGATTTTATATTTACCATAAATAAAGAAATGGTATAGAACATTATAAGCTTCATAATGAACTATATAGGCTCTACTACATTCACGGCATTTGGCAGATGCTCTTATCTAGAGCGACTTACATTTATTTCATTTATACAACTGAGCAGTTGGGGATTTAGGGACCCAGCAGGTAACTGGTAACAATCTTCCGGTTAGCAGGCTAACACCTTATTCACTATGCTACCCACTGGTACCTCCCCCTCTAGTATATGTGTTTGAAATGGTAGCTCAGTGGGTCCCTAAGTAGGGCCTTCAATCCTTAATTCTCCAGATAAATAAATGGGCACCTGCCAACTACAGGAAAAATAATGTCCATTTGAATAGAATGAGCAAGTTCATTATCTACAACAGGCCCATTTTTAGGAATGGTATTTAACCCTGTTTCATTTAAGGCAGATACTTGTTTTATACTTGACTAAATTACCATTGAATTTTCTGTTCTCTCTCGTTCTCTCTTTCCCTCCTTTTTTTCTCTTAGTACTAATGGAGCACTAGAACGTGACACCTTGGCTCTTGGTGCTCTCTTTTTGGAGTATGTGGATCTGACAAGGATGCTTTTGGAGGCTGAGAACGACAAAGATGTGGAGATCCTCAGAGACATCCGATCTCACTTTAGCGCCATGGTGGCCAACCTTGTACAGAGTGTCCCTGGTAAAGACCTAACTAACAAATAAAACACAGTTCTGCCAGTGTGAAACTAAGAAAAACTTTAACTTTCCAAAAGGGAACATTAGGTTTGGCAAATGTTAATATGACTAATTTAAATGTTGCCCTGCTGTCTGTCTGATAGCGGGTACTTGTCTTTGTAAGACTCCCCTTAAAATAGCAGTGATGTCAAGGGCAAAACAAGGAGCTATTCTCAGTTATTTCCGACCTGCTCATGAAGAGACACAGACGACTGTTTAAAGAACAGATTTCATAATCAATACCAAATGTCCTGGTTGAGTCACACTATGAGACATTGTCTGAATCAGACATCCAGACTTCAATTACAGGCTGTTACGTAACTCCTTAAAATGGTAGTCCATGATAAATGCTTCGCTAGAAAGGTTGAATGATTCATGGTCTGACTCACAGTGACATCTTTTTCTTTAGTGCACCATCGACGCTTCCTGTTTCCACAGCAGAGCCTACGACATCACCTCTTCATCCTCTTCAGCCAATGGGCCGGTCCGTTTAGCATCATGTTTACTCCTCTGGATCGCTACAGTGACCGGAACCATCAAATCACTCGATATCAGTATAGTGCCCTAAAGGTAATAGAGAACTAATTCAGCTAGATTAATTTTTTAATTTAATTGATTTGGACTCACTGGTTATTTCTAATGCATATAGAAGCCCTGAATCTGTTTTAAATAATAATGTAAATAAGATATACATGAATGTAAGATATTTTGACATATATTTACTAAATTTAGAGCAATTATGTGTTAAACTTTTAATCTGATATCAAATTATTGTAGTAAAAAAATAAATTTACAAAAATTACATTAGAACTTTATTTTTTTAGTCGAGTGGAGTCATGCAGTGGGGTTGAGCTTAGTTAAGTTGGGCTGAGTTGGGTTGAGTTTTATATAAAGATTTAAGTGGAATGGAGTACTACATTATTTTCTTCTTTATTTACCAACTAATAAGGCTACCACTTACACTATCACTACTATTGCCTCTACTGCTAATACGCAAACTGCTACTGCTAGTATTACTAAAATGCCTCCTCTTTCTTTTGATCCTAATACTTGTACTACCAGTATCTATAAGTTATACTTATGCTTCTAATAGTAATAATCCTTCTCCTACCAATATTACGGCTTTGCTCAGGGGCCCGAAAGTAGCAGCTTGGCAGCTCTGTGGGGCTTAAATTCCAATCCTCCAATACACAACCCAGAGCTTTAGTGATTTAAGCAACCACCGCTCCACTACTAGTGCTATTACTAATACCACTTTTACTGCCTTTTTCACACCCACAAATAATACCCCTAAAATTTTTAATATATAACTATAAATGTTACTGTATGCTGTGGTATCCAGTCGTAAGTCCTCATGCGAGACTTAGAAGTACAATATAATTAAAAGCTAAAACTTGTCCTTGTTTCCCTGTTTCTCTCAGGCCATGTCATCTGTGCTTTGTTGCGGCCCAGTGTTTGACAACGTGGGTCTCTCTCTGGACGGCTACCTCTACAAGTGGCTGGATAACATCTTAGCCTGCCACGATCTGCGGGTACACAGTCTATCATACCATACCATCCTTAGTACTAATGGCCATTTAATTGTCTCACTCTAAGTCTGAATCTGTCAGCGAGGGAATCTGTGTTTATGTTATTGTGCTGGTATTGATACATGGCATGTGTTAACCTGAAAACATTTCATGGCAAACTGCCTTTTCTTTTCAAGTTCCTGCATGTACATCTTCATCACTGACTTAAAAGGAAACCAGACTCACAAAACTCACAAAAACAACAGTCATTTTAATATATATACACATACATACATATATATATATATATATATATATATATATGAATATATATGAAATATATTATTGAATGATATTTAATATGAATTAAAGTAATAATCAGAAAGATTTGATCAGAAGTATGATGTTTTCTTTAGGTTCATCAGCTCGGCTGTGAGGTGGTTGTGCTACTTCTGGAACTGAACCCAGACCAGGCTAATCTTTTCAACTGGGCAATGGATCGCTGTTACACCAGCTCGTACCAACTTGCCTCTGGCTGCTTTAAAGCCATCGCCACTGTCTGCGGAAGCAGGTGCGTCTGGGATTAAAGCTGGGTTTATTGTGTCCTATTAACTTCTATAGCACAGCCCGAAATCTCATATTTCTATACTACATATTAGGGCTGCATGATATCTGTGATGAACTCACTGAGATTAGGCGTATTTTGAGAACCCAAGGTCCGGTTTATTTACAACAGAGTGACAAACAAACATAATCTAAACTTGACTGATGTGACAGGACTAGACTAACAATAAACACAAACAAAACACAAACAAGAACGCATTGACCACATAGCATGAACATGACCAATATGACTAGCATGACCACTAGCATGACCAGGAACTGACCAGGAACTCACCAAAGTGGTAGACAAAACAACAAACCACGAAGACACAAGGCTACAATGGGGGTATATAAGCACAGGATTAAACAAGGAACACCTGTAAACAATAAGGTACACATGACCAAACTAACCAATGACAACAAGACACAAGGACAAGGGGAAGCACATGACAGGAAGACAAGAGGAACAAGGATCACATGACAACGACCAACCAGGAAGTAAACAAAAGCATTAAACAAGAACTGATTTGGCTAGCTTAGCTATCTAGCATAGCCTAGCCTAGAGATAAACAATGGACATGAATAGTAACATAAACAAAACATGAAACAAGAACCCAAAATCATGAACTAACAAACTTACATTAAATAAAGACACGAAACATGGAACCAAAAACCCATGGATGTACAATATCGGAAAGAAAAATGACTGTTTTTCTGTGATATTTTATTGCAATATGAATGCAATTATTACATTAATAATTCATTGTTTGATGATGCTTGTGGTGATCTGCATAACATAATACACTAATTATAAAAATAGATACAATAAAACAAATATGTAGATAAAATAAACAGTGTTTTATGTTTTTTTGGAGATTCAGATATGGAAATTAAATTATTAAATCAAATAAAATCACACTGTGTAGACTTTACAGTATAAATTATGTAAAATTCATCTTCAAAAGTTTGTTTTTTGCATCTGAATTCTTTAAACTGGCTTAAAATGAGTATTATCTAAAATAGGGTAAGTGGTAGCACACTGGATGCTGGACTGCTGGTTGGAGGATTGTGGGTTGAAATGCCAGGACCTTTAATATACCACTGCTGGGCCCCTAAGCGAACCCCTTAATTCCACTGCTCCTTTAGATAATAAATAGAATAAATGAAAGTTGCTCTGGAGAGGGTCGTCGAATAGTGGAATAGACTTAATCTGTATCAAATCATCCACTTACATTTTTATCACTTTATCTTGCAGAAATTACCCATGTGACCTTGTAACCTTGCTGAACCTCATCCTCTTCAAAGCAGCGAACCACAGCAGAGAGATTTATGAGATTTCTATGCAGTTAATGCAGGTAAATTTGGATTTAGATCTCTTTACCAGATGTTAAAAAAATAAATTGTGCCTGTTTTTGTGGGTGCCGAAGGTCAGTATTCATTGTGTATTCTGTTGCATTAGCAGATTCTGGAGTCTAAGCTATGGGCATACTCGAAAAGGATAATGGACGAAAGAAGTAGCGGGATTCTCTATGGTACACACAGACCCTTGCCCCCACTCTACAGTCTTTCTGTTAGCCAGCTCTCTGCCCAGCTTGCCAGGATGTACCCCGAACTCACCTTGCCACTCTTCTCAGGTGGGTAATTAATGTGATTTAATGATTTACTGTTTTACAAAGAATAAATCTCACACTCAACCTTCTCCAACTGTCATCTCCAGAGGTCAGCCAGAGGTTTCCATCTACACATCCCAATGGGAGGCAAGTGATGTTGACTTACTTGCTTCCATGGCTTAGAAACATTGAACTGGTGGACAGCTGTGTACTTCCAGTAACCTCCAGCCCTGCTCACCCAATAGAAGAGAGAAGAAGGCGGGGTTCGTGCATAGCCCCGTCCCCGTCACACCTTCCAGGTTCTGGTTGGGGATCAGCACAAGCAACGTCACTCGTCCTTAACAACCTTATGTTCATGACTGCCAAGGTAATTAATAATGATATGATTGATAAAGAGATAAAGAAAATTTAGGAAAATGATTTACAAAAATGCGTTAAAGCTGTGGACAATAAATTGAAATGCCATTAATCCGTTCCGGGTCCCTAAAAAACACTGCAATTTCTTTTGTACTTATAAATAACGAATAGTGTTTAAAAATAATACAATAGTACGCACTGCAATAAACTGGTATTATGAAGTACCTATCAGGCAGCTCCACTTGCTAACGCTCATATCTGACTAGCTATCGAGTGAGACACAGGATGCTGGACAGATTTTACGCCGTTCACTGTGTCGTTCGCTACACCAACTAGCGGTTGGGTGTCTAAAGCTGGCTCGTAACTCGCAACTCAAAGCAAAAAAATCGTATCTCGCATCTCAAAAAACTCGATAGCTGGTACACTCGGAGGTCAGGGTACCACTGTATATTCATTTACATTTAAAATATGATAACAAAACTGCACCACTTTCTTATTGATGTGTGTCTCAGTATGGTGACGATGTGCCGGGCCTGGAAATGGAGCAAGCCTGGAACGCCGTGGTCTCTAATGAGAAATGGAGCAGTAACCTGCGTGCAGCTTTGCAGTTCCTCATCAGCCTGTGTGGCGTCAGTAGCGACACTCTTCTCCTACCACACGTGAGTTCTGTGAGACTGCACAGTCTGGAAACTGGTCTGCATGCTTACCAGTATCACATGAGGCTGCTATCACAGTTTAGGGTGGAGATAAAGATGTATGTCATTTAAAAATGTCAAATAGCATGTGAAAGCTTATGTTAAACAACAACTAATATTAGAACCAGCAGCACTAAGGTGCGACAACAAACAGTAAGCATATCACTCAAGAAGATAAGTCTAATTTTAGACAAACACACATTCATTCTATAAACACTATATTGCCAAAAGTTTGTGGATTGCGGTGATCTGCTGGAGCCTATCCCATCCGTCTCTGAAAGGGCAAAAGGCAGGTCAGACGAAAGGCAAACAGTTGGCCAGTCTATCACAGGGACACACAGCCACACACACTCCTATGGGCAATTTAAAAACTATTACTAATCAACCTAACATACCTGTTTATGGACTGTTGGAGGAAACCAAAGTACCCCGAGTAAACCCACACAAGCACAGGGAGAACATGCAAACTCCACACAGAAAGGCCCAGTGCTAACCACTAGGAGCTTTATTGTCATTTCAACCATATATAGATGCAGTACACAGTGAGATGAAATAACGTTTCTCCAGGACCCCCTGGTGCTACACAAAACATAGAATTTACAAAACAACAAAGAGCCACTAAACGGGATAGACATAAAGTGCATGTGTGCAACCTGGTGCAGACAGTGCAGAAACAGACAGTGCAGTAAACAATACAAACATTACAAGGACAGTGCAAAAAAAGACAATAAGGGACAGGACATAACGCAATAGCGCCAACCATATTGTAGATGAGGTAGACACAAAATGTGCAAATTACAACAGTACTGTGCAAATAGCATTGTAAAGTGAGTAAAGTGACTATAGTATTGTAAGTGACTATAGCACTATAAAGTGACTGTGCTTAACAAAAAATGTTCGCGCGTGTGCACTAAGCCACCGTGCTGCTCCACCTGCATTTAACTAAGAAAATAGCTGAGAGCCTCCTATGGGATAATTACTGCATGGATGATTATGTTTAAATTGGGCCTGAGCCGTCTGGGGCTGAGCCCCGGCACATAGACTCCAGAGCTAGACATCAACACTTCATTAACGGCAGACAAGTAACCTAATTAAAACATTAACTACGGTAGGCAATCACCAAAACACAAGTTTTATTGTGATTTTATTACACTGAGTAAATGGCGAATAGTGGATATTCTGTAGCTACTGTTTGTTAGGCATATTGATGGTGTAAAGTTGAGCTGCTGAGCCGAGGCTCATGCCGTCCAGGATTCCAGGAAAAATCAAAGCGCAGCAACACAAAGAAACTCAGCATTCTGAGGTGAAAATATACCATGGAAAGTTGTTATATTTCAATTACAGTTAGTTAAGCAACATCAGCTAACGTTTTCACCATCCCGACTGTTCAGTAGTTCAGTAAACAGTTCAATAAGCCGATACAATAATATTAGGTCACTTTTATTTTAGTAGTATTGCAGACGGCTTTTGTTCTATTTCAGCAGTAAAATATTTCCAAAGAAAGACACAAAAGAATCATAGCGAATCCAATTCATTGCTAAATGATTCACTGTTTTAAAGGAATAGGTTAAATCAAAGTTTATTATCCCATGCCTAAACATCTGAAGAATCAGTTGTTTGAACGAATCATTTGACTGAACGACTCAATACAATTTTGCATACACAAAAGCCTGACACCATATTCAACCCTCAACCCTTAAAAGCCATCACACACTCAACCCTCAAGCTGTCAGGCTGCTCAACAGAACTGAACTACATACACACACACACACAAGTAAAAACAAAAATATAAGCACAGTCACCTTATAATGCTATAATGCTTTTTGCATTTATATTACATTTACAGCATTTGGCAGTCGCCACAATACTGTTAATTTGCACATTCCATGTCTTACCTCATTTTATAATCTGGTTGGTGCTATTGAATGTTCTGTCCAGCGTTATGTTATGTTCTGTTCTTTATTGGCTTTTTTGCACTGTCCTTGTAATGTTTGTATTGTTTACTGCACTGTCTGTTTCTGCACGGTCTGCACTAGGTTGCACACATGCACTTTATGTCTATCCTGTTTAGTGGCTCTTTGTTGTTTTGTGGAGTTCTATGTTTGGTGTAGCACCAGGGGGTCCTGGAGAAACGTTATTTCATTTTTTACTGTGTACTGCATCTGCTATATGTGGCTAAAATAACAATAAAGCTCCTTGAACCATAGAGCCCACCATCCACCCACCACCACATAACAAATCCCAATTTTACCCTTGGTTAAAGGCCCTGCTTAACAGTAGCAGTTTGGTTGGGTTGGGACATTTTCAGATCAATAACCCAGTCTTAAACATTTAGTCCACCGTTGCCCCATTGTATAAATGAACATTAATTCCCACAGCCACCGAAACCTAGTGGAAATCACGTTCAGCAAAAGAAGGACTAACTCTATTATGGGATGAGGTAGAGAGAATAACAACATTAGAATGTACACAGCTGTGATGTTTGTCAGGGCTTTGCAACAACTAAATGTTTTTTGTCTGGTTGTCAGGAAGTGAATCATAGTGGAATGTAAGGGGCAGGGAGGGATAATGTCCTGGGTGGGTGTCAGATCTTCTTATTCATTGTCTTTTTATAATTCACCAACCACAACAAACGTTCAAACAATACCAAGAACATTTCAGTATCTAGCTTTTCATTTAAACAGATTTACAATCAAGTCCATATCTTACTTAATCCATCTTTAACTGTCTTTGCCCTTTACCAGATTAAGAAGGTGGTGATCTATCTGTGTCGAAACAACACCACCCAAACGATGGAAGAGCTGCTGTTTGAGCTCCAGCAGACTGATCCGGTCAATCCCATGGTAGTCCACTGTGACAATCCGCCGTTTTACCGCTTCTCAGCCACCAGCAAAATAACTACCACCACTTCTGGTACCTACAACCACATCACAAATCGTAGTTTGAAATGCATTTGTAAGATCTGTTAAGAATGCTAGGCAGAAGTAAAAATATCATTCAGATAATGTAGTGATTTTCAAGGGGAGTGGTAGCGCCCCCAGATGGGCATTTAGACAACTTTGGGCATTGAAAATCTAGTGGTGCCAGGTTTTCCTAAACACCTTAATAGTGCAGCTAAAGTAACAATTGCAGTATTATAACGTGGATTATCTTCGGTGTGGCTTTATTCGGCTTACCTTTATTAGCATCAATAAAAAACAAATCTACAGGCACAGGGCTCTCAATAATTTGCTTACAAACTAAAGACTCGTTTAATATTTTATGCTAATTTCTTTTTTTTCATTCTTATAATGCAATAACTGTCACTCATTACAAATAAGAGGTCTGGACAATTGATGGTCTTTGAGACAGAAAACATCTAGTTTGTGTATGGGTTCTAGGCTGGGGTATGGGGGGTGGTAAGGGGTTCTAATTCGACATAGGGCTGCATTTGTCTGAAATAGATTAAGAATACTAAAATAATTGTTTTACTTCCTGAAAACTAGACAAATTTTTAAATTTGTACAGGTACGACATCCAGCAGCAATACAGTTATCGCCATTATCCAGGAAAACATCCCTGACAATGATGACCCAACGCTGGCAAAGGAAAGCGAGGACAGGTACAGTAGAAACACCTACTACATTATTACAAACATGCATGAACACTTACACTATATGTCCTAAGGTTTGTGGACACCCTATTAACACACCCACACGAGAGTGCCTATTCCAAACTGGTGGCACAAAATCAGAACATTAAGATTTCTTTTAACTGGTCCCAAACATGTAGCATGACAATGCCCTCGTCCACAAAGCCCTCAGGCTTTCTGGAGACATGGTTTGTTATAGTTGAAGTGGAAGAACTCCTGCACATAATCCTGAGTCAACTTTCAGCATACTTGCAACACTTGTCTTTATATTTCGCAACCCTGACTGTATATCTTGCAATTCTGACTTTATTTTTTGCAACTCTGACTTTTTACGCTGCAATTCTGACATTTTATGTTCAAATCTGACTTTATATCTTGCAACTCTTGACTTTTTATGCCGCAATTATGCCTTTATATCTTAAAACTCTGCCTTTATATCTCACAACTCTGACTTTGAATCTTGCAACTCTGCCTTTATATCTTAAAACTCTGACGTTATATCTCACAATTCAGACTTTATACTTAAAAGTCAGAATTGTGAGATAAGGTCGCAATAAACCTTTGTTTATTTTGTTTATTCACTGGTGGAAACAGGCTGCCATTAAAAACCAAAGCATAGTAACACCCACTCTAATTATTTTAAACATTTTAATTGCTATCTTGTATGTCTTGTTTGTCTGCTTTAGGCTTAAAAATATGATGAGGGCTCATATCCGCCTGGAATCTCGTTACAGCAACAGCTCGGGAGGGTCATACGAGGAAGAAAAGAGTGAGTGAACTTAATTAACTGAATACCTTAAATGACAAATACCTTTAGGCACGAATGGTATTGTGACACTGTGGATTATGGGTAAAAAAAAAAGGCTTGAAAATGTAATTAGTTTCCGAGTTTGGCCGTCTTCCAAATATTGTAAATGTAATTAATGAATTAATATAAATTATCTTATGTGTGTATATATATATATATATATATATATATATATATATATATATATATATAGTTATTTTCTTAGCTGTTTTTTTTCTATAATCCTTTCACTGTTAGTCACTGCATAATTATTATAGGTGATTGTTCATCTTTCCTGTGAATTGATAAAGATGATTTAATGTATTAGCATTTGTAGTTTGCGAACTGAGAATTATTTAGAAGTAGCTAATTATTTAGTGTTAACATTGAAAAAGCTGAATTTAGCAGTGATGAATGATGTAATTTGCTATTTGACATACAGATGAACCCCTTCCACCATATGCTGGTTGGCTGATAAATGTTCTGGAGACCAATCAGCCTCTACCTTTGCCCATGCCGGCTAACGGAGGTTGCTGGGCTCCTTTAGTCGACTTCCTGCCTGAAACCGTGACCATACGTGGGCCGTTACACAGGTTAGACTTATGACTGTTTTTCTGTCATTAAAAGTAATTAAGCAGCTGCTACTCCTTATTGTTTTTCAGTCAAAGAAAGAGATGATGGTAAATGACCAAAAGTGGCAGTGTGCAATAAATATTTGTAGATTTTCAAGGACAAGTAATAAAGCTTTAAAAGATTTTAATTCACACAACGTACTGTGTGTGTGGCAACTGGAGTTTTAATTTATGGAAGAAATACACACTGATGGAAAGAAATGAAATTATAGGCTAATTTTCTGTAATGTTAGTTAAATCTTTGTAAACACTTTTTACACATAATGCAGTTTGCATAGTATGTGGCGTTGAGTTTGTTTTTGCTTGGGTTTCCCAGGTGTAATATAGCTGTGATCTTTATAACGGAGCTGGTGGTGGATCACAGTGTGAAAGAGGACTGGAATTTACACCTGCCCCTCCTGCTTCATGCACTATTTTTAGGTAGGATAAAAGTTCAGGGTCGTAATCCTGTTTTAATCTTGTTTTCAAGTGACTGAGAATAGAATTGGTTTAGTAACTAATGTTTTAAGCACTTGTGTGTGTTTCAGTCTTTTTTTTTAAGCTATCGTTATTTCATAGCTACAGATTTCATAGTTGTCGATTCACCGTTGTTTTCGCACTACTAACTTTCATTTGCTGTTTTGTTCACATGCACGATAGATTCGTGACAGGAGGTTAAGCGCTGCATGGTTTCACAACCAACAACTAACACACGTGAAGTTATAAGGAAATAACGCAAGGGCACGTGTTATTACATGTTAATAAAATGGTGGCCGGTCAGAAGTTATAAAGATTATAAAAACATCAGAACCGAAGTCGGGTTTGCTGATACTGTGGTCTATAACTACTTCCTGAATTTTCCCACTGGGAATTTTCCCACACATCACTGATGTATTTTACAATCAGAACTCATTTCACACAGCAGGAGTTTAAATCGCCTACAGGTCCAGATTTTTAGCATGCCAAATATTTTTAAGGTGTCGTCAACGCGCCGGCGATTCTAGATCGCGTGTTTAATTATATATAGTACGTGATTGTCAGTCGCATAAACGAGCACGAATTAGCCTTCGACTTTAGTCATTTGGTGGAAAAACCTTTCGATAAGTAAAAATATCATGCCAGCATAGGAAGAGAAATTGTTCCTATCTTCTTCGTTGTGAGCTGGATTCATGCTGGCTGATATTATTGGAATTGTTGTTATTCCTGGAATGCTTTTCTTATCCGAAGACTGCTATGTCTGCTATTTCTCTTGCAAACACATGCAATAAACACACTTTTCACATACCAGATAATGGTTTCCAGACACACAATTAATAACACAGACAAAACAAAAAAACATTTACAAAGTTTTCACCAAAGTTTAAGCGTAAACTATTTTAAACTCTAATCTATGTTATAAAAATATCTGACTAAATCCATTACAGGAAATCATAAAATACTTCACACAAACAATTAGTGAATCTACACCAACAACTTTTATACACTTAGAAACAAATATTTACAGAACGTTTTGAAAACATAAAAAAAAAAAAAACATCCTGCTTTTATAGGGTAATAAATTGTAAAATATTGATAATCGTCATAATGGAACCTGTAGCATTTGAACACACTTAGAAAACGTTACAATGTTTTACACTGAAGAGCGACCGATAATCGTTTTTAATGATATTTTTCCAGATATTTAAACAGTTTTTATTATCAGATATCGGTTTTGTAATATCGGATCCACCGATAACAAATTGCACGCAAGACCTCCATTATGGCACTATCATAAGGAGGGTTTGGGACTCCTCTATTTATATTGCTGGAGAAATAAGAGTAGTTTTTAGATTTGTTTGCTGTGAGGACTTAAAATGGCGGCACTGACACTGACTGAAAATTGCTTGTTCAGTTCATTATTGCTGTTTTAATTGGGTCAGAAACAGAAGAATAATAATAAATAAACCAATTTCGGTTCTGCAAGTTGGTAATTATTTACATAAACTTACCAATAATCGATATAGTCTAGGGTGTACTTTTCAGGTTATCTTTAATATTACAAAACTGTCTTGCACACATTCTATTACATTTACCCTAAAAGGGGCAAATCATTGTGTAGCTAATTTATTTAAAGTGCTTGTTTTATTCTACCTTAAATAAATTTGCACTGTGTATAAAATATCAGTGTTTGACATTGTTACGTTTCCGATTCAGGCATGGATCACTGTCGGCCCGAGGTGTTTGAGCACTGTAAGCATCTCCTCCTACACTTACTCCTCACACTATCCTGCAGCAGAAGTTTCCCCCTGGTTTCGTCCATACTGATGCATAACAAAAGCGCCCGACCAAACTACCAGACAGAGTTCTTCTACACAGGTGTGTCAGTGTCTCAGCCTTCAACCAATGACTGGACAGCTGATGAATCACAATCACCAACTGTGATTGGTTGCTGTCAGATGCCCCTTTTTTTTTTGTATATTATCTTGAGATTTTGAAGTCATTGCACAAAGTCAGCCATAATATGATGTCTGTGGAACAAAGAAGGTTGAGAGCCTTGCTCAGGGGCCGGACAGGAGCAGTGCTGAGTATTAAACCCTTATCCTTCGATCGAGATCCTTAGACATTTGAGCCACCACTGCCCCAAAAATATTTATTAAATGACGAAAAATTTAAAACAGCCTTTAATTCAAAAACATTGTATTTAATGAAAAACTTTATTTTAATGATGTTTGAAATATTCCTAGGAATGGTCAGAAGATCTCAACAATTAGCAAATGCCTCTAATACGCTATGAACTTTGACCTTTGGTAGACCCGTGTCTTTTCCTAATGATCTATTTTTGAAAGAAATCCTTATCAAAGATATTTTTTACTCAGCAATGCTATTCCTATCTCACACACTTGTCAGACGAACGTGACGGCCGAGCTTGTATACGCTGTTGAGATTATTGCCCCGACTAAAGCATTCCACTGCACTGTTTTTATCCTCCTGCCCTAAAAGGGGCATCTGCCAATCGCTGGTGTGTGAGAGACCCGGTCTTGAGTTTGTCACTCAGTTGAGCATGTCTGGTCTCAGTCAAACTGACATTATTATCATACATTATTCACTGTACACTGTTCTAACACTCTGACTGAGATTAATACCCGTGTCACAGACTCTCTCCTGCTACAGAGTCGCTTGGACTCTGGTTGGGTCTCGGTACTTGTAAATAGTTTTTTTTAAATGACTTTATTTGGAGATATTTTTTATAAGAGAAGTGAGAAAGAAATTCTTTTTATTAGAATTCTTTTTATTTACCTGGCCTGTAGTGGATCTTTTTATGTTCATTTACGTTACGTTATTTGGATTGCAAAGGACATACTGGGCTTTCTAGTTAAAATATAATTTGATTGGCTGGGATGACAGAAACTAGTTCATACACTGCATCCAAAATGGCCACCATAGGAGGAGCTTTTGTGGATTCAAAGATTTGAGAGAGACAGACGGACAAACGGACAGAAAAACAAGCAGATAGATAAGTAAGCCTTGATTTTAGACAGACAGATGGACAAACAGACAGACAGATGGATAGATAGATAGATAGATAGATAGATAGATAGATAGATAGATAGATAGATAGATAGATAGATAGATAGATAGATAGATAGATAAGTAAGCCTTGATTTCAGACAGACAGACAGATAGATAGATAGATAGATAGATAGATAGATAGATAGATAGATAGATAGATAGGTAAGCGGTGGACTGTTACGGTGGACTCTCCCAACCCACCATGTTGTGTCCCCAGGTGGTGTGGATTTCCTGCGGGATGCCCAGGTGTCTCCGGTGCCTGACTCTGGATTAAGCTCCTCGTCTACCTCCTCCAGTCTGAGTCTGGGGAGCAGCAGCAGCAACCTCCCGCACTTTTCTCCAGACGAGTCTGAAACACTGGAGAGCAGCACTGACACTGATGAGAAAAGCAGCAAGCTTGTGGAGTTCCTCCGGACACGGTATTCACTCACGCACCAATATCTTTATGCTTTGACTGACACCTAGTGGGGATCTGCCGTCAATACAATCCTATAGGACGGATTTATTTTTGTTGAATAAATTATTATATATTTACAAGGAAAACACCAAATTATATAAAATCTGTTTTATAAAACACACCTTTTTAATGTTTTGCTATAAATTTTATTTAAATTCAGAAATTAATACAAAAAAGGACCACACATGATTTTGTGTAAAAATATAAAAAATCTGTAATTTATTTATGCTGAACTTTTTTTGTGGGCTTCTGTAGAATTTGTAATTGCTGTAGAAGTGGTGGTACTTTAGAATGAGCACATGAACGGCGCTGTTACACATCTGTGGTTATAAAACGACAGACAGACAGACAGGCAGACAGACAGATAGATAGATAAGTAAGTCTTTGATAGATAGGTATGTCTTTGACAGACAGACAGACAATTGAATAGATAGATAGATAGATAGATAGATAGATAGATAGATAGATAGATAGATAGATAGATAGATAGACAGACAGATAGACAGACAGATAGATAGATAGATAGACAGACAGATAGATAGATAGATAGATAGATAGATAGATAGATAGATAGATAGATAGATAGATAGATAGACATACAGACAGAAAGATAGACACATAGACCTTCAGGTATGATTAATATGTATCCTGGTTTCTCTGCTATGTTTAGGCCATTCGGACCCCTGTGGTGTCATGAAGATATCAGTCCCAAAAACCAGCAATCGAAAAGCACAGATCAGCTCACCAACCTCCTGCACCATGTCGTTTCTATCTTTAAAGAGACCAAGTCAGGCAAGTGCTTTTCATCACATCCATAATGTTGATAATGTGGTGATTTTTATTATATTATACATTTCAGTTTCAACCTAAAGGTATTGGGACACCTGGCTATCACATCCATATGTGTTTTAGATTTAGTCTCATGCTTATTCCTATAATAATCTCCACACACAGGAAAGGTTTTCTGCTAGAGTGTGTTGTGTGGAGATTTGTGTTCATTCAGTCACAATAGTATTAATGAGTTCAGACACTAATGTTAAGATGAGAAGGTCTGTGTTCCAGTTCATCCTAAATGTGTTCAGTGGGTTTAAAGTCAAAGCCAGGAGTCTGTAAAGGACACTCGAGTTCTTTTACTCCAACCAGGACACTGAATGTCTTTGTTGAGATCAGGGGCTTTGTGCACAGGGGTATTGTCATGCTGGAACAGTGTTTGGAATAATGCAAACATGCAAAGGCGTTCTAGAGTGTGTGCCTCGAAACAGTCTATGTCGCTCATCCAGCGCGATTTACACTCAAATTCAAATTTTTTATTCAACTGAGCAGCTCAGAAGGCAGCATGTTGGCTAAGTGGTTAGCACTGTTACCTCACAGCAAGAAGGTCCCGGGTTCGATGCCCAGCAGGGGTCTTTCTGTTTGGAGTTTACATGTTCTCCCTGTGCTTGCATGGGTTTACTCCGGTTTCTCTGGTTTCTTCCCACAGTCCAAAAACATGTATGTTAGGTTGATTGGTGATTCTAAATTGCCCATAGGAGTGAGTCCGAGTGTGTGTGGCCCTGTGATGGACTGGTGACTGTCCAGGTTGTCCCCCTCCTGCCTTTCGCCCTTTCAGGTATGACTGGGATAGACTCCAGCAGATCCCTGTAACTTTGAATTAGGGAATAAGAGGGTATAGGACAGCTCAGGGGAAACCTTGGTGGTCCCACCACCTTATCCATTGACTTAACATTTCCCCAAACTTTTGCTGATGACGTATACATTTAAAGAGAAGTTTGTGTGTGTATGTGTTCAGGTACAAGTTTGGAGCAACAGCTGAGTGATGTAGCTTTACAGACCGCTCTGTGCAGCTCGTCCAGACATTGCGCCGGGCGATCCTTCCAGCTGTTCCGAGCTCTGAGGCAGCCGCTGTCAGCTCTGGCCGTGTCTGATCTGCTCTCTCGCCTTGTTGAGGTGGTAGGGGAACATGGTGAAGAGGTCCAGGTAAGACTTGTTGAACACTAAATTAGATTAGACGTATTGGATTTATATCTTTCTAGAACATGATAACAGGTCTACTGAATTGATGCTATTTTTTTCTCAGGGTTACGTCATGGAGCTTCTCCTAACTCTGGAATCTGTGGTGGACAACCTGGCAGAGTGCCTAAAGAACAATGATTTAATGACGGTTCTTACACGGTACTAGGAAAGACTCTTTACTTTAAGCTTTAGGGCTCTGTATTGGTAAGGGCCTCACGATACGAGATATGGGTTACGATACAATACATGAAGATACTGCAATAAAATACATATTGCGAATGTAAAACAAATATCTACTAAAACAACAAATCAGGCGCGCAACTAAGAAGGGGAAGTTAGGACGTTTGTAAGGGCCCACACGCTTCCGGGGCTTCCATAGAGTTGTTTTAGTGTATAATAGGTGTGGTAGGGGACCCAAACTCATATTCTTTCATAGGGCCCAAAATAGCTCGCGGCTTCCCTGGCCGTATGTGTTAGCGACTTCTACAGGATTGGAGGTGAAAGTCATTTGAGTGTTTCAATTAAATATTAACATAAACATAAGTGGGTCAGCACAGTGACTTAGTGGTTGTTCTCCCCATGCTTGTGTTTGTTTACTCCGGGTTCTCCGGTTTCCTCCCACAGTGCAAAAACATGTATGTTAGGATGATTAGTGATTCTAAATTGCCCATAGAAGTGAGTGTATTGGACTGGTGACCCCTCCTGCCATTCGCCTTTTAGAGACAGCTGGGTATTATTAGGCTTTATTCTATGTTTATTATGTAACAAACACTCAATTATATTTTATAGCGGTTTTACAATAGTAAAATTATAAGTAGGGATTAAAAAATAAGTTGGTTTGCTATTTTTTAGAAAATTATTTCATTTTGGAGTAATAAGTTATTGTTACCATCAACCCCTTTTAATTTATTTCTGTTATTTGGCACTTTTTCAAAGACGTTTTTGGAAGGGAAATTTATGATGTAATTGCTTTATGTATTTCACCAGGGCTTCCTCTCCAGAACTTTCCACTGATGGGAAGCTTACTTTAAACAGGAAGAGCACCAGTCAGCTGGATCTGGTCCCCGGCTCGGGAACGGCATCAGAGCGAATCCGCCATCAGCGTAGCTACTCTGTACCTAAACGCTTCAGTGAGGCAGATCGTTCCACTGATATTCCTCGCAGTGCAACTTTGGACCGCATCCTTGCAAACGCTCACCGGCGGCAGAGCAACCTAAACAAGCTTCGTTCCAACTCCTGCAGTGATGATGTACTCTCCACCAACCCTGAAAACGCCAACCATCCACGTAACCTTCTTGCCACCATTTTCTGGGCAGCCGTGTCCCTTATGGAGTCTGATTTTGAGTTTGAGTACCAGATGGCATTGCGGTTGTTGGGTAAGCTGCTTGGCCATGGCTTTCTGGAGAAACAAGAGTACCGTGAGAAACTGGAGAAGATCCAGAGCCAGCTGAAGTGGACAGGATTCTCTGGGCTTCAGCAGCTTCTGCTCAAAGGCTTCACTTCAGCTTCCACCACTGAGCTCACGTTGCAGCTTTTTTCCCAGCTCACACCCATCTCCCGTCTGCCTGTATTGGACACATCCCAGGCTATAGGTGTGCTGTTAGACCAATTCTTATTTAGTTAGTGCTGTAGACTATTTAGTTCTAACGCTGATATATTATCATTTAGTGTAAGTGGTGATTCACTGTTAGTTACGCCTCCACTGATGCAGCCTCCAGTGATACTTTACTGTATATTTCTTACAGATTTTATTTACATTTACAACATTCGGCAGACGCCCTTATCCAAAGCGACATTTATCTCTTTTATACAGCTGAGCAATTAGGGGTTGAGGGCCTTGCTCAGGGGCCCAACAGTGGCAACTCGGTGGCGCTGGGAATCGAACACTGAACTTCCAGTTAGCAGTCAAACAATTGTTATTTGAACTATATATATATATATATATTAACATATATAATATATATATAATTATATATATATATATAATAACCACGAAAATACTAATAAAGTAATAAGTTGAACTCAACTGAACGAGTAAACTAGTTCCCTCCATATCCTGATTAATGAGTTAACACTTGTATATTTAAGTTCTCGTATATTTAAGTTCACATAACTGTACTTAAATTTTTAAGTTGATGTAACTTGGTGTTGATATCATGTATTTAAACTATTAAGTTCACTTTACATGGTTTACTAAGTTCAAGTGTTAACTTTAAACTCCCGTCCTCTCTTTAACGGTAATGGCTGAGACGTAAAGTCCCGCCTTTTGTAACAATCCACCAATCAGCGCATTAGTTTTCCTGTTTGTCCAATCACATTAAAGGAAGACAAGCGTAATGTTGAGTTTATGCCACACATGAAGGTTTTAAAGGTTTTTTTTTTTTTTGAGTTATGAGTCCAAAATACAAATGTTTAATCAAGATAACTTGGTTATTTACTTAGTGTATTTTTTATATGTTGTTTTTTTTCTGTTCCTGTTTATAGGTTTCCCTTTGAACATCCTCTGTCTGCTCCCTCACCTGGTCCAGCATTTTGACGCTCCCACTCAGTTCTGTAAAGATGTGGCAGAGAGGATTGCTCAGGTCTGCTTATCTGAACCTAAACACTGCTTCACACACCAATAGTTAATTAACAATTTACCAGCACACACACAGTAGTTTGTAGTTGAAAAAACACACTATTTTCCTAGTCTGTTGTATCATTACATTATTTCATCATTTAAACTGAAAAACCCAAAAACTGTTCCAGCATGACATGTGCAGAGGAGGGATAGTGAATATATTGGTAGGAGATGTTAGAAATAAGGCTACCAGGCAGAAGGTAAATAGGAAGACCAAAGAGGAGGTATATGGATGTGATAAACGAGGACATGAAGTTAGTGGGTGTGAGTGAAGAGGATGTAGAGAGTAGCGTTAGGTGGAGACAGATGATTCGCTGTGACCCCTAAAAGGGAACAGCCGAAAGGAAAAGAAGAAAAACTGTTCCAGCATGACAATACCCCTGTGCACGAAGCCTCTGAGCTCCATAAAGACATGCAGGGTTCTGGTTGGTGTGGAAAAACTTGATCAACTGGAACAGCTGGATCTCTCTAATAGTATTGAGGCTGATGTCCAAAAAACCCATATGTGTATGATGATCAGGTGTCCCAATACTTTTGACCATATAGTGTAGCACAAGTTTTTCAAGTTTTTTTTTTTAATCATCTCCTATTTTAATTTTCAGGTCTGCCTTGATGAGAAGAACTCAAAGCTGTCCAACCTGGCCCATGTGATGACCCTGTATAAAACACACTCGTACACACGGGATTGCCTGTCCTGGGTCAACGTGGTGTGTCGGTACCTGCATGAAGCCTTTAGTGAAAACACACTCTACATGGTGGCCTACATGGCTGAGGTAAACTAATTCAACTAATTTTGAATCATTTTTGTTAGAAGGAAAAATAAACCAAACACGTAAGATCATATTGTAATTAACGGCAAGTGACAATTACAAGTTCAACTGAAACAACTAGCAAATTTAATGAATTTATTTAGTTAATGATTAAAAAGAAATGTCAGTAATTTTATTCAAATTGTTTAACAAAGAAGAAAATTATTAAATAACTTTATTTCGACTTGAATCATTATTTATTTTCCTTAATTAATCATTCTCAGAAACAATAACCTCGTGTGAAAATTGTACAAAAAGGATCATATTACTCCAGTATTATCCTCTCCCTATTGGCCACCAGTTTAGTACAGGATTGATTTTTTTAAAGCACTTCCAAATATGTCCCCAGGTTATATCACCAAGCTTTTAGAGTATCATACATTAACTAGGACACTGAGATCTTCAGATAAACTATTACTGGCAGTTCCAACCATGAATGATCTAAAGGTGATAGAACATTTATGGTTTTGGCTTCCAAATTGTGGAATAGTCTTCCTCTTTATATCCTCTTTATATCCTCTTTATATCCTCTTTATATCCTCAGCAGGCTTCATCTCTAGACGTTTTTAAGTCTCAGTTGAAAACTCATCTTTTCACATTAGCTTTCGTTGAGGAAAAACCTTTATAGAGACCGATCCGATACAGGAAATCTGTTTTAGGGCTGTTTTTTTACTAAGTTGTATTTTATTGGTTGATTTTATTGGTAAATTTATTGTTTTAACGTTGCTGTCTTTTATATTTTTATATTGTGGTTGTTTGTATTATTTTTTTTTTCACAATTTTTGCTAACTAAAGCCAAGTTCACACTGCATTTTAGCCAAGATTCGTTCAACTGAGACAAATTTTAGAATCCTGTCCATTGCGATCTGTCCATTTTTTTTTTTCTCTGATGAAATGTCGGATGATTTTAGACCCCTTTCTTCAATGTGACTTTTCCTAGAATGACCTGATGACGCAATCAGCACGACAACTGGACAGGACAGCAAAAATAAAGTTATAAAGAGTAATAAATGGAAAAGGAATGTTTGCCACATACCATTTAGCGAGAAAACGTGTGATCGATTAGGTGTTACTGTTACTGAAGGTGTCACGGATTCAGACTAAATTATGTGCATCTTATAAACATAATACTAGTTTGGTCGTGTGATGTAAAGTTTGTGTGCTGCAATGTGTTGGCAGTTATTGGAGAAAGGCCTTCCCAGCATGCAGCAGAGTCTCTTGCAGATTATCTACAGTCTGCTGACACACATGGAGCTCAGTGGAATCCAGGCCAAGAGCTTTAACACGGATGTCCTTAACACTATCGAGAAATTTGTTCAGGTAGGATGAGATCTTTATTTTATTTTGCTAAATCTTTTTATAAAGTTATAATTGTCCACATGCAGATAGATAGATAGATAGATAGATAGACAGACAGACAGACAGACAGACAGATAGATAGATAGAATATATATAATTTGCTGATATTCATTATGATTTAATGTTGACACAATATAGCACATAATAGTGAACATACCCAACATAGCCAAAAGTTTGTGGACACCTTACCAGCACACCCACAGCTGGAACTTCATGTGTTGTGGCTGGAGTGAAAGAACCCTAATGTCTTGTTCACTGAACACCCAGTCCGAACTCACATATACTATTGTAGATGATTGAACACAAATCTCCACAGTCACATGACACTATGTAGTGGAAAACATGGACATAATGGTGGAGGAGTAGTAGAGAAGTAGACATATTAGAAGAGGAGTAGACATATTAGAGGAGTAGAAGTCAGACTAAATGTAGATTAGGATGTTCAAAAAGCACAGCTGGATGTGATGGTCAGGTGTCCCAATACTTTTGTCTATCTGGTGTATTTAACATTCTCTTTTTTGGGAGCACTTGAGGGACTTGACCTCAGAGAATTATTAGTGATTTATAATAATATGATATGAAAGAAGTAGGGATTTTTTTTGCACTGTGTGTTGGAATTAACAGCTCATTATTTAACATGATCTCATTTCATCTAAATTTGGCCAATACATTTCCCAGAATGCTTTGCTAATCTCTTCCTATCGCACAGCCTTTTCCTTTGCATTCGGGCAGAAAATACAGAGACACACCCAGCAACTTTCTGTAAACACTCTGCCCTCTTGGCTAGCCTCCACATAACTGAGGCCTACACACACACACACACACACACAGTAGCAGAAGAAGATCTAGGTGCTTGAAGAAGTCTCTCTTTTTTTGCTGTTTATATACTTAATGCTTCTGTTGTATTTTATTATGTCTGGACTAAATCGGTATGTTTGTTGTTGTGTGTGTGTGTGTGTGTGTGTGTGTGTGTAAAATGTTTGTATCTGTTTGTGTACCTGCACGTGTTTTGTGAATGTTTTGTTTACATATGTGTGTGTGTGTGTGTGTGTGTGTGTATTCTAGACGGCGCACTGGAAGGAAGCTTTAAACATTCTCAAGTTAGTTGTGTCTCGTTCTGCTAGTCTGGTTCTTCCTTCGTCTTCTTCCAGCAGCAGCGTCTCACATGTGGACTTGAGTCGCGTGTGGGACGCGGCGTCCAAAGCACTGCCTGGAAAGACACTAGATTTTCACTTTGACATCTCAGAGGTAAGTTTCCCGCTTTTTTTTCTTATTATATTTCGATTTTGTCTTATTTCTTTCCTCTGTGAACATTGAGGAATCTTTTTTTTTTTGTAAAATGAGACCACCCAGTCCTGGAATACTCACCCAGTGTTGCCAGGTTTTCCAGGGCAGGTCCCTGTTCCTATTCCTCTGCCCTTTATCTGTAGCTTCAGCTATTAGGAAAGTGTCCTCTCTTCCCTTTTCACACCATACACTTTCAGTAAAATCTGGCTGTTAAGAGTTGACACCACTTTCTAAACATGTAGGAAAGCCTAGCTAAGATGTGTGGGAACGAAACACTGAGCTATTTGTGCGCTGCATGAATTCCAGGAAATGATGTCAGTCCGGTTTTGGTGCCTCGCACCCTGGAGTCAGAGTTACTAGACAGCTTGCTTAGGGGCTTTGAGCAAATCTCACCTCTCTGTCAGATTCATACTACAGACTGTTGAAGTCCATGGCAGCCGAAGAGACAGAAAGAAAGCAAATAGAAAATCGAATGGCGCTGGAATCTAACAGAGAAAACTGTCAAGTTTGATCCATCTTGGCTGTGAGTTTGGTAATCGTTTTTTGAGCTGAGCTACAGAACACACACGAGAACGAGAGAACTAAAGGGAATGAGCTCCAGCCTGTCAGACGTTTCTTTATTGATGACTTTAAAGGGCAAATCAGATGGGACAAAGAAGCGAAATGCACTCGTTTTTTTATCTGTTTCTTATCTTTATCTACAACATGTGCTGTGTGTGTTTACGGATCTATTGATTTGATTAGTATTTTAACTTATTCAATTGTTTTACACAGACAGACAGACAGACAGATAGATAGACGGACAGACGGACAGACAGATAGACAGACAGATAGACAGACAGATAGACAGACAGATAGATAGACAGATAGATAGATAGATAGATAGATAGATAGATAGATAGATAGACGGACAGACAGATAGACATATAGACAAACCGATAGACAGGCAGAAAGACGGACAGACGGATGAATAGACTGATGGATAGACAGACTGACAGACAGACAGATGTTTGGATGGACAGACTGACAAGCAGCCAGACAACATGTGCAGTGTGTGTCTTACGGCTCTTTTAATTTAATTTGTATTTTACCTTTTTAATTATTTTACATAGATAGATAGATAGACAGATAGATAGATAGATAGATAGATAGACAGATAGATAGATAGATAGATAGATAGATAGATAGATAGATAGATAGATAGATAGATAGACAGATAGATAGATAGATAGATAGATAGATAGATAGATGCACGGATGGACAGAGATATATAGACAAAACAGATGGGCAGACAGACAGACAGACAGATAGATAGATAGATAGATAGATAGACAGACAGACAAACAGACAGACGGACGGACAGACAGGTAGGTACATAGGATTTGTCCGGCTTGTTACATGTTAACAATTTGTTCCTAAATGTCTTTTGGACTTTGTGTGTATGTCCTTTAGACGCCGTTAATTGGGTGGCATTATGACGAGATTCACGGTTCTCCAGGTAGGGATGAGAAGGTTGGAGGAGTGGTGATCGTGACTCGCAGCACCTCCTCCGCCTCCTCTGGCTCCAACAACACTAACCACGTGCTGGTGCCCGTCAGCTGGAAACGGCCGCAGTCATCTCAGGTGAGTTTGAAGCAGGTGTATACAGATGCACACCCATTATATATTGCACCATGGTGCTCAATTTTCCTTCTCTCCTTTTCATTCTGTAGAAGAGAACGAGAGAAAAACTGGTGAACGTGTTGACGTTGTGTGGACAGGAAGTGGGGCTCAGCAAAAACCCTTCGGTCAGTAAAAGTGAAAAATCATTTCTGAAAAAAATTGTAAAATAAAACAAGATTTACAATGCAACTTTTTTCTAAATCCCTAGGTGATCTTTTCATCCTGTGGAGAGCTGGACCTTATTGATCTCCAGCCCAGCCTGGTGTCTTCAGAGGACGGGACCCGAGATCCAGATAACATGGATGACACGACCTCTGAACAGCAGTTCCGTGTCTTCCGTGACTTTGACTTTTTGGATGTGGAGCTGGAGGACGGAGAGGTATGAGGCCTTGATTTATTTATTAATTTTTTTAATCTACATGCAAACAAGTAAGTTCTTGTCAGATGTTTTTATGCCTTCAGCACTAGATGGTGAAAGGATTAGCTTTTCAGGCTATCTGTGCATCACTTTGTCTGTCTAAAGTCGGGTTTACACTGTGCGATTGTTGTTTGTCAGACTGTATAACCATGATTCCCATGTCACAGTGTAGTTGTCATAATTTTAGACTCCCACAAGACGACTTGTCCCTCAATTCATGAAACGCTAAATATTAGCTAACAACAGCAGCAACTAACCCATACAAACACTCCTTTTTTCTCCTTTACTGAATAACTTTCCTTTCTCGCTGTTTTGTCCACTAGAATTGTTTCCGAAACGGTTTGAAGTTGGCGCACTAATTGCGTCATCAGTTTCTGCGCTCCTATTGGTTCTTGGTTTGACATAAAAAAAACTTCATGGAAAAAGTTCATGAAAAAAACTTCATGCAGAAAAACACTGCCAGAATTTCCTTAAAGGACAAAACAGATCGCAACAGCTGTTAAATGTCTGTGGCTGAACACGCCAGACGATTGATGATGTCAAAGACAACAGATTTTAGTGTAGGATTATGGGAATCTTTTAGGGTTTCAAAACTTGCCACAGACGAATAAACTGTGGGCAAAATTTTTCATTATAAACGCAGATATCAGCAAATAACAAACTAATTAGAGGTTACAATTGGTCCAAAAAGTGACATATTTGAACTTTAGCAAGCAACTTTATTTCTTTTTTTAGAAAAAAAAACCCCCAGTGATATTATTTAATTATTTATGCTAAGGACGTAGCTATTTAGCATTTGTTGCATTGGTCCCTTTTGTTTCTTTGTGTAGAATATTTATGGACTTTTATACTCCTGTTTGACCACCAGATAAACTGGTTACAGTTTGGCATTGATCCATGTATATTTCAGCCCTACAAATAAGTAACAAGACCTGTGGACGTTTTAATGTCAGAGGTGTTGCTCGTTGAAATGTGATCTCCTACTGACTTACCTCGTTACGATGTTTAGCTACCTGGTAAAGCTTTGCGTCTACCATTTAGCGCCAGTCTTCACCAATAGTAGCTCCATATCTTCATTTACTGTTGCTGTAAATGACCGACTGTTAAATACAGGCTGCTAGAAGACTATATAGCCCACTGTACAGCCAGTCCTTAATAACAATGTGGTTGTAAAAACGTGGTTTGGCTAATCTATAAAATGATGTTTGTAGTAATCTGCAGAGGGCACCCGGAACTTCTGGTCTTGTGTCTTTGTTTCCACCTGTTAGTCTGTGTATATATATATATATATATACCCCATGTGTTTTAGTCCATCTTTGCATGCGTGTTGTTGTTAACATCGTCTTTCTCGCCCGTGCTTCCTATGCTAATGCTAGGAATTCCTTCCTTTCGTTTGTTCCTAAGTTTTTCTTGGTTGGTTTTTTCTCCTTTTTTGCATCCTATCTCCTTGTCCCTTGAGCACTCTTACCCCAACTGTGACAATACTGACCCTACAGATTGGGTTAAACGAATAAAATGTATTCTCTTTCGTTTCTAGCTTATGAATTGCTGTGTTGCCGTGTTTTGTAAGCCCCTAAGGGAAAGTTCATAGTGTTTCATAGTCCATAGTTTTCATAGTCCAAGTTCATAGTCCATTACATATCATTCGGTCATTTGGCAGAACTCGAGTACGATGATATAGTATTCAAAACAACATGACAAACGTGTCTCTCTGACATTATATTCAACACTTTCCTCTTTTTTCTGTGTATGTCTGTACTGTAAGGAGCTACAGGTAAGCTCTTGTTCCAGTCACTGTACAGACTGTAGCGTTATGCACACCTGTATGAACATTTGTGTACCTGCAGTGTCGCGTGTGTGTTGTTATTGTTTGTGTGCATGGTCTGATCTAGTTCTTAAACACTAAGCTTGGCTTTACTGGGAATATAAAGAATCCAAATTAATGAATTACAGTAAAGTTTTTTTGCTGTAAATATAATAATGACAAGAAGTTAAACAGACTTTTACTTGTAGGAAACATCAGAAAACAGCATTTGGCAGACACCCTTATCCAGAGCGACTAATTTTTTTATTCAACTGAGCAATTAGGGGTTAAGGGCCTTGCTCAGGGGCCCGGCAGTGGTAACTTGGTGATGCTGGGAATTTAACTGGGATCTTCCAATTAGCAGTCCAACACCTTAACCACTGCGCTACCACTTCCAAATTTTATTTTATTTTCTACAACTGTGCAGTCCAGGGTTAAGGGCCAGGCAGTGGCAGCTTGGTAGTGGAATTAAACTCATGACCTTCCAAGCAGCAGTTCAACACCTTAAACACTTGCCCAGCAGAATTCTCTTCTTATACTGTGGAGTCTTGGATATGAAGGGGCTAAATAAAATCAACAACATGAGTGAATGCGATTATTTATTTTATTGATGTACTTTTTATAAATTTGATATCATGTCAGGAATGAGGAAGTGGTAGTTTAGTGGTTAAGGCAGGGGTGTTCAAACCCGGTTCCGGAGTCTTCGGGGTTTAGCTTTAACCCTAATAAAACACACCTGAACCAACTAATGAAGATCTTGCTAGGTACACTTGAAACTTTGGACACCCTTGGTTTAAGGTGTTGGATTGCTAATTAAAAGATTGTGGGTTTAATTCCCAGGACCATGGTTCTGCCACCAGTTCCTGAGCAAGGCCTTCAACCCTCAGCTGCTCAGTTAAATATCAATAAAATAAGATAAATGTAAGTCGATCTAGATGAGGGTGTCTGCCAAATGCTTTAAAAGTAAATCGTTAGACAATCTGATTTACACACACACTCAAGAGATAAATACATCTGGTTCATCTTTACACAAGCATGACACTGCCAGCTTTGGCGTGAGTGTGTATAAAAGCATGACTGTGTATGAAAATATGTATATGGAAGAATGAACCTCCTTCTGAACCTGCACTGTGTTTCTGTGTGCCAGGGGGAGACAGTGGACAGTTTCAACTGGGGGGCAAGGAGGCGCTCTATAGACAGTCTGGACCGTGTGGAACAGCGTATTCTAGAGGAGGACGAGAGTCAACAATCAGGCGGCTCACCCAGCCTCGGGCCCATCGACCGCCATGACTCAGACGAGTCCTCGGAGGAAGATTCTCTTACTGTCAGTCATATCCTGGCCTCCTCACAGCTCGTGAGTTCAAATCTTTTTTCTTACTGTAGTGCTTACACTTGCTACAAGCTGAGCTGCTTTATGGCTGATGGATGTTGAACCAAACAAGAACAGGATAATCATTTTACCAATACCTCCAGGCAGTTTTAATAAACTCTAGTGTTTAAGTCAAGTCTGATCTCTTATAACCCTGAAAAGCTTGCTTGTCAGTTGTGTTAACATGCCCTGGGTAATCTGATCCTAGTACCTTGGTCATTATCTGGTATTTAGTAGCCGTTGGCACCTGAGCTTCTACTTTTGATCAGATTTCATTTATTGTTTCTGCTGATGTA
Organism: Bagarius yarrelli; assembly: GCA_005784505.1. Lineage (NCBI taxonomy): Eukaryota > Metazoa > Chordata > Actinopteri > Siluriformes > Sisoridae > Bagarius > Bagarius yarrelli. Next base: position 3,420,684 of record VCAZ01000014.1, on the reverse strand, counting down.
AAGTTATCACAGAATGTGTATATTGGAGTAAACGCTTGTACACCTCGCTGCTCTGCTTTACTGTTTTTAGCGCCTGTCTTGAAATTGATTGCTACCATTTATTAATTTTCGGACCATATTGGCCGTGGCTTCAGGTTCTATTGAAGGAAAGGTATCGTGTAATTAACAGCGAGAAATGGAAAGTTCAGCCTTTATTAATATTCACCATCAACTGACGTCTTTAAATATCTCTCTTAGTACCTCTTCAAACTTTTCTTTCATGGCCTGGTTCTGTCCACTATCAAGCGATAAATGTAAGTCGCTCTGGATAAGGGCGTCTGTCAAATCCACGGTTGCCGAAGGGTCTCAGGTTATTCAGACCTTTAACCTGTCAGCTAGATCCTCTCTCCACATTTTCTCTGTTTTACTCATTAATAACCAACATCATACATTTTGACCACTTATTTCTGGTTATGTTCCATTTAGTTTTAAAACTGCTGCAATAACACCTTTAGTCAAAAAAAAAACTGGTGCCAACTTTAATGAACAACTTTCGTCATCTCTAGTCTGCCGTTTTTATCAAAAAATATTAGTAGTTTTATCTCAGATTTATAATCATGTTTGGGGAATTTCAGTCAGCTTTTCGCCCATCCCATAGTACCAAGACAACGATTGTAAAAATGACTTATGATCTCCTCATGGCAGCATAAGAGAGCATATCAGAGTTACCCTGTTTTTTTGTCACCTGTCTGTAATCTGTAATGTCAAAAAACATTCATAAAAGTAATTCAACTCTTTATTTCTGGGTATCTCTTTCCAGAATGTCCTGATGTCACCCACTGAGAAGGTGAACCACATGAACTCCCTTCCTTATAACCTGGAACCTGTGCCAGCTGCCCCCCTCTCATTGCCCCCATCAGTGCCTGGTCTTCACACGTCTACGCCTGAAGACTCGACTCCACGGGTGAATAAGGCTTCCAGAACAGCTGATTTCTGGGGGCCGAGTCACTCCTACTCCTACCGCACCTCTATTCTTGAGTTTTTCACTAACCCTGCCGATTAAAATCACTTTCTTCTTATTTTCTGCTAATGATTTCGCTTGTAGCTCTTCACATGGTTAAGGTGCAACATCTTACAGGCTTGTGATTAGCTGCTGTACATATTAGTTATTAACAACCTGCTGCTTTTAAAAACCGTTGCAGTATAAGGAATTTCTGTATATAGATATGGCTGCATGAAAATCAGCTAACTCAGACACACTTTAAAAGCTCCACGGCTTTATATTTTTATCTGGCTGCATTCATTGACATTGCTTTTAGTTCGGGTGGCAGTGACTTTTACTCAGGCCACCATGGCAATGTGCACAGCTTCTCGCTGAGGTAGCTGGGCTTACATCTCCTCTGCATGCAAATTAAGCTTGGGTGCTGCTAAGAAAGCGAGCATACACATTGCCTGTGGCCTTTTATATTAGACAAGACCACTGGGTCTTAGTCTACCAATGATTTTCAGATATTTCTCAATTCCTCATGATTTGAGCAATTTAAAAAAAATACCCTAAAGAAACCCAACAAGAAGAAGCTTAGTATAAAAAGGTCAGTGTATCCATAATTCCTTCCTCTATGTTGTTTGCAATGAATTTCTTTGGTTATTAAAATTGATTGCCTAATCCTTTGTATATAAAAAAATATTCTAGCAATATGGAAATATACAGTTAATTAACAAGTTATATAAAAAAACGCTTCCTCAAAATCTTCTTAAATAAAGTTACTTCAGGTGACATTGTTAAACTATATCAATCTTATGTTTAAATAAATATTTTCAGAAAATACCAGAAGCTTTGATATTGTAATATGTATTGTAATAATAACCATATAACTATATTATTTCCGTATATTACTCTATCTAAAATTAATATTAGGTAGTTGCTATAATGGTAGTTGCTATAATAACTACCAATTTAGCGTGTCTTATAGGAAACGCACCACATAACCTGAAATTTATTTATATTAGATAAAAAGTGTTTTTAATAATCTAAAATTCATTTGTTTAGTGCCAGTGTTTCATAATAAAAAACTAGTTTTTGTCTTATTCCGATTACTGTGACTTAAAATAGCTTTAGGAAATTGTTGTGGGAGTCACAGAACTATTCAGTATTATCCTTATAAATAATCAACTGATAAAAAAAACAAACTAAAAAGATATGATGTCACTTCTTCCTCCTAATTTAAAAGTGGACTTTTAACTAGTACAAGTAAGTTGTACAAATAAAAATAAAATATCAATACAGTTTTATTAATTACATACAATAATTATATTGTTCCCGATAAAATATATATAGTTAACAATAATAACTACTTTAATGTTGTAACAGATAAAATAATAATGTTAATTAAAGCTGTATATAGAGATTTTGGTATAGACAATTATGTATAAAATTATATATAATAGTTTAGATAGACTTTTATTACATTATACGTCATTATATTAACATTATAGCTACATGTGAAAACCACCTAAAATTCTGTAGATTTAGTTTTACATCCGACGCACATATGATAATCCACATAGAAAACCACGATGAGTGCATGAGTGTTTGCTTAACTGCTTAATGCGTAATTCAGTTTTACACTCGCAGCACACACACTGTTTACTTCTCCAGTTATTGAGTTTTCACTGAAAGACCAATGTGAGGTGCTGTCAGATTCCAAAGCTTTCGGTTACTTACAGCTGGCCATCTTGTTTGATCATTAGACTCAGCTATCAGCAGACGACGAGGACCGGAGCCTCCATGAGGACGAGATCTCTCTCTGCATTACTGAGGTTCCCAGCGGCTTCTCTGAAACGGCTTCTCTGGATACTCACAGGGAGGACAAAGAAGATCCCTCCAGGTTTGACTGTTAAATGCTTTTAATAATAAATATGAAGCATCATTACCCTTTTTAGAACCATGACATACCAGAAGAAACGAAATATCTTTAAGAGAAGTAGTGTTGTCCATATAGGTACAGTAAAGGTGGTCTTTTACATTTATGGCATTTAGCAGGCATCCTTATCCACAGCGACTTACATCTATCTCTTTTATACATCTGAGCAATTAGGGGTTAAGGGCCTTGCTCAGGGGCCCAACAGTGGCAACTTAGTGATGCTAGGAATCGAATCCTAATCTTCCAGTTAGCAGTCCAACATCTTAACCACTAATAATGGTTTTATTTGTAAAACAGAATATTCGGGTGCTCACAGACAGCTACAATAATGTTCTCGGGGTCTCGTAAAAGCTCCAGCAGTACACATCAGATAAACCCCAAATAAATATGGTAAAATAAGTTATTTTTTAATGTTAAACATAAATAAGTTCTACAATTATTGAATCTTATTTCCTTTTTATGCCTTACATGCATGTCTGATTTTCTAAATTACAGTTTCAATTTTAATTGACTTAAAAAACTTAAAGGTTTTTTATCTTTATGTTTAGAACTATACATAAAGTATATATCGGTTTATATTTTATATATATAAATATATATAAAAATGTGTTTAAGAGGTCATTTTTAGTAAAGATAAATCTTTTTTGCCTTTTAGTTAGTTTGTTAGTCTTTTTTTTTTTTTTTTCATTTAATACATATTACATTCAGTTTAGTGTAGTTTTTATTAATTCACTAATAATAATTCATAATAATATCATAAAAATGTAATATATATATTATTAAATATAATAATAATAATAATAATAATCATCAATAATTAAATAACTGTCACAAGTCATAGGGTTGAGTTTGGATGTGGAGCTAACATAACTGGGAAAGTGGTAGCGCAGTGGTTAAGGTGTTGGACTGCTAATTGCAAGATCCGGGTTCAATTCCCAGCACCACCAAGCCGCCACTGCTGGGCCCCTGAGCAAAGGCCCAGAGATATAAGAAATAAATGGAAGAGATAAATGTAAGTCTCTCTGAACAACTGCTATAAATTTAACTATAACATGACCATGAAGTTGACTTTGAACAATGACATGACATGGACGCCGACTGTGACACACAACAAAGTAAGAGAAAGACAGACTGAAACACAGGAGTATTAATACCAGAACTAATGCGGGGCGAAACAATCCACTAAACGAGACATACCTGAACACAATGAGGAACACATGACCAAAATAAACCAATGGAGACCAGACACATGGACAGGGAAACACATGACAAGACATAAACAAACACTGAGCACATGGACTAAAACATAAACACAGAAAGTCTCTTTGTTGCCCCTCGGTGGCCTGACAGGGCAATGCACCATTCAAGCGAGTACGTACATTAACCAAGCAGTTCTAAACTTTTATCATTGAACTTTGTTAAATTAATCTTTTACTTTTAATGTTTTCTAATAATAATAATTATTATTATTATATTTTCATTACTTATTTTTGTTAATTATTTATAGTTATAATTCGTACATGTAGAAATTACAACTTTGTGACCTCTTTTTTTTTTAATTTACACAGTTGTACTTTATTTTTAGTCACCCTGGGGATCAGCTCAGTCCTGGAGCGACGGCTGAAGATGACAAAGAGGACCTGCTGCTCGACTCTTTCTCCTCCACTCCGCCTCCATCTCCTTTTTTCTCAGCCATTCTGGCTGCCTTTCAGCCGGTGGTGTGTGATGACGCTGAGGAGGCTTGGCGCTGCCACCTTAACCATCTAGTGGCCGACACTGACGGCTCCTGCGCTGTCTACACCTTCCATGTCTTTTCCTCGCTCTTCCAGGTATGAGGAGCTGCTTGTTTGGCTCTTCTGTTTGAATTTAGAATAATTTTTATTTTGTCCGTTTTTAATTATAGTTAATGTTTGTCCCTATACAGATGAGGGACGAGTTGGACGACTTGTATTCATGCTATGTTTTTTGTTTATTAATGTTCTTATAGAGTATCCAGACAAAGTTCTGTGCTTTGACATGTGACGCTGCTGGCTTCCTTGGCGATGGACTTCGTGGAATAGGACCAAAGTTTGTCCGGTCGTCGCAGATGTTAACGTCATGCTTTAAGTGTCCTACTCTGTTTATAGATGCTGATACAGTGAGTAACACCAGAACACTCGATACCACCACACAAACCAATGAAGACTGAAAAAAAAAACAGTATCGCTTCAATACTAAATGTCTGTGTGGACATTTGTTCTTTTAAGCAAGGGACATATGTTTGTTTGTTTTTATTTCTGACAGTTTTGTATAATGTAATTTAAAATAAACAATAACTATAATTGTAACTGAGTGGTAGATCATGGGTTCAATACCTAGTACCACCAAGCTGCCACTGTTGGGTCCCTGAGCAAGGCCCCCAACCCTTACCTGCTCAATTGGATAAAAATATCAAGATAAATGAAAGTCTCTCTGGACAATAAAGTTGTATGACAGTAAAGTTGTATCTATATTTATATCTATATACTCTGATCATTTTAGAGAATTTTACCACACTAAGGTAGATTATTTTCCTGTTACAGCTACATCACATTTTATTGCCCCGACGGTACAATGATTAGGCAATGAATTCAGAGATTTAAAAAAAAGAAATAAACAATACAGGTAATTACTTAATATATAAAACATAATGTTGTGGTTACTTATTTATTTAATTTATAATAATAGTAAAGGATGACATTAAATGTCGTTTATATACTGATAGTAAGATTAAATGCTGTAAAAAAAACCTTTTTATTTTTAGCTTTTTGTTCAATTGTAAAATTGTTGCTATCTGAAGGAAGGAAGGAAGGAAGGAAAGGAAGGAAGGAAGGAAGGAAAGGGAAGGAAGGAAGGAAAGGAAGGAAGGAAGGAAGGAAAGGAAGGAAGGAAGGAAGGAAAGGAAAGGAAAGGAAAGGAAGGAAGGAAAGGAAAGGAAAGGAAAAGGAAAAGGAAGGAAGAAAGGAAAGGAAGGAAAGGAAGGAAAGGAAGGAAGGAAGGAAGGAAGAAAGGAAAGGAAAGGAAGGAAGGAAGTCAAAACCCATTTTTTATTTCTGTATTTCTGTTACAGCTATAAACTCCTGATTTGTTCTAACGTTAACGCTAACGTTACTGCTAGAGGCAAATTTTGTGTTTTACTTTTGGATGTTTTATTTTGATTACTCATATTATAAGAACTGATATATATTTGTGGTACAAAGTTTGCAGTTTGCTAGCATAGTGTAAGGATTATGGTACCAACACCATCTGACCGCCAGAGGGAACCCTCGCTCTAGTTCTAAGTGCTCTTTTCTGCATCAATTCTAAGCTAATTGATGTAGCATAACTTTGTGAAGTGTTGCCAGTCTGGGCTGCCAGTGCTAATCTGCTATTCTCTGTTACTACGGCATTTACTACTGCTGGTTTTGACCTTTGCTTACTGTTTATTATACTGTTTTTTTGTGTTAAATGCTATTTGTGTACCAACTCTTTGTCCGATATGTGTTTACGATTCTGCTTTAGGGTTTGGATTATGTATTGTTGAATAAACAACCTGTTCTGCAACATGAGTCCTGTGTGTGAGTCCCCCATGTGGATTGTCATCATCTATTTGAAAATATTTTTGGAGTATTTGATGGAGTATTTGTGCACTGAAAGTTTTGTCACTGGTATCGAGTATGGAGTGTTTGTACGAGTACACAAGCTCAGTATCACCTCCGATCAGGCTACCAGTATCGTGCAGCCGTATTATTTTTCCCGTATCGATGTTTTTAAATTAAAAATAATTAAAACATTTGAATTTTTTATACATTTACATTTATATTATTTGGCAGACCTCCTCATCCAGAGCGACTTACGTTTATCTCTTTTATACAACTGAGCGAATGGGGGTTAGGAGCCTTGCTTGGGGGCCCAACAGTGGCAGTTTTTTTGGTGCTGCTGAGAATCAAACCTCAGTATTACAATTTGCAATCCAACACCTTAACCACTGCGCTACACCCACCTTCCACATTATTTAAAAAAAATATATACTATATATATATATATATTTATTTATTTATTTAAGTATATTTTATTAAGTATAAGTTTATTTAACTATTATTGGCACTTTTTTTTCTCTTGGTATAATAAACCAGTACATTTTTGGGTCTTATTTTCCTCCTTTAAACTTCCAGATTGTTTCCTATGGACTGCTGGAGAAAATGAAGTTCAGTGTGTTGGAGCTCCAGGAATATCTGGACACCTACAACAACAGGAAGGAAGCAGCCTTCTCAGTGCGTCTACGTTTGGTTTTCTCTCTCAGTGGCTACGTTTAAAACTTTTTTTCACCTCGTTTATTATTTTTCTTTTTCTTTTCTTAGTGGCTGCGGAACTGCAAAGCTGCTTTTCCCAAAGGCTCAGGAGACGGGATTATAACGTACCAGACGTCCGAACTTGAAGAGAAGGTAGAAACTTGTGTTGATGTGTATATTAATACATCAACACTTATGTTAAATTAAAAAAATAAGCTTGTAGCGCAATTCAGATTATGGACCACGGTAGACTTGCCTACAGCCCAGTGCCTGCGTCATTGTTAACTGAATCTTTTTATATTAAAAATTGACCGATTATCCGTTTTACTGATATATTTTCATTATTATATGTTGTTATTTTTTTAATATCGAATCCACCGATTTTTTTAAATTGTGTGCAAGACCACCATAACGTGAGTAGGGACGAGTCAACAACTTTGCTAGTAGTAAGTTTATTTGGGTACAGTTGTTGTACAGTTCCAAATGAGAAGATCATGATTCACAAATAAATGTAAATAGATCCACAAACAAATTGGAAATAGATCCACAAAAAATAAATGTAAATAGATCCACAATTTGATGTAAATCAATCCACAAATTAATGTAAATAGATTCACCAATAAATTAATGTAAATCGATCCACAAACAAATGTAAATCGATCCACAAACAAATGTAAATCGATCCACAAATTAATGTAAATCGATCCACAAATTAATGTAAATCGATCCACAAATTAATGTAAATAGATCCACAAATTAATGTATATAAATCCAAAAATAAATCTGTTTACGATATTCAGCACAGATTCACAAATAAACATCAGGTAAAGTTGTGTTTGTAGAATAACAATATATTAGTAAAAAATGCAGGTTTATATGCAGGTCTAATTTTATTTCTATTATTTGTGAATTTAATTTCTGTTTTTAGAAACCCTGAGATTTATCTGTGGATCTATTTAATCTATTTTTACCTATTTTTTAATTACATCATCGCGAGCTTTTTCTTACGAATTATGCAACAATTCTACCTGCATGTAAAAGTAACTTGTTTTGCTTTAGTAAATATATTTTTATTTATCATATTACAGATATTTCACCTTATCTAAAAATATTAAGCTATACTAAGTATTTTTTTTTTTTTTTTTTAATTTCGCTGGTTGAAGGTTTTTTTTTTTTTTTCCTTTTTGTTTTAAATTTCTTATAGTTTTAAACTCCTATATTTACGTTAACGTAGAAAATCTTCAAATTTATTAGTAAAATGACAGTATTAGCAGTGTTAGTTTACTATTATAATTAACATAATAAATAAATATCAGTTGTGTGTATCAGTTATCGGTCAGATAAACATGCAAACAGTCGGTATCGGTTCTGAAAAAAATAAAATAAAACACTATTGGTCCATTTCATATTGTTTTCTTGCCGTTAATGACTGTTATGCATTGATGTAGAACTGTTTCCATGGTAACGTATAAGCGATGTAAATGTTATCTTTAACAGCCCGAATGTGATGCATGATATCTATTCATTACCTGTCTGTATAGGTGTAGATACAGTATGTCTCTTTACATGACCAGGGTTAATTTCAGCTTTTCTTTCGATCTGTCTCTTACATTTCCTGCCTGTCGGTTGTTCTGCGGTAGCTCTGTGAGTGAAATCGCTGTCTTGTCCTCTGACTCTTGAACTTTAAGCCTGTTTCCAGAGCAGCCTGGGAAGTTTGGCAAACGCATCAAAAAAAACCCAACCCTCTCTCATGTCTCACGGGTATAAAATTACTGTTGGGCACAAGAACATGATTTAGACAAGAATGTGTGATGTTTAACAACGTTACTGCATAAACAGCATTTCTGAACATTATTATTAGTATTAGTATTAAATACTAAATACTAAAGGATATTGAGGGATACATACTATAAAACCTGCAGACTGTAAGATCGAGGCAGCAGTAGCTCAAATGGTTCAGTCTCTGGGTTGTCGATTGCAGGAATTAGGGTTTAAGTCTTACCACTTCCAAGCTGCCACTGGTGGGCCCTTAAACACGGCTCCTAACCTTTTCTGTTTCAGGAGGGCCTTAAACTGCTTTAACCCAACTTCCTAAGCTAAAGAAAAGAATTATGGCATTTGGTGGACGCCCTTTTCCAGAGTGATGTACATTTATCTCTTTTATACAACTGAGCGTTTGGGGATTAAGGGCCTTGCTTAGGGGCCCAGCAGTCGCAACTTGGTGGTGCTAGAAATTGAACCCCGAACCACTGTGCTACCACTTTCCCTATAAATATATCCCCACTAAACGTCCATATGACAAATAAAGCCTTAGTTGTACCATTTTCAATCAGTATTAACCATTTTTTTAAATTTATTACTGAAAGTCTGATATAAAATGAGTCAAACCACTGTGGTATTTGGTGTACAGTGTCTTCCCTCTGTTGGGCTCTAGATTTAAGTGGTTAAAAGAAACACCTATAAATCGGAGATGCTTAAGCACAAGCCCTTGGGGTGTCTCAGAAAGCAGAAACTGGTTAAATATAACATTTAATATAAGTCTGTCAGTGCGCCATTAAAAGTAAAAAAAATGTATAAAGACACAAATACTCTTTATTACCGAAGTATAAACCAACTATCGTAAGTCTCGCTGTCCCAACAGAGTCTCTTACCGCTTTTCCACCGTGGCTGGTGCTTGGCCGACCGGGGCACTTGTTCAGAACTAGATAACATTTGCACTGGCAAAGAGCAGGACCCAGTTACATCACTAGCATGTGATCAGCATTGCTCACAGATAAACCCCCTGATTGACATTTTTCTTACTATCTCTTTATATACGTGTTATTTTCTCAGGATATGTCCTGAATTTCCCTCGTTGACCTGATGATGAGGAGAGCGTTCGTCTCCATTGTGACCACAGCTGAACCAACATATTTAATTGAAATAGTGGTTTTTAAACTGCTCTGTAGTGGAAGCTCCGTCCCCCATGTCATAATTTTAGACCTGCAAGGTTTTGAGGCAGTTTTAGAGCCCTGGGGTTTCAGTGGTAAAGCGCAGCCCGGACTCCAGCACCAACCCCCGGTGGAAAAGCCCTAACTGTGAGAGAGGGCAGTGCTGCTTCTGTGCCTGGCTTGAAATAAGAGAGCCGTAGATTTGCCTCATATTTCATTACTGTTTGGCTCCGTGTCAGCTTCCTCTTTCTCCGCCTTGCATGTGTCAATCAAATCAAGCCTCTGCTTTATCCTGCCCTGTCTGGAGGATGCATGTCGTTGTAGATCTGCTAAACTTTTTCCTCAACTTTTATCTTTTTTTCCTGTAATCTGCCTGCTTTGTAGCAAATGGAAGCCCTTGCAGTAAGTTCCAGAAACCTTTATACACCCTGTTCTAACGTTAATGGTCCTAGTTACTCTTTATCTCTGTATAAATTTTAAAAAGGCAGTATTTGAGTTCAGTATTTAAAAGTATAGTAAATAAAGCACTGATCATATGTATTTTTTTTTTTTATTCTAGCAACTGGAGCTGTGTCAAAGACTGTACAAACTCCACTTTCAGCTGCTCCTGCTTTTTCAGTCTTACTGTAAACTCATCAGTGAAGTCTACACTATCAGCTCGGTTCCAGAGGTACGACCTAAACAACATAAATCAACATTAGCAATGAATGTTTTTGAGTTGTTTTCTTTTTTGTACTGTATAGTCTGTTGTAATGTTTGTATTGTTTATTTGCACTGTCTGTCTTGCACTGTTAGCACCAGGTTGCACACATGCATTTTATGTTGCCAAGGCAATTGACTTTTAGTCTTTAGCTCTGTGTTGTTCTGTTCAGTGGCTCTTTGTTGTTAGTGTTTTGTGTAATTCTGTGTTGTTTTGCGTAGCACCAGGGGGTCCTGGAGAAACGTTGTTTCATTTCACTGTGTACTGCGTCTGCTATATATGGTTGAAATGACAATAAATCTTCTTGAACTTGAATTTGATATCAGAAAAAAACACATGTCGGAAGCTTTCCTCCACTGGATAGCTGAAAGTTTTTGGACACCTTGGTTCCGGCACAGTCGGAACCAGTCGAGTGTATAGAATGTCACATGTTATAGCATTACATTATAACTTCAGTAGAATTTGGTGGCCCAAACGCTGTTCCAACATTACAGTGGCTTCATGACAAGAACTTAACCTTACTAACACTTTTGCAATAAACTGGAACGCCAAGGAAAGTAAAATTAAGAACTGGTAGCACAGTGGTTAAGGTGCTGGACTGCTAATTAGATTTTTCTCACATGGACTAAAAATGTAATGGCAAATCACTTAATTTATCAATAATTTACTAAATGTTTGTTAAGCTTTATTATTAGGAAACCAATGCAGAAACCTTAATATCTCTTTGGGTAACAAACATATTGTTTGGGGCTAGTTTATTAATTTAATCATTTTAATTTGTTTATTTTATTATTTTATCTAATATTAATATATTAACTCATTCGGGTCTGTTATTTTTCCTTTTAGCTGGTAAACATGTCCAAGGAACTAAATGACTTAAAGAACAAACTGCGAGCAGCAGCAGCAACAGCTTCCGTTACAGGAGAAGGTGCAGCACAAGACAATCACATGTCCACCGATCCCTCCTTCAGCTCGTCTGAGGCAGCGGTACAGGCTATTCTGGAGAGCTTGCGGAGAAATGAGTTCTCCACAGCCATCCACTACATTCAGGAGTGCAGGTATGACCACCTAAACTATATACACCAAAGTATTATTATGTGACTATTAGATTTGGATGGTTTTTTTTTTTTAATTCCTTTAGAGATTAGACTTCTGTAATGACCTCCTTACTGCTGGAGAGGCTTTTCACTGGATTGTGTGGGGATTTGTGTTTATTCAGTGACAATAGATTTAGTCAGATCGGACACTAATTTCTGGGTAAGAAAGTCTGGGTAAGAAAACTATGCATGAACCAGGACCGGCGCTAGGCATGAGCAGAGGTGGGCTGAGCCCACCCAAACATCTGTCTTCACAATGGTTAGCACTACCAGAAGGTCCCAGGTTCGTATCCCCTGCAGGGGTATTTCATTGTGGAGATTGCGTGTTCTCCTCCTGCTTGTGTGGGTTTACTCCGACAGTTCAAAAAAAAGTGTTAGATTGATTGGTGATTCTAAATTGCCCATGGAAGCAAAAGTGAGTGTGTGTGGTGGCTTGTCTGTATGTGACCCTGTGATGGACTGCCGACCCCTCTAGGGGGACTCCTGCCTTTTACCCAATGACAGCTGGGACTCCAGCAGATCCCTGTGTCACTTATTAAGAATAGGCAGTTGTAAAAAAACGGATTGATGGATGGATGAGTGGATGGATGGATAAATGGATGGATAGTTAGTTTAGTTCTTCTGTAGTGATTTACATTTCTGCCATTTAGCAGTCTGGAAGTTTTAATAAATAGCTATTTGATTAAACTTATTGTGAGATGATTAATAAATAAATATAAATATGAATCATAAATCCACTGTGCATCGCAGGAAGCTGTGGCCGAGCGACATCTACGGCAGCAGCTCGGAGAACGAGACCCAGACTCTCCTGAACATCTACTTCCGGCACCAGACATTGGGTCAGACGGGCACATTCGCCCTGGTGGGCTGTAAGCAAGACTTGTCTGAGGCCTGCTTACATCTCACCGAGCTAAACCGCGAGATCAGGGACATGATCCGTCGAGCTCAAGGTTACAGTGCTATCACCGCCTTCCTACCCGACTCCAGTGTCACTGGGATCAGCCTCTAAAGCCCTCCTTTTCCACTGGAGATCCACGGACGCTGCTGAATTTACCATCATCTCTCCACATGGGACTGGACATGACATGTCTGACAATCTGTTCTAAGAAAAAAAAAGACTTCTTGCACTAAAATAAGTATGTATGATGTCACAGGGTCATTTATTTTGTCACAGGGTCTTCCTGAATGCCAGGCTCACGTCTACAGTTAAGGGAAAATGTGCAATGCTATAAAAAGACTTTTTACTGTATTCAGGCTACTTGAATACTGTAGCAGTTAGAATGATGCTGTAAACGACCATAATGCACCTCACCTCAGTATAATGACTACACACACACACACACACACAGAAATATTATACACCAACTCAGAGCTATGTTGCTGCAGTGCTACTGTCTATATGACCCTGGATGCTTAGTAAAGTCATCCACTACTTAATAAAGTTTTTTTTTTTTTTTTTTTTGCTTTCTACTGTTGCGTATAGGAGACTTATTTATATTCCTAACACATCCATATGCTCGGGATGGTTGATATAGTTTTCTAGAAGGAAACATGGCCCAGCATGCACATGTACCGTCTGTACCATAAAAAGAGAATAAAGATATTTATGAAGATTATGAAGAGACTATTTTAAAACAAAAGTTGTGTTTTGTACATAATAGCATATAAATATATATATATATATAAAAGTAAAATGTGTGCTTGGAACTTTTTTTTGTTTTTTTTGGTTTTTTAGCTTATTCATCTTTTTTTTTTCCATCTGACTCTGCATAACCGTGTGCTTTCGGAAGGCAACACAGACATGCAACGCCTTGAGAGAAGTGTTCAACTTGTAAATACTGTTCTTGTGCTTTTGAGTTGTGTTGTTTAAAGCTTGTTGCAAAATAAACGTCCTGAATAACGTCTCCGTGGTCTACGTCCTCTTGTGGTGAGGATTTTTTTTTTTGAGAAACCTGTGAACAACATTACAATAATTATCAAGTCAGAAGTTCCAAAAAAATATATATGTAAATAATAATAATAACAAACAAAAAAGACAAGATACCAAATACAGGTGTGTGTCATATCAACAGAAATCATTTATTTTTACAATCTTCGTAAAAGAAGACGTTTGTTACAGGACTAGAAAACAAACATTTATTAATAGAGAATAATAATGATTCAGAATAATAAAATGTACAAATTTGTCTTTATTTTCATCTTCGTGTTCACTAGAAAAAATAACTGCACCGTATATAATGGGCCTAATAAAAACTTAACTAAGGTTACTATAACAGGTGTATCGTATTGTCCATGTTGATGGGATATAGCAGATCTATACAAATAGTTTTCATGTAAAGAGGTAAATAGATTAATCTGTAAAATTAGTGGATTATTCGCAGCAAGGCGGTCCAGGGTTCGATTCCCTGGGCAGGAGTCTTTCTGTGTGGAGTTTGCATGTTCTCCCTGTGCTTGTGTGGGTTTACTCCGGGTTCTCCGGTTTCCTCCCACAGTCCAAAAACATGTATGTTAGCTTGATTGGTGATTCTAAATTGCCCATAGGAGTGAGTGTGAGTGTGTGTGTGGCCCTGTGATGGACTGACCTGCCTTTTGCCCTTACAGAGACGTCTGGGATAGACTCCAGCAGATCCCTGTGACCCCGAATTAGGGAATAAGCGGGTATAGAAGAATGAATGAATAAATTACTGAATAAATTAATTATAATAGCGCCCTCATCATTTGTTAATTTAATTATTGTACTTTTTTGATAGATTATGTCTATTTGTCATTTTTAATAATTTTATTATTATTATTTTTACAATTTTATAACTTAACATATTGTTGTGGTTAACTAAAAATAATAAACCCTGCTGTATTTTATTATGCGAATTAGATGAAATACTTTTAATAAAATTTATTATGTAACTTATGTTCATAAATCCCTACGTCCATTTCATGTTTTGAAGCTGATTGGTCTGTGTTTCTTATAATCCCGCCTTTTTACACAAATGCTCATATTTGATTGGATGTTGACGCTATTATTCCTCCACGCGATGCTGGCTGTGCGTCTATAGGATATCTAGGTGCCCTAGGTAGTGCGTTTTAACCTATTTTTTCATCGCTCATGAAGTGTACCTAAGTAGGGATAACTGCGTAATTTGGGACAGAGTTAGGTTGTTAAATCAGTGGACACACAAATAAAGGCGGCAACTTTTAATGTGTCGTGACAAGTAAGAATTCAGATTAATAATTAAAAGTAAAATTTATTAGTAAAAATAGACATTAGAAACGATTTAAACAGATGACAGAGGATAATAAAACAACGCCGATATGTTTGGCTAAAGGTAAAACACAACTTTATTTTTGGTTACAGCTAATTTGAGTTAAGTTTTTACCTCAGTGTTATTGGGTTTAATGGCGAGGTGGGAAGTTAGCAAGCTAGCTAGCAAATTTCTGTAACCTCGCGGTTCCTGTCAGGATTTAAATTAGTTGTCATGTGTTTATTTACATTATTTCGTGTTTTTAATAGCTTTTATATCCCTGCTATAATGAGTAGAAGTCTCGTTAACCAGCTGTTATAATAGAAGCTGTTCTATTTTACACCTCGGCTTGTTCGTAAAGTTGATTTCGGTGGATTAAGAATAACGGAGGAAACTAAAGCCGGAAAAAGTTATGAGTTATTCAGCAGAGTTTAAACTGGAGTTTTCAGTACGGTCAAAAAATCGCAAGATGACGTCACAAATTATTTTCTATCATCATGATCATTGATGTATCGAATAATGATTTAAGATATAAAATACAAAATGCACAAAATACAAACTGTAAGATAGTGTTTATCTATCTATCTATCTATCTATCTATCTATCTATCTTATATCTATCTATCTATCCATCTGTATATCTATCTATCTATCTATCTGTCCGTCTGTATATCTATCTATCTATCCATCCGTCTATCTATCTATCTATCTATCTATCTATCTATCTATCTATCTATTTATCCGTCTGTATATCTATCTATCTATCTATTTATCCGTCTGTATATCTATCTATCTATCTATCCGTCTGTATATCTATCTATCTATCTATCTATCTATCTATTTATCCGTCTGTATATCTATCTATTTATCCGTCTGTATATCTATCCGTCTATCTATCTATCCGACTGTCTATCTATCTATCCATCTATCCATCTATCTATCTATTCTATCTATCTATCTATTCTATCTATATCTATCTATCTATCTATCTATTTATCCGTCTGTATATCTATCTATCTGTCTATCTATCTATCTGTCCGTCTGTATATCTATCTATCTGTCTGACTGTATATGTATCTATCTATCTATTTATCTGTCTGTATATCTATCTATCTATTTATCTGTCTGTATATCTATCTATCTATTTATCCGTCTGTATATCTATCTATCTATTTATCGTCTGTATATCTATCTATCTATTATATCCGTCTGTATATCTATCTATCTATTTATCCGTCTGTATCTATCTATCTATCTATCTATCTATCTATCTATCTATCTATCCGACTGTATATCTATCTATCTATCTATCTGGGCTGTCTGTCTGCTCATCTATCTATCTATGTATCTATCTGCCTGTCTGCTCATCTATCCATCTATCTATCGATCCATCTATTGATCCATCTATCCATCTATTGGAGACAGAATGTTGTATTAAGTGTAAATCGGGTGAAAGCCATTTTATCTTGTGTCTGAGATTCTGCTATCTCTGTCTGTGTATCTATCCATTTATCTATCTATCTCTGTCTGTGTATCTATCCATTTATCTATCTATCTCTGTCTGTGTCTATCTATCTGCATTTATCTATCTATCTCTGTCTTGTCTGTGCTATCTATCCATTTATCTATCTATCTCTGTCTGTGTATCTATCCATCTATCCTCTGTCTGTTTTATCTATCTATCTCTGTCTGTGTATCTATTTATCATTTATCATCTATCTCGTCTGTGTATCTATCCATTTATCTATCTATCTCTGTCTGTGTATCTATCCATTTATCTATCTATCTCTGTCTGTGTATCTATCCATTTATCTATCTATCTCTGTCTGTGTATCTATCCATTTATCTATCTATCTCTGTCTGTGTATCTATCTTTATCATCTATCTATCTGTGCTATCCATTTATCTATCTATCTCTGTCCTTGTATCTATCCATTTATCTATCTTCTCTGTCTGTGTATCTATCCATTTATCTATCTATCTCTGTCTGTGTATCTATCCATTTATCTATCTATCTCTGTCTGTGTATCTATCCATTTTCTATCTATCTCTGTCTGTGTATCTTATCTCTCCTTCTATCTATCTCTCTGTGTATCTGTGTATATCATTTATCTATCTATCTCTGTCTGTGTATCTATCTTATCTATCTTATCTCTGTATGTGTATCTATCCCTGTATCTATCCATTTGTTCTATCTCCATTTATCTATCTATCTCTGTCTGTGTATCTATCCATTTATCTATCTATCTCTGTCTGTGTATCTATCCATTTATCTATCTATCTCTGTCTGTGTATCTATCCATTTATCTATCTATCTATCTGTCTGTGTATCTATCTATATCTCTCTGTGTATTATCTATCTATCTCTGGTCTGATGTGTATCTATCCATTTATCTATCTATCTCTGTCTGTGTATCTATCCATTTATCTATCTATCTCTGTCTGTGTATCTATCATTATCATATCCTATCTATCTATATATCTGTCTGTGTATCTATCCATTTATCTATCTATCTCTGTCTGTGTATCTATCTCTTTCTGTATCTATCCATTTATCTATCTATCTCTGTCTGTGTATCTATCCATTTATCTATCTATCTCTGTCTGTGTATCTATCCATTTATCTATCTATCTCTGTCTGTGTATCTATCCATTTATCTATCTATCTCTGTCTGTGTATCTATCCATTTTATCTATCTATCTCTGTCCTGTGTTATCTATCCATTTATCTATCGCTATCTCTGTCTGTGTATCTATCCATTTATCTATCTATTCTCTGTCTGTGTATCTATCCAGTTATCTATCTGTTATCTATCCATTTATCTATCTATCTGTCTGTGTATCTATCCATTTATCTATCTATCTCTGTCTGTGTATCTATCCATTTATCTATCTATCTCTGTCTGTGTATCTATCCATTTAAATATCTATATGTTTAACTTATAAAAACTGTTCACAAATTACAAAAACGGTAAAATTGTGTGTAAAATTAAAACAATCATTAATTTTACTAAGTATTTGTGAGTTATTTTAATAAAATGTATAATAATTATGTTTAAGACTGAAACCTTAAGTAACAAATCTGTTTGTTATTTGAACTTTTGTCTGTCTATCTCTGTTTTTAGGCCAGTTGGACTTTGTCTCAGGCTTCACACTAACCAACACGAGTCAGAATGTTTGATGATTTCTTCCATCAAATTGAAACAGGTACCAGGTGATAAAATAAAAGTAAAATGTGTGTTTACTTTATCATCAGAAAAATTAATTCCACGATGTAACTGATGCAACAATACATCACCTTAAACTTGCTTTCTTTTAAAAATATCCTTATTTGGTTTTAATTGAAGAGCTTGGCCCGTTAAACCCTGATTGGTTTGAGGAGTTGACTGTAAGAGCTGCTGAAGACGGCCGTGAGAACTCTGCTGTCGGTAAAGATGAAGCCCCTGCACATAAGGACAGGAGTGTTTTTAAAGCTCCGGCTAAGACGCCGCATTTGGACAGTCAGATGTGTTCGACGCCCAGAATATTTAGGTGTAGATGGCCACATTCTCCTGCCTCAGGTCTTGAAGATACTCCCAATTCAGGTAGGCAAACGCTTTTTTTTTTGACAATGGCAGGAAATATAAGTTAACAGAAGGTAAAAGAACACGGGGTGGTATGAGTATGTGAGCGGAACGGTGTGGAACGGTGTGATTTTTACCAGCTGTTGCGTTGTGGTTTTCTGTCGCTCTTATTTTCATTAACACTCCATCACAAGCTCGACTCATGTTTATGGCTCATAATGCAGCTGCATAGAGCATGAAAGAATTTATGTGTGTCTGTCTGACTGACTGACTGTCTATCTGTTTATCTGTCTGTCTGTCTGTCTATCTGTTTATCTGTCTGTTTGTCTGTCCATTTTTCCTTCCGTCTGTCTGTCTGTCTATCTATCTATCTATCTTTGCATCTGTCTGTCTACTGTCTGTCTGTCTTTACTGAATGTCTGTCTTGACTGTCTGTGACTGTCTGTCTGTCTATCCGGTTGTCTGTCTCTTTCTGTCTGTTTATCCATCTTGTCTCTCTGTCTGTCTGTCTGTCTGTCCAGTTATCTATCTGTCTATTTAAAAATATTTATATTGAAGCATTAATACAGCACACGGCGTGAGGGAGGATTTAAGAAGCAGGGAAATGAAAGTATGTTTATTAAACATTAACATATTGATTGATTGTTTCAGTTATTTTTTTTTCAGTATTATGAAACTTCCTGTAACTATGAGCTAATTTCTGTGATCAGCTACCTCATATGATTCTTTTAATCCAGAAACTTTTCTTCCTTCACATTCTAGAGTCACAGAAAATGTGCCCTGCCCCACCTGGTGCAGAATCAAGCCCATGCCTGTTTGACATGGACAAAGACAGGTAACTGATATAACCAAAGAAATTGTTTAAAATAAAGTCGCTTAGTGATTATGAGCCCTTCACATTAAACATAGAAGATATCACAGGGTGTCCTAAAAGTCTCGATAAATAGGAGAAAGTAATCATTTTTAGCCAAACACAGTGTCCTATAAACTGGAATTTTTGGGCCCTTTAGCAAATTCTTCACCCCTCTTTGGTAGAGATCCACCATAAACATGTCGCTGATCCCAACCTTACTAACAAGCTTGTTTATGTAAAAAAACGTTTCTTGTTTGTAATGTATATTTGACAAATTCTGCTCTTTCTTTCTTTGTAAACACACACCGTCGTCTGTCCCACTCATGATGAACACATTACCCAGTGTGTGTGTTTCATTGTTGTTTTTAGTGTTTAGGGTCCCACTGGTTGTATGTTTGGTCATATTTCATTCATGAGGTATAAATTACATCAAATGGTTTTTGTCTCTTTGTTTCTCTTAGCCAGCAGTTCGAAACAGACTTGAGGCCAGTAAAGGCAAACACATCCTTGGGTGAGAATCAATGAGTTATTTTTAAATTGTAGTTAATCACAGCTTTTTTCTGTTTTTCTGTAATCTGATTAGTCAAAATGAATTTACATTTTGGTTTCTGGGGGAAGTGGCAAACTTTTATTTTAAAAGAGAGGGTAAAAGGGTCTGGTAAAGAAATGACCCTTTTATTATAGCGATAGCAGGCACTAAACGGATAGTAAATATAACTAAATAATAAAAGCAAATCTATTTATAATCTTTTTTATTTTATTTTATTTTTTTGGAGGGAAGGAGTCATTTTATTGGACATGTTATACCTTTTTTCTAACCCTCTGTTTGTGTGTTCATGTAAAAGGGCAGGCATGTCTCGATTCTCTTTTAGATAAAGGGGTAGGGAAAAGGGCCAGATACCCCATCAAATGAATTTTTTTTTTTTTTTTTTTTCTGAAACACACTTTAAACCTAGAGGTATGAGGAATTTTTTAAATATACATTAGCTACAGCGGCAACATGGCTGCCAAATCGACCAAGGAGATTTATAAATAGGTATTTTTTTGGCATTAATAAAGAATTTAAAAACTAGAAATCATCAATTGTATTACATTTAATGCTGTGTTCATATTTTACCGCTATGTTCTATAATTAAACATAATCCTACAACCTATCTTTATGCCTCAATGGCATGAAATTAGCTTTTTACCACATGTATGATGACGTGTGCTGGTGTAATAGATGTGTCTTATTTCTTGAAGTTAGAATTAAAAGGGGGTGGGATTAGAAACGAGCTGGGATTCAATTTATAAAAACACCGGGCAGTATTAATGCGTTCTTTTCTACTTTTTGTGTGTTCGTTTTTACAGATTTACTCCGCACGCCAACAGGATTAACAGTAAAACACACTCCTGTAAAATTTCCCCATCAGTTTAGAATCAAATCTAATTGAACATTCAAATCTAAATATGGTGTCAACTTGACAATTTTTTTTTTTTTTTTTTTTTTTTTTTTTTTTTTTAAGACACAAGCCTCATCTGCACATCGCATCTGTGAAAGCCTGGGAGCTCAATTAAATCCGGATCTCTCATGGAGCAGTTCCTTTAATACCCCGTCAGCAATGACCCCCACGGTGATTTTATGTAAGTTTGGTCATGTATTAGCAAACTTTCTTCTCATACTTTAAATCATTAATATTAACCGCAAAATATTTCTGCTTTACCAGCCAAAACAGAGCGCCAGTCTTCACCAGTAAGTTTTCTCAGAGACAAAGAAGTCATTGTAAGTAGAAATTGAAACACGTTTTAGTCTGAGATTAAAAGTATAATTTATGGGTGAATGTGGGAACTAGTTTTGTGTCACTTTGCAAACCACGCATGTCAGTATGGTAAATAACGTCATTAAAGTTGCCAAAACAATTATATTTACAGCGTTTGGCAGGCGTCCTAACCTGAATAAGAAACTAAATTAATATAAAAATGTAAATTATGTCATAAAATTTATAAACTAGACCCCCACAAATATATTTGGTATAAAAACAAAGATATTATTAATTCTGCATTGGTTCCTAATAATAAAGCTGAACTTAATCCATGTCAAAAAAATGTTGGGAAAAAAGGTCAGAAAACTCACACTTTATGGGCAAAAGTATTGGGACAACTGGTGTCACACCCAAATGTGTTGTTGGTAAATACTATAGACTCCCTTATCCAGAGCCATTTACATTTATCTCTTTTAAACCCAGGGGTCCAGCGGTGGTAACTTGGGGGTGCTAGGAATCAAACCCTGATCTTCCAATTAGCAGTCCAACACCTAAACCACTGTGCTAATAATGTTTTTATTCGTGAAAAAGAAATGTCCAGGTGCCCCGCAGATAGCTACAATGATGTTCTCGTTTGTTGCAACAGATGTGTCAATAAGCTCTTTACTGATTGGCTGCTGTGACAATGCGATATGCGAATTTTCTGATCAAGTTGTAATTTTTGAACGTGCGCAGAAGACGCGATTGAGGCAAATATCACGTGGCACACATTTTGACACGTCACACATTTTGGCTTTATTCGCGTCTTTGCATTGAATCCCGCAAATAATAAAAAATTGTCATAAAGTCATTCAAGACAGTCTGTGATTTCTTTATTTCTTACTCTTGTTTCTTTTTCTATACAGATTGTACGAAAACTGTTTCCATCACTCTCAAAAGAGACAGAATCAACATCCAGTGTGCAACACAATGGTTGGTTGTGTGTTTATACTAGGAAACTCGCTCATTTTAATAATAGAAATACTAAAGTTCTTGTTCGGACATTTTTTCACAGGCAGTCCAACAGATGGGAAAGTCCAGGCAGCAGAGCAAAAATCTGAGTCATCCTCCGACCATATAGAAGGTGTTTGGCGGCAGACGATACCAGATGCCATAAAGGACGATGAATTGCGGAACACAGTGGAGAGCGTTCTTGATGGAACTGAGGACGTGCTGTCGTTCTTTTTCACAAACAGTGGCTCATCCCTCCGTAGGGTAAAAACCAAAGAAAGAAAGAAGAGAGCGAACGGTGTTGTAAAGGAAGTGAACTCAAATCCTGATAGAACAGATCACACTACAGATTGTTTCTCAGCAATGAATATGGGTCCCCGCACTGCTGATGCTGCTATAAAATCTCCTTTATTTTCAAGTCAGATTAATAATAAAGATTTCACACAGTGGACACCACTGAGTTTATCTGATGTCCAAGACCCCAAAACAAACCATGTGTGCCAATCTGATATCTCTAAAAATAACCCTGATCCTCATGTAGATCACATCACACAGCCTGGACGGTCTCCTTCAAGCACGTCTGAGCAATCAAACTTCTCTCCTGATTGGTGTTATGGGAAGTCACAGGGGAGAATTTCTTTATTAGAGGCATCTCCTGCACTTACCTTCTCAAGAAAACCCAGAAAGTTTGTGTATCGAGTGCAAAGTTCAGGAAGTAAACAAACGCACCGTGTCACTGGTATGAGTTTCCTTCTTTTCCTTTTGTACTTCATTTATTTATTTATTTTATATTGCCTATTTAAGGTCTCCTGTTTATTTGTGTAGATGCTGTGGCTGGAAAACTCCATTGGGAATCTTCCCTGTGTGACACAGAGAATGCCCACACAGACCATGATGATCGGTTGGTCAAACCAGCTGAAAGTACCGTTGAACAGGATCATCCTGGACTTCCTGACAGAGACCGTGATCTTGATATGACGCAGCTTTGCAAAGCATTTGCAGAGGATTTCACTCAGGAATTCATCTTAAAAGCACAACAAGAAAGTGCACAGAGCAGTAATAACTGTCTCTTAATCCCAACCGGGACAAAGATGGACGCAGGTGAAGTGCAGCCTAAAACAGAACCGCGTAAACAGCAGGAAGGTCACGCCGACCCTCGGGAAGGTCACGCCGACCCTCGGGAAGGTCACGCCGACCCTCGGGAAGGTCACGCCGACCCTCGGGAAGGTCACGCCGACCCTCGGGAAGCAGAAATTTGTAATTTTACAACTCTACAATCCTTTGAGAATGCAGTCTGTGACAGCGACTGTCCTCCAGTTCCTTTCCCTTTTAGTCTGGAAACTTTATCGTGTAGTGGCAAAAACCGTCTTTATTCCGGTTTTAAAACGGCAAATAACGCGGTTATCGTTGTCCCTTCTGAAGCTTTAATGAAAGCCAAAGCAGCATTAGACGAATCCTTAGAGCACACAAGTGCTTTAACTGTAACTACACCGATAAAATCTGTTCTAGCAAACACTGCTGAAGAGAAATTGCCTTTAGAAAGCTATCAGCATGGAAACAAAGCTGGAAAAGAAGCTTCCGATAAAAATGTTTTAATCTCTGAGGCAGCCGCAGACAATATTCCCAGTACAGACGAGTGCCAGACAAACGAATCTGGCTTCAAAACGGCATCTAACAAAAGTATTATCGTCTCATCTGTGAATCTAAAGAAGGCTAAAGATGTTTTCAGTGAGTTGGATGAAGGGATGTTCGATTCATGTCTGTCAAATATCAAGACCTGCAGTGTAAAAGATGCCAAGCCTCGGATATCTTCACAGCATCCTGCATGTACCGACGATAGAAGTTCATACCTGACCGCTTCGCAAAGGGCAGATGTGACAGAGTTGTGCAGTATGTTCGAGGAAGCAGACAGCCAGTACGAGTTTACGCAACTTAAACACACAAAAAGTGACTCGAAGTGTCCCGATAGCCTGCAGATGGAGCGAGAGTGGGATCCTGAGATACTTGCTGGCATTGACTTCGATGATAGTTTTCACTGTGATTCAACTGAGAGGCAGATGTCAAAAAAACATCAGTCTAAGACAGATGTGCATTCTTTGGTCCCAAACAGTGGGACGAACGGAGACGTAACTGTTCACAGTGCAAGTATAAAAACGCCATCGGAAATGCAGAAAAAGTCTGATTACTGTCTGCAAGAAAAGTTTTTCTGTTCTGGCTTTAAAACCGCAAAAGGAAATGCTGTGACTGTCTCTGAGAAATGTCTGAGCAGGGCAAGAAACATTTTTGCAGATATAGACGACACAGGGGGAAACTTTGGTGTGGGGAACGACTGCAAAGCAGATACCGTCAAACGAAAGGAAAAACAATCAGGTGACCACGTGGACATGTTTCGCAGGAATCCTGTGGAATCTGAGCTTGAACCTAAACCAATGATAAATCTGTGTAATGGAAATGCAAGTGCTGTAATGAAAGAGGCTGGAATGCGCACACAAATGGTTAGCGACGCAAATCTGGTAACGGCACACGCAACTTTAGATCGGCAACCAACTTTTATTCCAAACAAGACGGTCAATTTCGGATTCAGTACTGCTGGAGGAAGGAAACTAAAGATCTCAGAAAAAGCCCTTCGAAATGCAAAGAAATTACTGAATGAAGTTGCAAATGATAATGAATCAGGACAGGACGATTTGCCTGCAGAAGCAAAACCTAGTTCTTGGCCTTTAGTACACAATTCGTCTGATATTTCGGCAGATGTAGTTGCTGATTTAAAGATGTCTGATGGATCTTTAGAAAAAGGAGAGAAAGAACGTACTTTTGAAAACAGCCCTGATATAAAACAGGCAACGACTTGGACTCCTCGGCCCTGGGAAATAGCCTGCAGCAAAGAAGTGTCTGTATCAGCAAGTGCAATACAGAAATCAAAAGCCATTTTCAACGATATTAATGATGGCATGAGAAGCTTAGATGAAACAAAATCCGAGGAAGAAAATGCAAAACTGGCTCTTGAAGGAGACGCGGACCAGCGTGCGTTTGTCCAAGGATTCAAGATGGCAAGCGGTAAAAGAGTCGGCTTTTCTGAAAAAGCGTTTATGAAAGCTAAGATGTTTTTTACAAATTGTGATCTTGAGCGTGAGGAAGTTTCTCAAATTGAAAGAGACGACACAAGTGTGATGGATGACTGTGGCTTCAAGGCAGTTGCGGGAAACCTGGTGCATTCGCCTGGAATTGACAGTCTGAACAAAGAGACTTTAAAGAAAGACTCCACAGATTTAAATAAAAATGTCCAAGGGAAATGCACTGAAGTCTCCTCTGAGACTCTTCAACCGGCATCTGGCTGTGGTCTCAGTACAGCAAGGGGTGCGTCGGTGTCTGTTTCCGCCGAAGCTATGTTGGATGATTCAGATGCTGCTTTACCTGGTGAAAGAAGGTTGGAAACGTCAGAAGAAACGAGTCTTTCCAAAAACGAAGCTCTAGTTTCAGGAAAAACTTGCGGCTTTAGCACTGCGAGTGGAAAGAAAGTCGCCATTTCTGAGAAAGCCCTCCAGAAAGCAAAGACTCTTTTTACTGACTGTGAAACGATTGGATCAGGACCTGATCCCTGTAATTTGTCAGCTGCAAAGACGGCAGCAACTACTGAGCATGTAAGCGTATTACCTTTCAATGCTGCCGGTAACAAAAATACTGCTGTGTCAGAAAAGGAGATGAACAAGGGTAACGATGTGTCCGTGGCTTGTGACGACGTTTCAGATCCACACAGACAATACGGTAGTTCAGCTTTATGCGCCAAGCCTGAAAGCTTGCCAGGTAATGCTACGAAATCTGAAGCAGGTTATGAGAACATGATACCTGGAGCCCCAAAAGTTGATCACTTGGGATCAGGAAATTTTGGTTTCAGCACAGCCAGTGGAAAAGGGGTTTGCGTGTCAAAAACGGCCCTCAAGGTAGCGTTCGAGATGTTCAGAGATTGTGATACTCAAGCAGTTACTAACATGCAAGGTAAAACAGATGATGATGAAGCTCAAGCTACTCATATTAACAAGAACCCAGTTGTGCCAAAGACCAAAGCCAATAGTCCGTCTCACCTATCACGGGCCACACAGGATAATCCTGCCCTGTTGAGCCGCCACGCTTTAAATCTTGACGGATACACAGTAACCCAGCAGAAATATTTTGAGCAAGAAGCAATGGCTTGCACTAAAGCACTTTTAG
Organism: Bagarius yarrelli; assembly: GCA_005784505.1. NCBI lineage: Eukaryota > Metazoa > Chordata > Actinopteri > Siluriformes > Sisoridae > Bagarius > Bagarius yarrelli. Next base: position 3,394,170 of record VCAZ01000014.1, on the reverse strand, counting down.
AGGATGATCTCAATGAAAACAGTTTGTTGAGTAGCTTAAACACTCAAGAGACCTGCTCGGAGATGAGCAAAGAAATACGAAAACGGCCTTCAGATGACCAACGTTTGAAGGGTATGATCTGGATTTCAGGCAGAAAAACATTCCTGACACTGTTACACAATAGTAATTACGTTGTTTTAATTATATATTAAGGTCAACCCCCATTGAAAAGAAGACTCGTTGCCGAGTTTGATCAGATCTCGGAGGACAGAACCGCCTGTACTCCGCTGAAAAGCAGCCCCAATGGTGAGTGTTGGAAAATAAGCATGGAATTGAGTCTTTACAATCCGATCAGGTGACGCCCCCGTTATCATGTCCTCGTTATCATGTTGTTTCTATAGAAACGGTTAGTTTTAAATGTCTGATTTTTATATATAGCAAAGCTTTAATTATGTCACAAGATTTGGTTTGATTTAACAAAGAAAAATGCAAAAAATTCTGATGTCCGGAGGTGGAAGATTTCTTCACGCCTTTAAAGGACATTTCTACTGTATGGATGAGCTGTCAAATTAATCTATCAAAAGGAAAGACATGAGACAGCAGTCTCTCTTCAGCTGTACTGCCCCACTTTTGTGTCTGCTGTTACCATTATGGGATAGAAATTTTCAGTTTTCTAATGATGGCAGCCGTTTACATGGCAGCGACTTCAGTCAGTCACATAAAAGGGGGAAATAAAAGGGAGATAATATATTATACAGACATTTACATGTTTTTTTTTTTGTTGACTCTAATAGCTATAAAATATATTTAATATCTATTAATAATTTAAGGGAATGTTTATTATTGAGACATCACACATGCAATAGTTCTGGATTTAAATCAAGACTGACAGATCAACCGTACCAGACAGTTTTATATCTTGTAGATAAAAGGATAAATAAATTACTGAAAAAGCTTAAAGCTATTCATCAGATGTTTGCTAATAAAATTTTGGGTTAAATATTTGCCTCTTTTAAGAGGTGGAACTTAAAGGGTTAAAAAGACATTAAATAAGGTTTTATTGTTGTCTGTGTTGGTGCGTTCTGTCATAGGAACCGACTATAATGTGACTAACTACATTAGTATAGTAGCGCTAGTATAGGTTTACATTTACAGCATTTGGCAGACATCCTTATCCAGAGCGACTTACATTTATTTCTTATATACAACTGAGCAATTGCGGGTTAAGGGCCTTGCTCAGGGGCCAAACCGTGGTAGTTTGGTGAAGCTGGGAATCGAACCCACACTCTTCAGGTTGGTAGTCCAACACCTTAACCATGAGCCACCACTTCCCCAAGTTACTATTAACAAGGGCTGTCCTGATTAGATTCAACTGCTTAAAAGACAAATAAACAATTAAAAAATAATTATGAAATTCTCCTCATAATGATCATATGGTGATTTATTGGAGGAAAGCCAAAAAAAACTAATTAAAAAAATCCAAATAATATTCCAGTAGCTTTCTGATCCAATGGGTTTGATCATTTTTTTTCAATTTTTTTGCAAATTATATGCAAAAACTGTATAACATATTGACTGTTGGACATTTTATAATTAAAATAAATATATATTTTTAGGAAATTGCTAAGAGGTTTTTGGCAATGGTATAAATTAGGATGATGATTTACACATTGGACTACATCACATCAGTATTGATTATTTTCTTATAACCACATGCCGCCAATGTTTATTAAAAAAACTATTTGATTTATAATTAGTAAAAGTTTACACAATTTAACCTGCTTGTGTTTACAGGAACTTTGAAAGACAGAAGAGTCTTTAAATACAACTTGACACCCAATATCACTTATCCATCCAGGTATGCAAAGCACTGAAAACCTGACTTTTATTTTTTTTAAAGACAAAACGAGGTAAATAAACTAAAACTCGCAGCACACTTAAACATTTCTGCTAAGCACAGTCACTTTACAATACTATAGTCACTTTACAATACTATAGTCACTTTACAATACTATAGTCACTTTACAATACTATAGTCACTTTACAATGCTATAGTCACTTTACAATGCTATAGTCACTTTACAATACTATAGTCACTTACAATGCTATAGTCACTTACAATACTATAGTCACTTTACAATACTATAGTCACTTTACAATGCTATAGTCACTTTACAATACTATAGTCAACTTACTTACAATGCTATAGTCCAATGCTATATAGTCACTTAACAATGCTATATAGTCACTTACAATGCTATAGTCCACTTTACAATGCTATAGTCACTTTACATATATATACAAGTACAATGCTATCACTTTACTCACTTTACAATGCTATAGTCACTTTACAATGCGTTATAGTACTTTTACAGCTTTACTCACTTTACAATGCTATAGTCACTTTACAATTCTATACTTTACGTCCCTTTTACAATACTATAGTCACTTTACAATACTATAGTCACTTTACAATAGTCACTTACAATATAGTCACTTTACAATACTATAGTCACTTACAATACTATAGTCACTTACAATACTATAGTCACTTTACAATGCTATAGTCACTTTACATTGCTATAGTCATGCTTCACTATAGCTTTACAATGCTATAGTCACTTTACATACTATAGTCACCTTACAATGCTATAGGTCACTATTTACAATGACTATAGTCCATTTACAATGCTATAGGAAACTTACATGCTATAGTCACTTACAATGCTATGTCACACTGTACAACTTTACTATAGTCCTTACAATGCTTATAGTCACAATGCTATAGTCACTTACAATGCTATAGCTACAATGCTATAGTCACACAATGCTATAGTCACTTACCATGCTATAGTCACTTTACTATAGCTCATACTCACTTTACAATGCTATAGTACACTTCACATGCTAGTCACTTACAATACATAGCTATAGTCACTTTACAATGCCTATACTCACTTTACAATACGCTATAGTCAATACTTTACAATGCTATAGTCCACTTACATCTATAGTCACTTTACAATGCTATAGTCATTTACACTATGTCACTTACAATACTAGTCACTTTACAATGCTAGTCACTTTACAATACTATAGTCACTTACAATATAGTCACTTTACAATACTATAGCTACAATGCTTACTCACTTACAATAATACTATAGTCACTTTACAAACTATAGTCACTTTACAATGCTATACCACTTTACAATCACTTTACAATACAACTATAGTCACTTACAATGCTATACTCACTTTACAATACTATAGTCACTTTACAATGCTATAGTCACTTACATACTATAGTAACTTACATGCTATGTCACTTACAATCATATCTTTACATATATAGTCACTTTACAATACTATAGTCACCACTTTACAATAACTATAGTTACTTTAGACCAATACTATAGTCACTTTACAATGCTATACTCACTTTACAATACTATAGTCACTTTACAATACTCACTTTAGCTCCACTTTACAAGCTATAGTCACTCACTATACAAACTATACAATATATAGTACTTACAATAATGTCACTTTACATACTATAGCACTTTACAATACTATAGTAACTTTACAATGCTATAGTCACACTTGACAATACTATAGTCACTTTACAATACTATAGTCACTTTACAATACTATAGTCACTTACAATACTATAGTCACTTTACTTTACAATATACTTGTCACTTTTACACTCACTTTACTATAGTCACTTAGTACACATAGTTTACAATTATAGCTATAGTCACTTTACAATGCTATACTCACAAATGCTTACAATACTATAGTCACTTTACAATAATATAGGTCAATCTTACAATGCTATAGTCACTTACAACTATAGTCACTTACACTATATAGTCATTACAATACTATAGTACTTCAACTTATGTCATGACAATATATAGTCACTTTACAATGCTATAGTCACTTTACAAATGCACTATAGTCACTTACAGTCACTTACTATAGTCACTTACAATGTACTTGACATGCATAGTCACTTTACAATGCAATATAGTCACTTTACAATGCTATAGTCACTTTACATGCTATAGTCACTTACAATACTTAGTCATTTACTAAAACTTTACAATGCTATAGTCACTTACAATACATATACTCACTTTACAATTGCTATAGTCACTTTACAATGCTATAGTCACTTACAATGCTATAGTCACTTTACAATGCTATAGTCACTTTACAATGCTATAGTCACTTTACAATGCTATAGTCACTTTACAATACTATAGTCACTTTACAATACTATATTCACTTTACAATACTATAGTCACTTTACACTTTGAACAAACTAAATAGCACTTACAATAGTCACTTTACAATGCTATATTCACTTTACAATACTATAGTCACTTTACTCACTTGCTATTTGCACAGTACTGTTGTAATTTGCACATTTCATGTCTACCTCATCTACAATACGGTTGGCGCTATTCCAGTATGTCCTGTCTTTTATTGTCTTTTTGCACTGTCCTTGTAATGTTTGTATTGTTTACTGCACTGTCTGTTTCTGCACGGTCTGCACCAGGTTGCACACATGCACTTTATGTCTATCCGGTTTAGTGGCTCTTTGTTGTTTTGTAAATTCTATGTTTTGTGTAGCACCAGGGGGTCCTGGAGAAACGTTATTTCATCACACTGTGTACTGCATCTGCTATATGTGGTTGAAATAACAATAAAACTCCTTGAACTTGAGTTGTTTTGATGTACAGGATTGTTGAAGACCAAGCATCAACCAACCAAAATCACATCAAACTGAGAACATCAGACTCCAAGCCTCCAGTGTTTATACCCCCGTCTCGAAAAAATCTCCAGGCTACGACACCAAAAACCTGTGGACACACAGCTGTGGTCAAAGCACCCAGTGTGTTTAATCCACCAAGTAAAAAGAAAGATACATCAGGTCACGTTTCCTCGCTAAATTCTGGTGATTCAACCAGGAAACCAGAGACAGAAGAAACCACGAGAGAGGAGAAGCTGATGAACCACATCACGGTCCCTGGAGAGACAAACGGTAAGCAAGTTCATTTAAGTCTTGTGTCTAATTTTGACCACTGTGTGGTGAACAAAGAAAAATACTCGGGGCTGTTTGCTGTTTGGAGCATAAACCAACCATCACAAATGGCAGTTTTTATTTGCAATGATTTGTGGAAAATCTGCTTGCGAAGTATAAATCCAGACGGTGAATGAATTGTCCTGTTCCGTCTTCCAAATGAACAGCTATTTGTTTTATTGATGGGAATTCCCAGTGTAGAGAAAGCACATAAAAAATAGCCCCCACCAGCCCACCATAGTAAATGTTTCGCGATCAAATGGGTAATAATGTATGTTAACATGTCAGCATTGAAAATAATGCGGTAGCTGTTATGATTTTTGTCTCCTTTTGATGTTATCTGTAAGGAAGAGAATTCTAAAACTACCAATTGCTAGTTTTTAAATTGTCGTCCTTACAGAGGACATAAAAAAAAAAAAAAAATCCAAACTACAAAATGGAACTGAGCCACTGAAAAAAAACAACCACTTATAATCTTGGTAAAATTTAGCCTGTTGTAGATTTAGCCTAAAATTTAGCCAATTTACAAAACTTTTAAAATTAGTTGGAAATGAATAGTAAAATATGGAGAAGCTAATCATGTTTTTATCAGCTTTTGCATTAGACTTTTGCCTATAAAAGTCTCTCTCTCTCTCTCTCTCTCTCTCTCTCTCTCTCTCTCTCTCTCTCTCTCTCTCTCTCTTTCTCTCTCTCTCTCTCTCTCTCTCTTTGTCCAATCAATAAAGTTAAAAATGCCTGTAAATATAATTTAAAAGGTAAAATATTTATAGTTTCTGAATATTTATTAAAGAACACCAGCAAATTAAAGATAAAAGATATGAGGAATTTTCACACTTCTTTGTGGTCATTGATTTTCGACTTAAGATTTTTTTTTTTGGTTTATGTACATTTTATTTTCATCTCTTTCTCATCTGTTATAGTCATTTGGCAGCAGTCCTTGGGGTTAGCACGAGATATGCAAAACATGAGAATCAGAAAAAAGAAGCGTCAGAGAGTTCGACCTCTTCCAGGATCTCTTTACCTGGCTAAGACATCAGGAGTGAGCAGAGTTTCCCTAAGAGAGGCTGTAGGATATAAGTGTCCTGAACTGCACACCGAGGACCGGGTATTTATTTATTTCTTTCCTTACACGTTTTTACCCTTTAAAACGTCTCTCGTCTGTTTCCGCTACTCGTAAACCTTTTCCTCTTTTAGATGTATCAGCATGGTGTTTCCTTCAAAGTGTCCCAAATATCCAGCGAGAACGCAGAGTCGTTCCGGTTCAGCTGTGATGAGTTTTTCACACGGGAGCTTCTTAAGGAGACTGGAGGGATTCAGTTGGCTGACGGTGGGTGGCTAATTCCAGACAGCAGGGGAATGCTGGGTAAAGAGGAGTTTTACAGGTGGGCGCTAGATTATTTTATTTTTATTTTTTTTTCTGTTCGCGTGAGAGATCTTTACTCGCCTTCTCTAGTTTCATAGCTGGATGATTTCGTTTTGGCAGAGCTTTATGTGACACTCCTGGTGTTGACCTCAAACTGATAAGTGAAGCATGGGTGTATAACCACTATCGGTGGATTGTGTGGAAACGGGCCTCCATGGAAAGAGCCTTTCCAGAAGTGATGGGTGGTCGGTGTCTCACTCCAGAGCAGGTGCTCCTACAGCTCAAACTCAGGTATTGGATGTAAAAGACATAATACTGATAGAGTAGGGATTGACAAGTCACACTGGCCGACTAGGCAAGTGACCCCGACCCCCCAAAATGTAATGCCAAAATATTTCAGAGGGGGAAAAAATTAATTAAAAAAAACATGGTCCCAGGGTGATCTTTTCTGTGTGTATTTATTGTTTTATATCTGTGTTATTAAAGCATTGTTGAATATACCTTAATTTCTGCTCTAGAACGTACATAAAAGATGGCGGTGCTACATTAACGTTAAATCATTTAAAGGATTTTTTTTAGAGTTTTCCTTTAGTTTAGCTAACATTTCCACATCTATTTTTATTATTTGTTATTCTACATCTGGTTAATTAGGTATCATTTTATATTAAATTAACTAATCAACATGACAAAAACCTAATATGAAGGTCTCGGTTTGTGTGAATAGTTCTGCAGTAAGTGAATCATTTCGAAATGAGAAACTGGAGTGTAAAGTTTTCTATTCTATTTTTAGATACTTTTTTTGACCAGGTAAATGTGAATTTTTAAACTTGGATAACATCTGTTAAGCTTTCCAATTTAGATTGCTCTTGATTAAGGTCAGAACAATGTATTTCTAGCTGTTTATAATGTATTTGTATTCTTTTTATTAATTTCGTTATAGGTACGATGTTGAGGTGGACCACAGTCAAAGATCAGCCCTGAGAAAGATTATGGAGAGAGACGACACACCAGCCAAGACTATGGTGCTGTGTGTATGTGGTATTGCCAAAAGTTCAGTCAGGTCAGAGGAGGTCATGGATGCCGCTGATACAAAGCCAGAGGCGGTCGCGGCGGTCATCTGGCTTACCGATGGCTGGTATTCTATTAAAGCAGTACTGGACTGTCCTCTATCTACCATGTTGCAAAAGGGCTGTCTGAAAGTGGGTGTGAAACTTGTGATCCATGGGGCAGAATTGATTGGCTGTCCGGATGCATGTACTCCTTTAGAGGCTCCTGATTCTCTCATGCTCAAGGTGAGGTGCTTGCGTGGATTTACTCCAGGTTCTTCGGTCTCCCCCACAGTCCAAAAACATGTAAATTGCATTGATTGGCAATTTTAAATTGGCCATAGGAGTGTGGTGTGTGTGGTGTGTGTCTGTCCAGAGTGTACCCCTACTGCCTTTTGCCCTTTCAGAGACGGCTGTGGATATAGACTCCAGCAGATCCCTGTGAAACTCTGAATAAGGGAATAAGTGGGTATAGAAGATAAATGAATGAATTAATAAAGGAATAAATGATAAAAACATTGCAAAGTCTTTATCTTTAATGGCAACATGGTCGCTGTCCGTACAGTCATTTTGTATGAGATATGCTGTGGTAAATAAACCCCGTTCCATGATCTAGGGCTGTGTTCTGACATGAATTACATGTGACATTACTGCAACCTGTTAGTGTAGATAAAAGAAATACAATGCAATATGAAACTACATTCGATTTTGACAGACTTTTTTTTTTTTTTTTTTTTTTTTTTTTTGAGATTTCGGCCAACAGTACAAGACGAGCCCGCTGGGACACCAAGCTTGGCTTCTATAAAGACCCTCGACCCTTTCCACTCTTCCTTTCATCACTGTATTCTAATGGAGGAGTGGTGAGCTGTGTCGACATCATCGTGTTAAGGAGTTACCCAACACAGGTGTGTGGGTTTTTTTTTTTTTTTTTCTTCTTCCTGAAGTTATTTTTGCAGTTTATAGATTTATTATTTTACTTAAATAGATTTAATATTTTAGAAAGTTTAGTTTGTGACCTGTTTATGATCTGTACATCTGATTAAAACATCCTCACTATAACATTGCTGTTAAAATCCGGAAGGGACTAAACCACAACATTCAATTATAATTATAAATCAATTTTTATATATTTCTGGCTGTTTTGATATGTAGTGGATGGAGAAGAAGCCAGGTTCAGTGTTTGTGTTTCGCAATGAGCGAGCTGAAGACAGAGAGGCGGCACGCTACAACAGGACCAAACAGAAAACCATGGAGCTCCTGTTCTCCACAATACAAGCACAGATTGAGAAAGAGGAAGAAGGTGTCATATTTTTACATTTACAATCAATTACTGTTGTATTTGTGTGCATTTCTACAGCGTGCTCGGTGCAAGACGAGAAATGTTTTATGTTAATCAAATTACTGATCATTTTCGAGATAGAAATCACTTTATAAGTAAATGTAGTATTATGGGCTGTTCCCATATCAAGGCGTGTCGCTTCTCCTACGCTCTGTCGCTTGCGCTCTGGTTGCTAAGCTACCATCAACTGTGATCTACGTTACAACAAAGCAATAGATTGTTCGCTTTGCTGAAACTCCGCCACAAAATTTGTTCACAAAAAAGAAAAAAAGCTGCTCCTCCATTTTACTGCTGAGGATTTGAAGGAAAATGTGAGGAAGCTGATTGGTTGTATCTTTTCACATGACCTGCGGTCATTTGCAGGGTTCTAAAAAAAATGTAAATGCTTTTATTTTGTCACATATACCTACAGCACAGTGAAATTCTCTTTTCCGCATATCCCATCTTGGGTGTTAGGGTCAAAGTGCAGGGTCAGCTATCATACAGCGCCCCTGGAGCAGGAAGGGTTAAGGGTCTTGCTCAAGAATCCAACAGTGGTTGGCTTGGCGGTGGCAGGGCTTGAACCCAAGTGTTTCTGGTCTTCAGAGCAACAGCTCAGACTAGCGGTGCGGCTTGAACCCACCTGGTCCTAGTCTTCAGTTCAGCAACTTAGCGCCTTAAACACTTTAGCCACCACTGTCAAAAAAGTGTGTCGCACCACATGCACGTCACATCCTTATCGCGCTTTATTAGTGTCTACATTTAAAAATAATAAAATTGAGAGCGCATAAGACGTGATATGTGAACCGCCTCTTACACTTCGAACACTTGCAACCCTTTTACAGCTGTTTGGTGGCTCTATACAGAATGTCTTTCTTTTGAGATCAATAAATGTTTTAGAATGTATGTTCGGACGTGATTATTTTATGGCTGAAATTAATAATACAGACCTGTCACAGAATAATAGACTAATCTAAAAAGTATGACTTAATTTCATTATGTAAAAATCTTAATATGTTTTATCAAAGATTAATACTACATATGGGTTTTTATGTGCCTTTCCAGAAAAGAAGAAAACCAGAAGAAGCAGAACATTTAGTCTGCAAGAGATGAAAAATATGCAGGAGGGGGAGGAGCTTCATGAAGCGATGGAGAATGATTCCGCTGCTGTGGAGGTGAAGTGCTTAAACAGATTTACTAAGAAGTTGCAAGTGGGTGATTTAGGATGTTTGTAATACTGATCGGAAGAGCGTGAGTTTATACATTACAGTATAAATGTCAGTATAACTACTAATAGTTCTATAAACTACTATATTATATATATAGTTATAACTGATACCCAGTATAAATGTACATACAGATACATGGAAACGTATAAATAGTAACTACTATATAGTTATATAACGTATAACCACAGTATAAATGTCAGTATAACTACTATATAGTTATATAACTTATAACCACAGTATAATGTATAACTACATGTATAAACTACAGTATATATAGTTATAGAATCAGTATAACTACAGTATAAATGTATAAACTGCAGTATAACTACTATATAGTTATAGATATAGTTATGTATAACTACAGTAGAAATGTCAGTATAACTACTATATAGTTATAAGTATAATGTAGCAATATAAACTACAGTAGAAATGTCAGTATAACGACTATATAAGTTATATAATGTATAACTATAGAAATGTCAGTATAACTACTATATAGTTATATAACGTATAACTACAGTAAGAAAAATAGTAAATGTCAGTATAAACTACTATATAGTTATATAATGTATAACACAGTAGAAATTTCAGTATAAGTACTATATAGTTTATATATGTATAATACAGTAGGAAATGTCAGTATAACTACTATATAGTTATATAACTTATAACCACAGTATAAATGTCAGTATAACTACTATATAGTTATATAGTACTAACTTACAGTAGATAATGTCAGTAAAAACTACTATAGTTTACAGTATAATGTATAAATTTCAGTATAACTACTATATAGTTATATAATGTATAACTACAGTTAGTAGAAATGTCAGTATAACTACTATTATGTATATAATGTAATATAGCCATAGTATAAAATTTCAGTTATATAAGTATATATATAGTTATATAATGTATAACTACCGTAGAAATGTCAGTATAACTACTATATATAGTTATATAATGTATAACTACAGTAGAAATGTCAGTATAACTACTATATAGTATATAATGTATAACTACAGTAGAAAATTTCAGTATAACTACTATAGTTATATAACGTATAACTACAGTAGAAATTCAGTATATTACTACTATATAGTTATATAACGTATATAATATGATAACCACAGTATAAATGTCAGTATAACTACTATATAGTTATATAACGTATAACCACAGTATAAACGTATAACCACAGTATAAATGTCAGTATAACTACTATATAGTTATATAACTTATAACCACAGTATAAATGTCAGTATAACTACTATATAGTTATATAACGTATAACCACAGTTATATAACGTATAACCACAGTATAAATGTCAGTATAAGTACTATATAGTTATATAACGTATAACTACAGTATAAATGTCAGTATAAGTACTATATAGTTTATAACGTATAACTACAGTATAATTGTTAAAGTCTAGTAAAAAGCATAGCCTGTAATAACCTGCACCTCACCTGAATAAAACAGCTGGAATTAGCATTCAGGTAATAGTCTGTTGCTTGTATACTTGCATTTGTGTATTGTCCTGAAATGGTCATACGACATGTTCTTTTAAAATCGGTGTGAATAACTACGAAATAAACCACTTACTGTGAATAAAGCTTCGACTTTCACAGCCATTTTTTTTATTTGCATAGGCCCATTTAAGCACACAGCAGGTAAAAGCTGTGAGCGAGTACAGACGAGCTTTAACTGAGAGGAAGAGAGCCGAGTTACATGACCGAGTGCATAAGGCTGTACAGGACGCTGATGGGGGCTGCGCTAACCGAGACGTTACTCCTGTCTGGAAACTCTCCATAGCTGACGCTAACGATACACACAGCAACTGTGGTGAGGGATTTAATCTGTGTTCGGATTTTTCAGATTATAGACTGAGGAAACATTTGCTTGGCTGTAAATCTTTATTGAGGGGAAAGTTGAGTTCTGTAAACCAACAGATGAAAAAGTAAAAAGCTATATTTATCATGCTGCATTATGGGTACATGCTTTTTGCTGTCAGTATAAATAGCTGACTTTATATTCAGTTATGCCAAAAGAACACAAACCACCATATTGCAACCAGGTTTAAGCAATTAATTGTATAATTTTATTCAAGTTTACACACTGAATATATGGCGGCCTTCTGCGGAGTTGCGCTCCGTACTGAAAGAGGGCTGCAGATTCAAGGCTTACCATCTGGCCACATCTGAGACCAAGAAACGCTCTGGAACTTCTAACATCCAGTTTACAGCCACCAAAAAATCACAGTTTCAGGACATTGAGGTAAAGCCGGGAAGCTGTTTTATGGTTATGGTTTTTATATATATATGCTGCCATGTGTACATTCCATTGTTTATTAAAAAAAATCACTTTTAATTTCATTTTCACTTAAAAAGAATAACTATCCAGATTTGTGAAACAGGTTTGCCCAGAATGGATAAGTCTACATTTTCCTGCGAGACAATCGGTAAAATTCCGAGATCTTCAGAGCCCCGGATTCAGCTCTCCGTGTGGAGAGGTGGACGTTGTGGGATATGTAATTTCCATCTCGGACAGACACGGTTGGTTTTTATTCCTTTTCCCGAAGTGTTTTATTAACTCTTAATTACTTCTACATTTACGGTTTTTGGCAGACGCCCTTATCCAGAGCGACTTGCATCTATCTCTCTTATACAACTGAGCAATTGGGGGTTTAAGGGCATTTCTCAGGGGTCCAACAGTGGTAACCTGGTGGTGCTGAGAATCGAAGCCTGATCTTCCAACACCTTAACCACTGCGCTACCACTTCCAAACATTTGCCTTTATTTCTCTGTGCAAATAAATGTTGTCTGTTAAATATGAATGTTAAATTCAAGTTATACAAGAGCAAAAAGGTCGAGTCACCTGTACCAATCAAGCTGAAGGGAAGGATTCAGTGCATTTGTGGTCATTAATACATTTTTAGAAGTTTTTTTATTTTATCTTTTGTAACCTAACTTACGTATCAAGAAAAAAAGGCAGCAAAATCTTTTATTTGGTCAAAATATAAAAGTCATAAACAAATACTTACAGTAATAAATCGGGTTATTTTTCTTATAGCTTTTTTTAGATCACATTTCTTCTTTATCTTAAAAAAATAAATGAAGTTAAAACATTCACTTTGTCCAGTTTGACTCTCGGATAGAATGAAAGCCTCGAAATGTCTTTGCCGTGTAATGTGGGATTAAAAGACAAAGCCTACAGTTTCGGTAAAATGATAAAATGACTTAGTGTTTGTCCATCTTATTGTGTGTGTGGTTTTTTTTTTTTGTTTTTTTTTTTGTTTGTTTTTTTGCAGGTACGTCTCCTGTGTTGTACTTAGTGGATGAAAAGTTTGACTTTGTCTCTGTGAGGATCTGTAGCAGTCTGGCTCTTCTCGCACTGGAGGACCTGGTAAAGCCATCAGCTTTACTGGCTGTAAGCAACCTGCAACTTCGACAGCAGTCTGGCCCGATTCCCAGCCTTTATGCTGGAGAACAAGCACTTTTCTCTACAAGCCCTAAAGACGCCCACTTACAGCTGGATATCTCTCGTCTGAAGACGTTTGTCCAGGTAACTAATCAGGGCGTGTGCAGATTCTCTCTAACATAAAGGACTAAACTAGGAGACTCGGAAAGGTACACGGATGCAGGTACCGCCTGGGTGCTGCCTCCTCCTGTAGCCAGAGCGGTTTTACCACCAGTCACTACTCACAGAGGAGCACTTTATTATTCATTAATAAATCATTATTAAATAGTCATTAATAAAAGCCTACATTTCCCCACCCTCTTTCTGCCCATTTGTGTCTGTTTCACTCCACGCAAAGTCTAGCAGTGTTTAAGTATTTTTATTTTTATTTACCAACCAGAAGCAGTATAAAAAAAAGCCCCCCCCAGTTAAAAATGAGTTTTATACTTTTTTTTTTTTTACCTTCTTACTTACTTTCCCTTCTCGTTTTTCTTTCTTTCCTTCTCGATTTCTTTCTCTTCTTGCTTTCTTTCGTTCTCCTTCCCTTTTCCCTTCTTTTTTTCTTTCTTTCTTTCTTTCTCTTTTTTTCTTTCCTTGTTTCTTACTTTTTCTTTCACTGTTTCTTCTTTGATGGTCAAGACAATGTGCAGTTTCAGGAAATTTGTTTCATCAAACAGGAGACAATTTATTTAGAAGGTTTTTTTCGAGATTACATATCATTTAAATATCTTTTTTTTTTTTTTTTTATAAACCAGAAGTGGTAGCGTAACCAAACATTTTGCTAAAATAGTTTATAAGAGTAATTGCTCAAGTAACAGTAAATTTATAAATGTTTAAAGTTAGAAGTATAGATTGATAAGACTACTCAAGCAGTGAGTTATTAGTTGCTTTAGATCTGATTTAAATGAAGGTTAAATCCTAAATCCAGAAAAACTTCTTACAGCGTATTTTATTTAGTCGATTGTGAGATTACTTTTAACGCATAATAAAAGCTAGGCCAGTTAAAGCTACTTATAAAAGTCCTTTTTTTATTATTCTACTCACATTAATGTAAGGAAGTAAATGCAGTGCGATACTACACACCTCTATATGAACCCGGATTCAAGCAAGGGGACGAGAATAAACCAGTTGAGATCAGTTCTGTGTATTTCTTCGGAAACTAGTATCACAAGAGCATATTTATTTTATGTTCAAATGGAAAATATTTTTGCTTGTATATTTATGTGCCATTGATTTCTTTCCATACAGGATTATGAGCATTTCTTCATAGTTGCTGAGGAAAAGCATTCAAACTTGATTCCAACGGGTTTCTTGAACTCTTATGAGTCCCCAAGAAATCCAGGTTTACCATCGGTGCCAAAACCAAATCCCCGGAATAATGTGAGTTTATGCATTGTTTCTCTATTATATATGTTGTACAATAGAAAGACGTACATTAGATAGACAGACGTTTTTGGACACCTGGTCTTAACATCTGTATGTGTTTATTAAACATTTCATTCCCAGATTTAGTCTCATTCTAAAGGTCAGTCCGAAATTTTCGTATGCCTTTTTTTTTCGTATTCGTTATTAACAATAACGATTGATTTTGCACACTAATTATGATGCGTATTATTTAAAATTCTTGCAAAATAAAACAAAACAGTCTTCCAGCGGTTGAGATAATTTTGTTGTCCTGTCTCTTTTTTAAAAAAATCAAAGAGGAAAGGAAATATTGGGTCCGGTGTTTAAACGCGATTGACGCAAATTTAGGTCATTTTTTTTCATTCATTTTTTTTTACGTGCGAAAATTGTGAAGTTTTTTGCAAAAATTACATTTTCGACTTAGAATTCTATAAAATTCTATTCTAATTCACTGAGAATTCTATAAAAACCTCCACTGGCTGTGGGAAGTTGCTCCTCAGACCAAAACCGAATTCTGAATTCAGACACTAATGGAGGTCTGGGGTGCAGTCGGTGTTCTAGTACATCCCTAAGGTGTTCAGTGGGGATGAGGTCAGAGATCTTTGCAGGACATTTGAGTTCTTTCACACCAACTAGAACATGCTTTGTTCTTGGGTGCATTGTCATGCTGGAACAGTGTTTAGTTTCTGTACAGAGAAATCTTAGTGCTCCAGGGTTATAGAGATGTTCTACACATATGTAGAACATCTCTATACACATATGTATGCTTTTGTGGTGGTGTCCACAAACGTTTGTCCATCCAGTGTAGCAATGCAATAACCTAAAATGGACAGCCATTATTAATTCCACCCTTTGTCTTTTTTTCCCATTAGACTGGTCGAGTTTTCTCCGCTTTTACTCCAGTATCTAAAAGAACCTGTGTAGCCACTGAAACCCCAGACACCAAGGACCCCAGGAGTGTGAAAAGAAAACGTTGTTCAGAGTACCTGTCACGCCTTCAAAACCCATCTCCCCTTATTAATCTGGGCATGGTCCACTCTCCCAGAGTCGGCAAGACATTTAACCCTCCCCGGAGGTGTGAGACTCCTCGTAATCCCCAGACAGTTCTAACTCCAGCACCGGAGCAGAACAAGCAGTGGGTAAACGACGAGGAAATGGCCATGATAACCACACAAACACTCTAAAAGAGGTAGTTACTGCAAAACTAGAAGGTGCCCCCCCCCCCCAAAAAAAAAAGGGGGAAGACACCGTTTCTATCTTATGACTGTTTTATGTGTATATAGTCTATAAATGGTCCATTTATTTCTAGCTCACACTGTCTACTGAGATGACTTGAAAACTGCACAAGAGATGCTCGCTGTAATCCTTTTCTTAACAAAAAAAAAGTTGAATAAATGTTTATTTATTTTTGTGAAGCGCGTATATCTTCCTTAATAACCTTAAAAAAAAGGTAGTTTGTATTCAAGTTGTATTTTATGTTCGGGAGTAAAGAGACTTTATTTACATTTATTATGAATAAGTGTTAATTCCATGGAAGTAACAAAAGGGGGCAGCAAACTCCAGGCGTTTGGATTTCACACTGCTGGCAGTTTAATTGGTAATGAATGGTTGGGACGACGCAATAACATGCTCAAACTAGAGTAAACAAGATGTTATACTATGTTTATAATAGGAAAAAAAATGAATATATATATTTGCTTGTGTGTGTAGATGTTTTTTGTGGTTGTTTTTCCAAACCACAATGCCAAGATAAATGAGAGAAAACAGATATGTAGAGTATGTATAACTTATTTAGCTTAGTGAAAAAAAAAAATCCAAACTACAGCAGCTTTTGCTCTATATAGCAATAAGCTTCTTCTTCTTTTTTTTTTTTTTTAAGATTGAGGAACAGCCCCATAATCTACTGCCTCTGCAAAAGCGGTCTTAGTAAACCGCAGGCATGTCAGTTTAAAGACTGCAGTCTCAGTTAACAGCCACCGCTGGTCTCCTTCTGCAGTTTTTCAGTTCAGCATCTGTTATCTCATTTTAGAGAAAATGACTTTCTATTCCAAGTGGCGTATTGCTTAGTGATGAGGGATAAAAACACCCTACATTTGTAGTAAATAATCACATCCTCTACATTCCAAATTTGACTTGGCTGAAATGCCTGCTTGAGATCAGCTTGGAAAATATTTGACCGTTAATAAAGTTTAGCAGTTTAGTAGCAAGGATCTGCACCGCTACTTTCAATGCTTTTTCAAATACATAGAAGAAAAATCCGAGAAACACGGCACGTAATACAGATGTGTTACGTTCAGTTTTTTTTTTTTTAATATTTCAACAAAAAAAAACACACTTTTTTTTCCTCCTTTCACGTATTCAAAGCTGTAAATGACATCATTTACAACTTCTGACTATTTGCTGTGGAAATACAGCTGCACCTGAACTCCTTTTTTTTAGATAAACATGCAAAAAAAGCTGTATTAATTTGTTTAAAACAGCCAGTTTAAAGGAAAAATGTGGTATGTAAAGAACTCTGACATTTGCTTACGGTAGTTGCCCCCCCCCCCAGCTTTCTTCTGACATTATTTATGTGAACCTTGACCCCAACTAGCAAACATCTGTCTTGTGAGCCAATAAACAGGTTTTTGTTTTATTTGAAATAAAAAAAAATTAATTAAAATATATATTGGTTTGCACGGTTGCCTCACGACAAGACAGTCCCAGGTTCCTAACCCCTGCAGGGGTCCTGCCTGTGTTTGTGTGGGTTTCCTCCGGGTTCTCCAGTTTCCTCTGACAGTCTAAAAACATGTATGTTAGATTGATTGGTGATTCTGAATTGCCCATAGGAGCGAGTGTGAGTGTGTGTGTGTGTGTGGTGGTTTGTCTGTATGTGGCCCTACGATGGACTGGTGACCTGTCCAAGGTGACCCCTGCCTTTCGCCCAATGACAGCTGGGATAGACTCCAGCAGATCCCCATAATGATAAATAAGAATATGGATGGATGGATGGATGGATGGATGGATCAATAAAAATTTTAAATGCATGTTCAAAGATTTTTATATGAATGATTGCACAAATGAAAGTATGCGCACCCCCCCATTATCTCCTATTTAAGCTGCCTAAGTTCAACACTAACTGTGGTGTCCCTGGGAGAAAATGATGGGTGGATGTGAGGAACTGTGATGGGTAGCAGATACTCTGACTAGTTGCACTATCCACTACGCAGCCGGAATTAAGACTATTGCTTTACTATCCCTGCCAGATCCCCAAAAAAAACTGCAATTAAAGTTTTTTGTCTAATAACTGAGCACATTTCAGCAGCCGTAAAACTGCATCTGACAACACGGGCCTAATTCCTTTACCCCGAAGAACAAAGTTAGTGGTAGTAAAAAGAGTCTGGGTCATAAAGCCATCCAAGGAGTGTATACTTTTGGGAAAAAAAACAATAATTTATGAATCAGTGATGGTAATTTATTTTTAATAAGACTATTTTATTACTAAACCTCCTCCGAATGTAACCATGGCAATGGAATATCTGTTCAATATGCAGGGGCATAAAAATATTTTGTCACGTAATAACTAACCGTTCAGAAATATCTTTCCAACGACTTCCTGCACTTTCTCATTGGATGATTCGACATCCTGGCTTTGACTGCTGCCTAAATCAATCGCCCTCGTTTTTTTAAAAGATAAAGCTCATGCATTTGTTTTTGATTAAGCCTCCATTTGCGCCGTGCTCTTGACCTTGCACAGGCTCTGTTTACACTGGAGCACAGGGGCTGGCTGCTTACACTCCCTTTCTTTATTTAATTTCCATGGCTCCCCAGTCGACTCTCGGTTGTACCACTTCCTCTCCAAGTTGTGCATGCTTTCAGTGGGGAAATGAGCTTCACAGACAGTTGACCTTGTTGATCCACCACCTGAGGTCTGGCACAGCAGAGCCTGTAGACTGACCCGTGAACTGACCCCTGCCGTAAATCTCTTAGCTTTAACTTTTTTCAACCCCCCAAATTCATTCATCTTATAACCATACATGAAAAATGGTTATAGGGATTCAGTTGCCCAGTTTATATTAACATCCATAGTTTATTTCTGGACGTGTGTTTTATTTGATTCCCTTTAAAAGGCAGTGGGTTATTAATGGACCATGGACTGATCTCCAAAATAAGAAGATTTAAATGTTTTGGACGTGATAAAATGTCAGTGGGCTTTTTAAAGGAAAATGTACCGTAACAATTAGCTGAGCCACATCTCTTATTGCTCTGGTCGTGTAACAGGAAACCTGCGGAGTCGTGTTGAAACCTCGGTTCCATCGATGAGCTCCCTAAAAACCATCATCACTAAGGCTGCATTTACACTGTAGATCAATTCAAATTTGGTAAATACATCTTTTCAATCTGACCCGTTTCCGATACCTGCATTTACACTATACACGGCAAAACAACCAAACGGACAATAATTAATTAATTATTCAGTATTTTGGCTCCACATCATATTTAAAAGCCTGTGTGTGTGTGTGTGTGTGTTATTTATTCAATGACGTTCGACAGGTGAAAATCTGATCTGTCTGCTTACACTGCACATGCTAATGCGCGTATCCCATTCATATCCCATTTATTACCACATCTGAATGAGGCCTGAGTCTGATCTGAAAACACTGTCCTTTTTTTCCTGCTTACACTTTCATGAGTCATGTCCCATCTGTCCCTTGCAACTCGCCATAAAACACATATATATATATATATGTATGTATGTATGTATGTATGTGTATATATATATATATATAAAGAGAGAGAGAGAGATCTATAGATAGATAGGTAGATAGATAGATAGAGAGATGTGTATATATTTCGTCCCAGGGCACTGATCCTCTTATGCTGATCGTTTTAATGATCTGATGTTTTAATGAGATTTGACGCAGTCTGCCACCAGATGCATTTTTACATTTGCAGCATTTGGCCTTTGGCCCTTATCCAGAGCGACTTCCATTTATCTCTGCATCTGGCGGTTAAGGGCCTTGCTCAGGGGCCCATCAGTGGTAACTTGGTTGTTCTGGGAATCAAACCCTGATCTTCTAGTTTAGCACTACCACTTGCTATTTATAATTATGCAGTGCATTCCTCGGCACTCCTTTATAATATAGATATATTTTATAATACTTTACTTCCTTATACAAGTATAATTACGTTATAACATATCTACTGTTTTTATTAATAGAAGTAGTTTAGCGAGTGAGGGTATAATTACAGTGCTGACGGTGTTATAAACAAAAACGCTTGTTCAGATCAGTGCTGTTATAACTGTGTTGTAACAAAACCCAAAGTAAAAGAATAAAAAAATGATCAGTTCTGCATATCAGTTTCCCGTCACATAAACATGCAATTAGTCGGGATCTGATGTCTGCTTATGACACTGAAAGATTATCGCATAGGATTGATCGGAAAACGGTGCCCGAAAAGCCAGTAAACTTTTTATTCCGTTCGACTTCTTGCTCTATAATTATAACCAGAGGACGAGTGTTTGACAGGTTTGGGGTAGGTTTAAACTAAAAGTGCATTGTTAAAGAAAATTGTCCCAGTGGACCTTTTAATACTCTGCAGACTTTCTGTGATCTTTTCAGTCTTCGTTTATGAAGTCTTGGCTGCGTGCCGTTTCTTTTTTTTTTTTTTTTTTTATATGTGCCTTTTAGCGTGATGTGCTAATGCATGACTAGTCTCGGTTAAGCCAACCTGCATTTCAGCTGGATAAAGGTAAAACCTCTACTGCTTTATTGGGACTGGACCTAATTCCTTATTATCCTGAACTAGTTATATATTTAGGTTATTTTCATCTTTGGCCGCAGTAAAATTCTGATTCGGAACATTGGATCAGGATAATTCCAGCTTATAATCAGGGCTGAGGAAAATTCAAAGCAGACTAATTCTCACACTGATGTGTGATCTTTTTTAAACCTGCTTAGTCAATGCAAAGATAAAAAAAAGTGTCTATTTGGTCAACTGTCTTGTGTTTATTCACGGAATTTTAAGGATCACCACCATGTGACACGTTGTATTCCACACGTCTAGAACCTCCAGCACGTCCCATATATCTTTGCAAATACTTCAGCTGTGAGTAATGTTGCTGAGCGTGATTATTTCTTGCACTGAAGCTGTTAGCTGTGTTGCCTCATTAAAACCTGTTAGACTTGCACTTGGGCCTCCCAAAGGGGCTTGGACATGTTTTACACCCAACACCAGAGGAAGCCGCGTGGCCTGTGCGCCATTTTCCACCGTGTAAACCTAGCTTTTTTTTTTTTTTTTTTTTTTTTTTTTTTTTTTTTTGAAGTTCTACATCAATGCGCTCCGCTTCCGAATATACCTTGCTTTAAAACAAAATGCAGGACCTGACCTGTGTGTGTGTGTGTGTGTGTGTAAATGAAAGTCAGGAGTCCAGATGGCAGAGAAACTGCCACATGTGGTTGCCCGGGTATGTTCGTTTTCCAGGCGATAAAAGTTACACACCTGAGCATTTGGAAAGGAGAAAGGAAGGAAAACTGATTAGTTGGGATGCGTTCACTAGAACCGGTGTTTTAAAAGGGCTTCGACTGACCCCGACCTGACCGTAATCATCAGTCAAACAGAGGCAGAAGCTTATAGATGTTTGCGTTGATATTCAGTCATTTTGGGGCAGTTTGTTTTTCGTGCTCATTTTGTCGAACACACCCGGTTCTCTTGTTCACACCCAGACCCTTTGAAGAAAAAAAATACTTCTTATTCACTTGTTTGTGAAGTTACACAATAGACAAAATGCCGTGTAGATCTTCAGGCTTGGTGTTAGTTACGCTTTCTCCTTCCACTGATGTGCCCTACCCCCCCCCACTAAGACCACAATTATTTCTGGATTTTCCCCATGTGTGTGTGTGTGGCCCACTATTTAACACGATAACACAGCAGCCAGGAATCAAAGATCGGTCCTCTCACAAGCAGGCTGAAACATTGCCAATCGCTACCACCTGGGACCGTAGGGCGCAGCTGCCTTCTTGTCCCTTCTACCCCTTTAAAAAACATCAGGATGAAGCCCAGATGTGGAGTAATCCACCTCACGGAAGACGCAGATGTTGTTGTTGCGTAGGCCAGGACAGGGCAGATTCGCATGTCTGAAGGTTTATTAAATTTGCAATATTTGAGTCATGTGGCTGTAAAGGTTTAAAAGCAGTGGAGGTTATTTCAAGGCTGGTTGTCCCGAGGCAAAATCTCGTCTGGAGGCTTCTTACAGAGGCGAACGGTGTCATGTTAAAATACTGAAACGTGTGGAAAGAATTACAGTGGTGGGCAAAATAGTCAGAAGACTGGTATTTTCACCAGCTAAAAATGGTTTAAAGTCAGTCATTTTTATCTTTTGCTGTATCAGTTTAACACCTCCAAACCTTTAATCGTAATAGTGAGATTTCTGTTTGCACAAGGAGTTTGTGCTTCACACAGCGATCTGATCTCATCATCATCCGGTCTGTCTAGAATAATATGAATTTAAGAAAAAACAATCTGAGACCGACTAAATCTAGAAGAACTGTGGCAACGTCCTCAAGATGCTTCAAGAGACCGACCTGTAAAGCTACCTGAAAAACTGTGCAAGCCCGCCGAGAACAAAAGCTGCTTTAAACGCAAAGGATAATAACAATCCCAATGTTTAATACAGGGGTGGGCAATCTCGGTCCTGGAGGGTCGGTGCAGAATTTAGCCCCAACTTGCCTTAACACACTTACCTGTAAGTTTCAAGTATTCCTAGCAAGATCTTAATTAATTGGTTGAGGTGTGCCTGATTAGGGTTGGAGATGAACTCTGCAGGGCACCGCAGGCCCTCCAGGACCGAGATTGCCCACCCCTGGTTTAATAAAATTTAATTGATGAAGAAAATCTAATTAGGACATTATCTTTCACATCATACTCGATTTATAGTATTTTTATACAAGTGCCTTGAACTTTTAACAGTACTGTAGCTTTGCCAGGGTGACCACGGGTTCTTAAAAAAGTCCTTTAATGTCTTTAAGTTTTCTAAATTCAGATTGGATAGTTATTTTTTTGATATTCTGAGCATATAACCACAAAAAATCACAGCAATAAAAAAAACAGACCCAATGATTTTAGACGGCAGTTGGACAGACCAAATGAGATTTTTTCCCCCCTCCATCCTATTTATTGCATCATCAGAGGGAATTGAAGTAGCAGGTTGAACTCCAGGTAGCTGCAGTGGGTAAATGCAAGTTTAATAAGAAATGGCTGAAAATGTATGAGACAAACTGCACCATTTGTCAATGACGGTTTAAACCGAATACAATAGATATCAAATTGGTGAAATCTCACATGCAATGCGGAAAGGTATATGCGAGAGCCTGTGAGATGGGATGGATGGATGGATGGATGGATGTATGTGTGTGTGCGAGTGTTTTCGTCGCAGGTTTGGTGCTATTCAGTTTGCTATAAAGTGGTATTAAAAAGTCTTACATTTCACATTTAACTTGTTAAACTCTGTATACTGATTGCAGGTCAGTTTCTTAAAGCATCTTGTAGACTATGCCACAAATTTCTATATCTGTAAACACTTACTGTGATTTATTTCCTTATTGTTTTTATCTAAGATTGAAGATAGCTTTTAAATTGGTTTATTGTGGATGGGAAATCTTTCTGGCACCGCAGGGAAATTTCTAATGAAGGGCAGGTGTGCTGGGAAGATGTACAAAGCTTTCTTTCCTTAATCTTCAGGGCATTTCGGCCATAATATAGGCTGCTGACGCTTTCTGAAATCAGGACTGCAATGGATGTATAGAAGAGGCTAAATTAGCTCACTTTACGCTTTGACTGAGGCGAATTCCAGATCGCATATTTTAGCTGATTACTACGTGGTTCTGCACTACTTTTTAGACAGATTGCTTTGATGTAGGGGAGAAAATGTGTGACTGCAATTCTGAAAAATTTGTACTAACTATAATATATATATATATATATATATACTATATATATATATATATATATATATATATATATATATTCTAAGGTCTAAATTCTTACCTTGTATATGATTCTGCAGAGCTGGAGTTATTTGAGCTTTTTCATCTGTTATATACAGTAATTAGGTTGGTGCCAATATGGCACATGTACCTCTGTAGCCCAGTATGTACTAGAACTAAATCACAAAGCAGATTTCGGTGCCTCATTTTGGTGGCACTTAAAAGCCTGTGTGATCAATTAAAATATTTGTTCTCTGGTTCTCCGAAACGGATGTAAGGCGCATTATCACAGTCAATGCACATGAACAATAATTTCTCGACTGAATGCAAGTCGGAAGGCTATAATGGTGACTGTGGAGGCCATTGGAGTAAAGTGAATTCATTGTCTTGTTTAAGTCTGAGATGATTTGAGCTTTGTGACCTGGTGCATTATCCTGCTGGAAGTAGCCATCAGAAGATGGGAACACTGTAGTCATAAAGGGATGTCCATGGTCAGCAACAATACTCAGGTAGGCTGTGGTGTTTAAACGATGCTCAATTGGTACTAAGGGGCTCAAAGTGTGCCAAGAAAATATTCCCCCACACCATTACACTACCACCACCAGCCTGAACCGTTAAGGCAAGGCAGGATAGATCCATGTTTTTATGTTCTATCTTGTATTAAAGTAATTTAACAAGAATTACGTTTTAACTGGTGTTAACTGGAATTAAGTTTTAACTGGTGGTCAGCTGTAATCTGGCTCTAAATTGAAAAGTCATGGCTCAGTGGTTAAGGTGTTGGCCTGCTAATTGAAAGATCAGGTTTTGATTTCCAGCACAACCAAGTTGCCACTGTTGGGCCCCTAAACAAGGCCTTTACCCCCCAATTGCTCAGTTGTATAATTCAGACAAATGTAAGTCGCTTTGGATAAGGACGTCTGCCAAATGCCGTAAATGCCATAAAGTCTGGAAGTTGGGGAGTTCTGCTGCAGCTGTCTCTCTCTGACGTCAGAAAAGAATCACTGACACCCAGATGTACAGAGAAAATCCTTCTATTTAATGCTCGATGGAGGAAAAAGGTATTTAGAACAGATTAATCAGAAAATATGTAAGGATAAAAGATAAAACAGGACTAGACTAGAAGAACCCGGTTCTCTGACATGACACTGTTAATGTATGTGACTGATTAAAGAGGAATATATGAAACCTGGTGTGTTTCTGTCAAACAGTAATAAACTTTATTCACCGGATTTTACAATTTATAAACATGAAATGGTAAATTAGCACCCAAATCTGGGTTCTTCCATGTTAATTTTAAGACAGTACAAAAAATTCCAACATAAGGACAACAGGAATGTTAAAATAACTTGTGTGTGTGCGCGCGTGTGTGTCTGAAGGAAAAGCAAATGAACAATGGTTCATTGGGCCCAATTGCCCAATGAGTGATCATTAATACTTATATTAAATATTGTGAAATTGCAGTGACGATAGCTAGAACTTTTATAGCGACCTGTGTGACATGCTATATAATTTCGGCTCATAAATCCACCCTTTTTACTCTTTTGAAAATTTTATTGCATCCACCTAAAATCTGCTGGCATCGCGCTAGCCTCCCTCTGCCCCTCCGTGCCTTCCAGTTTGAGAAACTCTGGGCTAAATAAAAACAATAATAAGTGGAACATTGTGGCTTTTCCCATGTGCACTAGTGATTTAATGCCTCATGAGGACAAATCCGAAATTTCTTTGCCCCTAAACTTGCAAAGACAATGAAGATAGGCTTAACGTCTAATGTTAATACCGCACCTAAGTCAAGGTTTAATCTGCACTTCCTCTCCCGCATGTTCCCTGTAGAGATTAGATAAACACTTTTACTGGATAGTCTCTGCATGCCGTTAAAATCTACAAGAATCTGACCGTCGTTGGTATCGGAAGTCCTGTTCGTCAGCGTCTGACCCTTTTTCATCCGCCCCTGCACTTACTTAAGCTATATTACTTTTTTTATGTAATTACCTTTTTCCTTGTTTAGCCCTCTTGGGCTAAACCTGATGACATGAAATTACCTGATGACAGAACGCTTAAAAAAAAGTTAGGAAAGAATTAATGTCTGATACATTTTCAGTTCTATTCCATAGACGAAAGCACTGATGCTGACCTAATTCAGAGGATTAGGAGAGTCTACACAGAAGGCCATGAATTATAAATTCCGTCTCATGCTAAGGATTACGTTTTGGAAACTTTCTTCTGGCTTATCTTTTCCTACTTTTTGTATTTTGTCTGTATCTTTTTTTCCACCGGAGTGACTGAAGCCCAGACTCTTTGTCTTGTTTATTCTGAAAGGCCCTGTGTCTTTCGAGCTGGCTGATAACGAAACATTATTATTATTATTATTATTATTATTATTATAATCATTAACGTTATTATTGTAACATTATCGTTAGCACTATATAACTAAGTCTTTTTGGCAAACACATTTATTTTATAAGTGCTATTAGGAGTTCTAAGTTCGTAGGTCTTTTGATCTGGGAAGTAGTAGCTAAGTGGGTAAGGTGGTGAAATGCTAATCGGAAGATTGTGTGTCCCATTCCCAGCACCACCAAATTGCAACTGATAAAAAAAATGTACGTTGTTTTGGATAAAAATGTAAGTAGAAGGTAGCTGGTTCTGCTTTTAACACTTAGGATCTTAGATAAGTATGTACAATTTGGCCAGAAGTTTGCGAACACCTTACAAAAACACCTACACACAACCAAATAGTTTTGAGTTCAATGTTGGATGCACATAATTGTCTTGACATTATATGTTGTAGAATTATTTTTTTCTATTGCTGGAACTAAGAAAAACCTCAGGTATATTCCATCGATTCCACTGTGAACAAAACCCCTGATCTTCATGAAGACATGGTGTGTTCTAGTTGAACTTGAGTGTCCTGCCCTATGAAACAACCCCTTTAACTACAATTGCTTTAGTAAGATTCGATACAAATATTGATTAAAGAGAAATATATCTACAGCACGACCTCCAAAATTCTGCTAAAAAACAAGTTTAGAAATGTGGCGGTTATCATAGGTCTAAAAAAAATTGGAAAAACACACACTAAAATTTAATCCTCACTTCGGATTCTTCTTCTCAAAGACCTTTAAGGTTTCTCCTTTTTTTTCATGTGGGTTTCGTCTGTCTTCTTCGTTTTTCCTTATATCTCCAAAAAAACTGTAAATTATCTATTAAAATCCACTGGGCAAGAATTCGAAACATGGCATACTATCCGAAGTGCATATTTCAATCTTATTCCCGTAGTGATGAGCTGAAACTAAGAATGTTTCATTAGTTTCACTTTTAATTACAGCCATCACTAGTCTGATCCTCTATTCTTATGAAAAAACCCATCTATGCAAAAAATGTAGGTTTTTTGGTCCTTAAGTGCTCTAACATTCAAAGTTCACTGTAATATCACTTAGATGATGTAATGATGTGAATGTAATATAAGGATTTTGTGAGGTTTAATCTCAATGATCACCAGCATAATTAGTGGATCTCTACCAAATGCTGTAAATATAAAAAAAAAAGATGAAAACCCTTTAGATCTGTTCCTAAACCTTCATGATTACATTTGTTTTTACCAAGTTCTACTAACAATACTATTAAAAACAGCACAGCAGACACATCCACACTATATCTGATTATGTTCTGTGTATCTGCTTTAGAACGTGACTTTGCCGTTCAAGTAAACCAATTTTTCCAAAACAGTGAGTCATTGCTCCCTTCTTCTGGATTGCAGCAGCCCAGAAGCCACATGACAGGCAGAGGAAAAATCTGCCGTCCACTCAAAAACTCCACTATTTCTTTTGATTTTATGATTTCCACGTTTACATCATCATGGCTCACCATCAACAGTCAGAGAAGCACATGTTTTAAGTCGTCGTTCCGTGATGGATGGAGCAGCTGGTGTATTTTTAGAGTCGGGCTGGTCAGCAGACCTAATTGCGTAGTACTGATTATACCGTTTGTGCCGTATGCTGTAAAACAGTTACAGGATTTTTCACGTCATAAAACATTTGTGAATGGTTAATGCTTAAAATTGGTGGTGGTGTGGGGATATTTAAAGTTGAATGTGTACATGTGACTTCTTTTGGGGCGACTCAGGAGGACGCTGTAGTTTAGGTAAGTTTATTTATAGAGCACATTTCATACACTGGGGTAATTTAAACTGCTTTACATAAGAAAAAATATCTTGAAAAATATAAAAACAGATAAGAATATAAAATGATAATTAGTTCGGAGGTCATTCTGTAAATGCAGAACTAGACAGATGTGTTTTGAGTCTGAATTCAAAGATGGCTACTGATTTAGCACATTTGATAATAGCTAAAAGCAGATGTTTAGACTGCACCCTTGGTATGTTTAACTGACTTGACGCTAATGATCTGAGAGATCTGATTGGTTTATATTTAGTGATCTGAATTATAGGCCATTGAGTGATTTAGAAATCAATAACAGTACTTTAAAACCAATCCCAAATGTAACTGGTAGCCAGTGCAAGGACCTGAGGACCGAAGTCATGGTTCTAATCAGAATCCTGGTGGCAGGGTTCTGTATGAGCTGCAACTGTCTAATGGTCTTTCTGGGATGGACAGTCAGGAGTGTGTTACAATAGTTATGTCTTCTGATGATAAAAGATTCTTCAGGTTCTGAATGGAAACAAAACCCTGAATTCAATTAATGTTTTTAAAAGTGATAGTTTGCCGATTTAGTTGTTGCCTTGACATGACTGCTAAAACGAAGATCTGACTCCAGAATCACACCAAGATTCCTGACTTGATTTTTGGTTGTTTGACCCCTTGAATCAAGGTATGAATTCACCTTAATAACATCTTTATATAGTTTTTTTCATTAGTAGGCTAAGTTTGGCCATCACAGTGGAAGTTTCTTTAAGTACAAAATAATCACATGACCTGGACTTTAGGAAACATAATCCCCATGTCACACTTTACAATTTCACTTGTCAATTTCAGACTGTAGGACTGTCAAAACCTGTCCAAAACGGACGCACACAAAAAAGGAGTCATCAAGTCATCAATCCGTGGCAGGTTCATTATTTTGTGTTCTCTCGCTAAATAATAGCTAGCAGCATGTTCTGTCCACCAGACTCGTCAAGGTGGTTTGAAGCTGTCATGCTAATTGCGTCATCAGTTTCGCCACTTCTACTGGTTCTTGGTTTGACTGTCATCATAGGAGAAGTCGCACTGTAGTAAAGTGTCTGAAATTTTCTGCAAGAATTTTAACAAATTTCAAAAAATGGTCGCAACGGGGGAAGTGGTAGCTTAATGGTTTAAGTGTTGGACTGATAACAGAAAAAACAGGGTTCGATTCCCAGCACCACCAAGACACAACTGTGGGCCCCTGAGCAAGGCCCTTAACCCCCAACTGCACAGTTGTATATAAGAGATAATTGTAAGTCGCTCTGGATAAGGGCGTCTGCCAAATGCTGTGAATGTAAATGCAACGGCCAAGGCCAAAAATTGACTGTTGATAAACATGTCAAAGTGTAAATCCAAGACCACAGATTTTAGTGGGGGGGGGGGGGGGGGTAGCGCAGTGCTTACGGTGTTGGACTGCCATTTGCAAGATCAGGGTTTGATTCCCATCACC
Organism: Bagarius yarrelli; assembly: GCA_005784505.1. Taxonomy (NCBI): domain Eukaryota; kingdom Metazoa; phylum Chordata; class Actinopteri; order Siluriformes; family Sisoridae; genus Bagarius; species Bagarius yarrelli. The sequence goes on along the minus strand of VCAZ01000014.1, from coordinate 3,364,685 downwards.
ACCAAGCTACCACCGCTGGGCCCCTGAGCAGGGCACTTAACCCTAATTGCTCAGCTGTATAAAAGAGATAAATGTAAGTCGCTCTGGATAAGGATGCCTGCCAAATGCTGTACATGAAAATTTAGTGTGAATTGCTGGAATCTGTTAGGATTTGAAAATTTGTCTTAAGCGAACAAAGAGTTGGTAAAGTCTCACAGTGTAAACCCGGCTTATGCAGAGTATATTTAAGTACGGTTTTGACTAGTGTATCTAAAATAATTTACTTAGAATAAGTTTACTATAATATAAAATAGTATTCTTTAAAGAAAAACTCTAATACATCCCATAATATGAAGTTGATTTAAAATTTTAGACCAATCTGCCTCTTTTCTGTTAAATTACCATCAAACCACAGGGATGTTGTGGTCCTAATATGTCCCATTTATTTTCACAGGCTTTTTGAAATGTATATGTTCGCCACTCAGAACATGTAAACACCAGGGAGGAAGCCATTTTGCATGCTTGTTAATACATCTCAGTAAATATTTCCTGATGCTTCCAACATTTTTCTTGGATGTTTTCTTTGCCCGTCGCTTCACAGTCTGGGTCAAATGAAATGCTTTCACGGTGATTTATGATGTGGGGAGCTCCACATAAGCTTTATTTTGGTTTGGCTCCATTGAGGGACAGAAACGATAACTGTTATATTTCCCTTCGCTGGCTTTACGACTGATTTCCTCTATTTCCATAGAGGGGAAAAATAAAAACATCATGCTGATAAAATACCGCTTTATACCAAATCGTTTTAAAAATACTGATCTGATACCCTAGTATAGGGGTCACCATACTCTGCCCCTTAAAGTTTAGCTCCAACTTGGCTCAACACACCTGCCTGTAAGTTTCATATATAACCTGATTAACTAGTTCAGGTGTGTTTGTTCATACCCACTTATTTGGGTCTTCCTCAAATTGTTGCCACAGACCTGACAGAATGGGCTAGAATTTACTAGAACTAAAAGGACAATACATGGTATTCTGTTCACAGAGTAAGGATCAGTTCGAAATCAAATACTGGAAAGTGGTGGCTTAGTGGTACAGTTGTTGGACTAATAACAGTAAGACCTGGCTTCGATTCTCAGCACCACCAAGCCACCACTGTGAGCCCCTGAGCTTAACCCACAAATGTATGGTTGTGAAAAATAAGATCAATGTAAGTTGCTCTGGATAAGAGCCTCCACTGAACAGAATAGACATAAAGTGCATGTGTGATAACAGGACTGCACCTTGAACATGGTCCCGGGTTTCGGCACCATGTTCAAGGTGGAGTCCTGTTATCACACATGCACTTTATGTCTATTCTGTTCAATGGCTCTTTGTTGTTTTGTGAATTTTGTGTTTTGTGTAGCACCAGGGGGTCCTGGAGAAACGTTATCTCATTTCAATGTATACTGCATCTGCTATATATGGCTGAAATGACAATAAAACTTCTTGATCCTTGAACCATCTGTAAATGTAAACATACTTCCATACTTTTGTATATAGTAATTAAAGCTGAGTATGTGAGGCAAATAAGATGTCTGAATCCTTACTATGTGGAATTACAGTAAGCAAAAAGTTCAGAGGATGACCTACTACTTCCATCTGGATTCTAAAGTACACATACACTTTACTATCCTATGGCGCCACGGGAGAGACGACTCCTCATTTGCGAAAGTGGCAGAAAGCGCTGACGTTGGACTTAAGGGCTGTAAAAACATTGTTCCTTGTGCTTAGATTACACTTATTTAACATCATTCAAATTAGAACCTCTTACATACCATGGAGAAACCCTAACTATCCTGTTTATCACCCAGCTGTTCTCTATCCTGATCCAACTTTAAATTGGCTCTGCTCTAACGTTGTATGTCACATGTTTAAATTAAAATTACGTAAGTACGTGCTTAACTAAATTAAGGTACCTTCTTCAGTAGTATGCGATTTCGGACAGAAGTGTCGTAGTCAGAATTCTGACCACTAAGATACAGACTGGGTGTGCAGACCTACCAGCCTGATCTTACAATGTGCTTGTGGCCGAATGGGCAGATCACCACGGCTATGCTGCAAAAGCTAGTCCATTATAACAGAAGGGGAACTTAATCTACAGTTGGACACCATGTGACAATCCAATGTCCATAGATTTTCGACCATATAGTGTAAAATGTGATGTTTTATTTTTATTGTCAAAACGTTTGTAGAAGTCGAAATGGTCCACTTGGTTTAGGGTTTTGATATCTCTCAAGGTTACATAAAAACGCAGGTGCAGAGAGACTTTTTTTTAGCTGAATGGGAGTAACATTTCAGATAGACGGCAAGGATTTAGGTGAGCTATTAACCTTCGGTTTCATTTCAGAAAGACCTTCAACCATTCCACAAGCCTGAGGAACCCCAGATTTGCAGCCACACCTGTCTCTTAGTCTTCTTTTTTTTTTTTTGGTGGTAAAGTCAGCCAAAGGTACAATGCGTCAGTCATCCAGAACCCAAGTAACTCCCCACCGCATGGAAGTGACTTGTATCAGTCGTGTTACCTCGCATCTGTTGCGAACCGAGTCGTATATGCTGGCTCCGGTTAGAGGGTTACATCAGGGTGTAGATTTCACAACAGCGCGCTGTGTTAGTTTACTAGTCTCTTGTGGACGATAGCGTGGGCGATGCTGAGGTTATACTCAGGTCTGTATCCGATTATAGAGACTACGCCAGGTTAACGCGTTTAACCAAGGAAAAAATAAAGTTTTACAGTAAAGGATAATCCTTTAACATGATGATAATTAAAACGGCAGAATGGATCACCATTTGCCAAAAACAGGAGATGTTTTTAAATATGACACATGCAGTAAATCCCATCGACCACAAGTTTGGTTTTGTGTCAGTCAAATGAGAGTCCAGCATTTTGGATTTTTAAAAAGCAACGCTTACAATAGTGTGCTGGTTCCTCAAGTTTCAGAATAATGACTGCTCGAACGCGGCGTTGCGGCCCTGTGAAATGTATTTTAAGAAAATCCGATCGACTGGTTTTACAAAAAAAAATAAATGTGTCATATAAAAGTGTGACTATTAAAAACACAGCAGAAATAAAGACCAGTTTAGGAAACTTTTCAGTGTAGTATTGTGGTTTGGTGGGATTTGTTGGAAAACTCTTACTGCCGTTTGGTATGTCCGTCAGTAACCCTTCCTGCTGTGCGAATTAAAATGAAAGACTTTTCGCTTTCAGATTGGAGATGTTCTCAGCTTCTGCACTGCACATTTGCAAAAATTGTGCAATTAAAAAAATCAATCAATGTGGGCAAATGGTAGCTCACTGGTTAAGGTGATGGACTGTTACCCGAAGATAGTGGTTTGATTTCCAACAACATAGAATTACCACTGTTTGGTCCCTGAGAAAGGCCCTTAACCCCCAATTGCTTAGTTGTATAAAAGAGAGTCCAGAGTCGCTCTGGCTAAGGGCGTCTGCCAAAATGCCGCAAATGTAAATTACCGGTTAAGTCATGAAGACTTTTATGACTTTTATACCATTTTCAATGTTTGATGCAGGCGTTCACAACATGGTGCCACCAGTCCGGTTCCACATTCACACACACACACACACACACACCTCTATACCTCCATACAATATGATGTATTATATATCATTAATTTCATTGAAATAAAGTGTTATGCACTTTTATTTAAATTGAAATAAACACCCACATACACATGTGCGGATAAGTCCAAAAATTTTGCACCGTGAGGTTTTTTTCTTTGTTTGGATTGTGGGGAATCAGTAAGCACCTGTCCACGTGTTCAGCATTAAAACGTCTACACGCGTAACATGTTCTTTTTAGGTTCTTCTACCAGGTGTGTGCTTTACATGTTCTACAAATGATGTTTTAAATCCTCCCCATGACAAAGAAACACCTCCAAGACTCCAAGCCCTGGTGTCACTGATGCAGTTTATGGTTTGTTATGGTTTTTTAGAAGCCCACTGCGTGTGGGTCGCTTCGCCATTTAGGTCTTATTTCAAAGCGCGGTGTCATTTGTGAAACCAAGCGGTCCGTAATGAAAGGATGACGGGGGGCACATGTTGAAGTCAGATCATTAGTCAATCGAGTTACTTTAAGCATCAAAGCGTTTTAATGTGTGATTTACTGAAAGCCCAGACTGTGTCAGAATAACAGGATGGTCGTCAGCTTGAGCTTATCGTAGCTCTAATGAAGACCACACTCCGAGAGCCGTCGTTTTTATCAACTTGTTTGCATTGGGTTATTTATTTGCTCGTTTATTATCGGAGCAGGAGGAGGAGGAGGAGGAGGAGGCCATCTCATCTGTCTGGGTTAAAGCGTCTTGACAACTCCTGTTGCTAAACTCTCTCATCTGCTGCTCTTCTTGTTATGTAAATGTATGCACATGAGTCTGACCACAAAGGTCGCCAGATTCAAAGAAATTCCGATCATGAAGTTAGAGAAACAAATGGTCCCAGACTCCCCTCTGGCTGCGATTTGAGCATAACGCCTGAGCTCAAGAATCAAAGCCAGTCAAGTCACTCAATTGAAGACGTCCGAGTCCAGCTGGTACAAAGGCATCTTTGGGTGGAAGCTTGGCAACCTACGTCCAAATGAATGAGGTTGTCACGTCAAACTTGCACTGTGACTGTGAGCCCAGATTGAAATTCAGCCTTCGTGTTCGGCTGGCCTGCATATGGCCTCCATTTTGTTGAGGTTAACCAGGAAATTATTTACGTTACTGCCTGCGCCTGTTGTTTATGGAAAAGTCAAGCCTCCACTGCGGGGAGATAATAACTAAACATTAATACAATTCCCCTGACTCCTACTGAACCACTTCTCCTGGAAGAATACACACATTTATCATGAATACCATGCTTGTGGTGTAAGAAGGGTTGATGAGAACAGTGAGCCTGGGTAAAAACTGGAAAGAGAGAGAGGGATTAATAATAGGTGTGCAGCTATCACTGTATTATTAAATATATTTATATGTATATATTCAATATCTATATATATGGTTTGACCCCAAATCCTCTTTTTTAAATAAAAAAATAATACACAAAATGTGTCCTGGTAAATTTGTAGCCCCATATACTCGAATTTATGATGATAAGAGACACAAAAATATGAAATTACCCCCTTTAAAGGAAAAAAACCCCAAAAAACAGATAAATACTCAACAGCATTTAAAAATATAACAGGATTTTGCAGCTCTTTTTGTAATTATCTCTGCTTTTGTAAAGAACATTAAGGAAGTGGGCTTAGTAATTAGTTGTTGGACTGATACCAGAAAAAACAGAAAAAAACGGGAACATTTAAGGAAGTTCCCAGCACCATCAAGCCACCACTGTGGGCCCTTGAGCAAAGCCCTTAACCCCCAATTGCTCAGTTGTATAAATGAAATAAATGTAAGTCGCTCTGGATAAGGGCGTCTGCCAAATACTTTAATTGTAAATAAGTTGCTTTGATGCTTTGTTGTAGTCATTTTTGTTAGTATGGGGGACATTAGCGGTACAGGTCTCTGCACTTTCTAGAAAATAAGAGAAATGGACAATGATTCATGCTAATGACTTTTTTGGTAGGCTTTGTGAGATCTATTTATGCACAAATGTGTAATGTGTGTACAAAATCATTATTGCAATTTGGCTAAATAAAAATTTGCTTAAATTTGTGAGAACTTTCCTGCATATAAACAGCAGAGAAACAAGCAAAGGAAACAGAGCTGTATATGTAATGCTTTGGCACAGGAACACTATGTACTGGAATATGCTAGCAATTTTTGGCACTATAACAGAATAAGAGATTGGGCCCTGTACCACCTAGATTCCACACTGTTACTTCTATTAAAACAGATCTTTAAGGGCATCTAAAGTGTGTCCAGAGTGGGGCCAAAGAATCATCCTAACTACCTCTACCTCCCCTTTACTGCTGCTTTTGGCAATATGTTTAATCATGAATTTGGACTATAAAGGCCGCTGATGATTTTTTGATGAAATGTGATTACTGTCTAATACAAGCAAAAACTTTAAGCCTGTTAAAGACTACTAAAGAGTGTGGCATGTGGTGTCATTTGTCTGATTTACACACTCGATTAATTTATTATTAATTATAGGGAAGTGGTAACGCAGTGGTTAAGGTTTTGGACTGCTAATTGGAAGATTCAGGTTTTATTTAGTTTCCACTGCTGGGCCCCTGAGCAAGACCCTCAACCCCCAATTGCTCAGTTGTGTAAAAGAGATAAATGTAAGTTGGATAAGGACGTCTTATAAATGCTGTAAATTAAGAGTATGAGAAGTTAAACAAACGCTAATAAACGTTGTGTTGGGATGAAAGGTGAAGGTAAAATAAAGCTCTGAAACATAGATCTTGTGTACGTCCGATAAACTCAAAATCCGGTGCCTTCTAACATTTATGGCTTCACGTTTCAGAAGGAAATCAGGGATAAAGCAGTTTCCTGAACCTTTACTGATAACAATCACATGATGTCAATATTTTGTTAAACTCAGCTAATCCAGTTCTGGACACAAAAGAAACAGGACTTCTATAACATTATTTTTCCTTCAATCACAGGATACTGGCTGCTTTCTTGTCTCCGTTTAAACATGATAGAACCATTTCAGCTGATTTGTAACCCAAAAACAGTTTCAGCGACTTGCATTAAATTCATTTACACAACTGAGCAATGGGGGTTAAGGGCCTTGCTCAGGGGCCCGGTAGCGGCAACTTGGTGGTGTTGGGAATCAAATCAACAATCTTTCGGGTAGCAGTCGGTTGATCCTATTATACAATTTGCTTATTATATATAGTTTTTTTTCAGTAAGTCTAACGCTATTGCTAATTCCCTAGCAGCTTCTGAAACATACCTTTAGGGTAGACATCAGAGTTTATCTACATACTTGGGTTTGTTGGCTTTAAAACACCCGGCCATACAGTCTTTTTATTGCTACTGCTCAACGCTCTTGTTTATTTATCCAACAGGCAGGATACAGTCATGTCCGATCTCTCCACTTCCTTCTGCTGTTTGTGGATCTAAAATCCTCCACTCATGTCTACTCCCCTGCTAATGCTGAAACTCACATCATCTGCTGACGTCCATGTGTGTGGTCGGGACGAGTTTTTTTTTTAACTTTGTCTTTAAAGACAATGTCTAAAAGGGGATTTTGCCTGTTTAAGTTTCAAGAAGGAAGAGCTCAAAGTCCATCACCTTCTGTTCCCTCGATCCGGTGAGTGGGTGTCTGCTGGCATGCTAGATCCTGAATCCCATTAGAAACGAATAGATGAATTTTGTCCAGAGAAGCAGACTGTGGAACAAACCACAACGTAAAATAGACACTTTAATACATAAGTAAACAAGAGTTCTACAAAGGAATGTACTTCCTAAACAAAGCACAGCATGATGATTTACTTCCTGTTTGGACCGATGTAACTGCATACATCAACAATATAGAAAGACCAGGAAATGAAGACACTATATGACCAACAGTTACCAGCACACCTATAAGGGAAAGTGGTGGATCAAATGGTTAAGGCACTGAGTTGTTTTTTGGATGACCAGGAAGTCTTTGAGCAAGTCCCTTAACCCCTCCAGGGGCGCTGTATCATATCTGACCCTGTGCTCCGACCCCAACTTTCTAAACTATAGGAATAAGTCTATATGCCTTTAAATTTTATAATTGTTTCCTAAACTGTTGCCTTAAATTCTAGGATCTCTATATTCATAATCCCTTTACTGGATTTAAGAGACCCAAACACAGTTCCAGCATGGAGATGCCCCTGTGCACAAAGCCCCTGAACTTCATGAAGACATGAAGGTGTTCTGGTTGGAGTCATGTGGAGTCCTGACTCTGACTCAACCCCACTGAACACCTTTAAGATAAACTGGAACAGCGACTGAACCCAAGACCTCCTTATCTCAACATTAGTGTCTGATCTCACTAATACTATTATGACTAAATGAACACACATTCTCACAGTCCCATGACACAATCTAATGGGAAAACCTTTCCAGAAGGGTGGAGGTTTTCTGGAGGAGTAAGACCAAGACTACATCTGGAATACAGTAGGGTGTTATAAAAAAAACAACTATATTTGTGGTGATCTAAAAACTTTTTCCATATAGTGTCAGATTTTCCTTTTTATAAGAAAATATTATAAGAAAATCTGTTCAATTCCGTAATTAAATTTAATTAAACAATCGTATGTTTGGTGCGGAATAACTGTGATAGAGGACCCATTATCTCCTATTACTTTATAGAGGGCAAAGTTGCTAGCGACGCCCCTGCTGGAGATTAATTAGCCCTAGTTTGGTGACCTTACCGTTGCTTTATGCTGGCCCATTATTATTATTTGTTTTTGCTATAACATCATGTTTTTTTATTTGTATTTAATTTTTTAGTCTTATATCTCAGGTCTAATGACTTCTTTTAGCACTGATTAATTAGTTGTAGTTCAACGTTTGTAGCTCAATTATTTCCAAAGAATTACGAAATTCTCTGTGTGGTCCTGGACGTCCCACTTCACGTCAAACCAAAAGAGTGAAGCGCATTTTTTCTCCCACCTATATCGAGGATCGGTGAGCCGAGAACTGATCATTCAACAATTCATCTTTTTCTTCTTCTTCTTCGCTCAGTTTGTCTCCTTTTGTTCGTTCCACATAGCCCAAATATTTTCCTACTCAAACGAATTGTTCTGTTGCGGTTGTTCTGACACTAAACGTTCGAGCAGGGGGGAACCTGCATTCCTTACACATCAAAATGAATTGCACTCATTCAGACGATGTGGCTGTCACAATATAACGGAATGCGTTCAGGCATTTTATTCTCTCCCGGTGTTGTTTTTATGCTGCTTGGCTTAGGAATCCCTTTTGCAGGTCTAACAATGCGGGTTCTCAGAGGCTTTAATAAGTCATCTACAGAGTTTGCATTCAACAGGGAAGATGAAGTAGAATTGCATCTGTCATCCAAACAGAGACATTCCACGAATTTGTGGGTGGACTTCACAGACCCTTCCATTTGTCTTTATTTAGTGTTCTTTGCCTTAAGAGCCCTTTTAACCTAGGAGCCCTTTGCTAGTCAGTTTTGCTTACACCCAAAGCCATTTTAATGCTACCATTCAAGAGAAGATTTTTACTTTTGGAAATGGAACGACTCCTGAATAAACCCAGTCTGGTCCAGCTTATGAATCTCTACTATGAGAAATAAAGCAGTAATGTTAGACTGGAATGAACTATCTATATTTTCATTGTCTAAAGGTGCAAGTTGGACAAGCGTTTAAGAATTTCCATCCTTTTTATATAACATCGAAGGCTAATTGTCCAGCCTTTCCGGCATGGAAAGCCTTATTTCTTTATTAAAAAGTCCGACAACACTGCATTAACAGCTCTGGTTAAACAGACAAAACTCCCACTAATGAGCAAGCAAGAAAAATGACCCGCAAACCAATAAACTTTATTAACCTACCAAAATAATATAGAAATACAAAAAAAATAAAAAATCAGTCGCAATTACATTATAGCCCTGAGATAGACTGGTGACCTGTCCAGGATGTACCCCTCCTGCCTTTTGCCCTTTCAGAGACAGCTGGGATAGAATTAGAGAATAAGCGGGTATAGAAGATAAATGAATGAATTAATGAATGAATGAATAAATGACATTATAATTCATTTACTCTCTTGCTGATGGAGACCATGGAGAATTGGAGAAACACTAACTATCCTGTGTACGACCCAGCTGGTCTCTCTAATGTGCAGCTCATGACTTACAAAATAAACAAAATTATAACTCAACACAATTGTTGCTAAAGGTAAACAATGCTAGACACTGGCTGCATTTACACTGCAGGCAAATGTTTATGTTGGTGACAGAATTCCACGATTCCAATGGGTTTCCCTAACAGATCTCTCCATCGCTGTCTAAATGTAATTAAACTCCTCTCCAGCTCCTACTGAGGAAAAAATAACTCATTGCTTTTAACAGACTCGCATCCAGTCCAAAATCTACTCGTCTTGCTGGCAGTCTGGCATCTCCGTCATCTCGTTAGCAGCAAACGATGGGGAAGTGGTGGCTTAGTGGTTAAGGTGTTGGACTGCTACCCGAAAGGCCGGGGTTTGATTCCCAGCACCGCCAAGCCACCACCGTTGGGCCCCTGAGCAAGGCCCTCAACCCTCATTTACTCAGTTGTATAAGAGATAAATGTAAATCGCTCTGGATACGGGCTTCTGCAAAATGCTCTGAACGTAAATGCCTTCATACACTGGGGCATCATTTTTTTCTGATTTGACGGGTAAAACCATGTTGGAGTAGTGTTTCTCTTGCCCCACAGGTAAATATTGCAGCTTTAATTAAAGGTAAACAGTTATGGTGATTATAGAGCACAATTAATCTTTACATAGTGACCGGTTAGGTTTCAAAGGAGAGATAACGCTTATGCCACTTCCTTATTCTGTATTAAATCCATCACAGGCCAGATGTTTTTCAATCCGATCACAGTGTGAACGGTTATGTCATAATTCATGCCACTTTACAAGGTTTAAATGTACCTTGCGCTTACTACGAACAAAATTTTAATAAAAGGTGTTTTAAGTCACAGTTGCACCACTCCTGACTCCACATCCACACACACACTTTTGTACTGAAGAAGTTTTTCCTTTTCCTCCTTATTAATTCACCATCTTCTGCTGCACATCACCTTATAAATATAAGCGTAATTGCTGCCTTTAGTCACTTCCGTGTTTAATTTTCCATATTTACATTTATAGCATTTGTCAGACGTCCTAATCCAGAGTGACTTACAGTTATCTCTTTTATATATCTGAGCAACTCGGGGCTTTGCTCAGGGGCCCAAAAGTGGCAACTTGGTGGTGCTGGGAATCAAACCCCCGATCTTCCAGTTAGCATTTCGACACCTTAACCACTGAGCTACCATTTTCCTTGTATGACAGGAAAGCTATGTGAGACGTAGAATGTTTTTCTTTTGCATGTACAGGTCAGTTCAGGACAAAGATTAGTTCACACTGATTTTGGTCGCAATTAAAACAACAATGTTAACAGCGATACAAAAAAAAAAAAACTGATCTTCTGAGCCAAAACTGGAATCCAGCACAAAGCATTGGTCTTTATTTTGTAGTCTGATATGGGACATGAGAACCCTTAAAATTTTTTTAACAAAATAAACGAAAGTGTGTTTATAAAAAGGTGATAACAGAGTGCAAGAAATCGACAGCCCACAAAGCGTTTGCTTACATGTTCCGTATCGGTCCATCTTGTACAAACAAAAAAGGGCTGCTGATGCAAATAGTCGATAAGGCACGTGCTTTGAAGTGACAGATGCCCCAATGGGTTTCCCTAACAGATCTCTCCATCGCCGTCTAAATGCAATTGAACTCCTCTCTGCCTCCTACTGAGGAAAAAATAACTCTCATTTCTTTTAACAGACTCACATCCAGTCCAAAATCTACTTGTCTGGCATCTCCGTCATCTCGTTAGCAGCAGACGATGCCTTCTGACGGGTAAAACGATGTTGGAATAGTGTTTCTCTTGCCCCACAGGTAAATATTGCAGCTTTAATTAAAGGTAAACAGTTATGGTGATTATAGAGCAAAATTAATCTTTACAAAGTGCCCGGTTAGGTTTCAAAGTAGAGATAACGCTTATGCCAAAGTTTACACTTATTAAAATAATTGATTTTTCTTGCTGTACTACGAAACATTGGGTCAAACATCAAACTTTGACTCTGAGACCAAGTTTCATTATTGTCACATTACAGCAAAGTGCTGCCATGTTAATCTAATCTACCAGAGCCTTCAGAATCAGTTGTGCTGCCCATGTAACTTAAATTATATTAGTAGTGGCAGATTGCTAATTGGTTAATATCATAAAACACTGTTTTTTTAACCAGTCAGAGTTTTAAACCCGCCTTCTGAAGCCCACTAGCTGGCACACAATCACATCAGCATTTTTCTGTCCTCTGATTGGTTGATCAGGGTAAATTCTTACAGCCTAGCTCGGACTAGCAAAACACATCAGTTGATCTAAAATTTTTACACCCACATTGGCTGGCGGAGGAGAAGATAACTAGCTTGTGTCACTTCCAGAGCAGGGCCGCTACCTGGTAACACAGCCTTTAAATGCATTATATATTTTATTTATATACGTCTTATATATGTCATATATATATATAGGGGTTTTCTGCTTTAACAAAAATGCTTTTTTATTCTCAGTACATAAAAATGTCTCTCTCTCTCGCTCTCTCTCTCTCTCTCTCTCTCTCTGTAATGCCACGTTGTGTTATATTGTGTTTTTGTATAGTATTGATAGTTTCTATAATTTTGTCGTGATAGTGGTGGTTTTAAGAGGTGTATTAGTCGGGTTAAATACCCAGTAAATGCCCAGGTACCAAATGCACCGCCTGCCTTTAATATTAAAAATAATTAAAGATTTTAATGTTATAAAAAAATGAAAAACTACAGTTGATGGATTTATTTTTTAATTTTTTAATAAGAAATAACCTGGTTCTCTGATTGGTTGTGTTGCGCCTAGTCTTTATTATATTGATGTGTATGCGGAGTAAAGACTTTTTTTCCAAAGGTAAGTTATGCGTTTATTTAATTTGTATGTGAAGACTCCACTGAGGCGAGACGTACTGTTGAGAACCCTGGTGCAGTTTATTTCCAGTCAACATAAACAACCTAAACTTAATTTGAATACATAAACACACGTAGCAAAACAACAAACATGAACTAAATGGACTGATTTGACTAAACTAAACATGAACACTGGCATGACCATAAACATGACCATAAACATGACCATGACCACTGGCATCGCCAAGAACACACCACAGTGGAACAGGGAACGGCAAACCACAAAGACAAGAGGATACAAGGGGGCATATAAGCACAAGACTAAATAAAAAAAAACTTGTGATCAATTAAGATCAAACTAACCAATGAGACGGACCATAACAGGAAGACATGAGGAACAAGGAAGTAAACAAAACAAAAACAAACTGCCTAGGTTAGCTAAGCTAGCTAGCACAGCATAGCTTAGCTAGCTAGCATAGCTTAGCCTAGACACAAAAACAATAAACATTGAAAACCTTACAACTTAAATGTGACTCTTGGCTATCAGAAGGTTGTCACAGTATGTAATGTTGTGACGTGATCATGGTGATATTGATTAGTTTGTGATTTTCTTGTTCACTGTATATGAAATGAGCTGACAGTCTGTATCTGACAGTCGTATGAGTGTGCGCTTGTACTGTATTGTTGTCTTGTTTTTAAAAGTTATTATTGCTCCCCTCGTTGGTGGTCATGTGCCCCTAGTTTTGCGCCGGTTTTGGTTAAGGGCCTTGCTTAAAACCCTGTGGCATCTTGGCAGGGCTGAGGGCTAAACCCAGGGCCTAAACCACTTCAGCCAACACTCAAATAAAAAAAAAAAAGGGTAAAAACTATTTCAGGCGTGTAGTAAAAAATTACAGTTACTTCCTTACATTCACTTGGGTAAATTTTTTTGGGGTGAATTTCACTTTAAGAATATATGTAATGATGTGTACTTTTACTCAGGGAACATTTTTAGTAAAAAAAAACAAAAACCAAAAAAAACCCTTTATTTTTACTTCGCTCCATTTGGCGGCGTTTCTCCCTTTACTGTCAAATGGTTATAAATACGAGATTTTTTTAAATAATTAGTTTAGAGTTTGGAGAGCTTTGGAGATTTTCCCCTTTTGTTTAGCATGCGTTTAGTTGTAAGATGGAAGACGTGTGTGTGTGTGTGTGTGTGTGTGTGTGTGTGTTATTGGAGGCAAATCACCCGTAGCCCTAGGTTCAGTCTATGTTTTTACTTCAAGATAAAGTATTAAATATTGAACCCTATTAATATTCATTTGGCATCTATGGGCAATTTCACCTTATTGCAAAACCTCATTTTACACACTGTGAATATTTCTCCTCATATGTGCTCTCGTGCAAGCAATGACAAATATCTTGTCATCACAGTCATGACAAGAGAAAAAAAAATGCTGCGTCCCAAAGTGCAGAATACATTTAAAGGTATGAAGAGTGCATTTGTCCAAAAATTAAACAATGCTGAGTACGTTGCTAAAACTGCAGCCACTTGGGGGTCACCCGCCACTGGATCAGAGGTGGGTCAAGTATTCAAAATCTGTACTCGAGTATTTATTACTCAACTAAGAGTAAAATTAACAATGGCACCTACATATGCATGTTGTTGCGCTCCGACGACCGGGGTTCGATTTCCGGCTCCGGACCTATTTGGTCCCACCTCTCTCTCTCTCTCTCTCTCTCTCTCTCTCTCTCTGTCTCCTGCATTTCAAAGGCAAAAAGGACACAAAAATATCTTTAAAAATTAGCATCAGATAAAAAATCTACTGGAGTAACATAGTTACTTGTTAGTCTCCTACTTGTTAAGTCTCTCTGTCCTGATTATATAAAACAGGTTAAAGTAAAGTAAAGTTTATCATCACATGTCATAACACATTAACATCCCGATTTTGCAATAAAATCTCAAACACACACAAATTTTCTACTTTTTATGAGCAGTTTTTACATGCATTATTTAGGGTTAGAGATAAAATTAATTTCAATCCTCTGTTAATTTTGTTCTAGACAAAAACAAAACTTTAGTCAGGTGTCCAGATTGTTGTATAAATGCAGGACATCCCAGTTTGCTGTTCAGTTTATTATGTTTTGTGTTAAATGGATATGAAAATGTGTTTCGAGGTTTAGAATTAAAGTTTGTTGTTTGTAGGTTCACTAGATATTTGTCATTGCTTGCATGAGCGCAAATATTCGGACAGTGTGTGAGATGTGGTTTTATAATAAGGTTAAAGGCAGAATTTTTACACTTTTTACGCTAGGTGGGTTTTTTTTTAGGTTGGAGCTGGAAATGTTGATGGTAGTTCGTTTTGGTGCACAAAGAATTTATCGGATTATAAAACTAGGGTATAATTATAGACTGAACTTGAGGTAACACCAGTGTTTAAAGTGCACATGGAAGAGTCATGATTATTTAGCTTAACCAACAGAGTAGCTGATGCCAAGACCAGTGAGCTTGGAGATAAGCTTTAATGGAATTACAATATTGAAAGCATACTGACGACTACAAATCACATTCTGATATATGCGTTTGTTATTGTATAGAGTCAGGGCAGAATAAAAAGCAGAGCTTATTGCATCCTCTATAGACCTGTTTGGTAGGAAAATTAGAATGGATCCCAGCGTTGGGGGTAGGCATGTTTTCAGGTGAGAGAGGACCAGTTTTTTCAAAACACTATGCAATGATGGGAGTCAGATCAACAGGGTGGAAGTCGTTCCATTGCAATAGCCCTTTTGGTATTGTGGTTGTTTTAAAGCAGTGATAGCCTGGGCCAATAAGAGTACAAAGATGGTGGTAAAGACCTTAGCCAGCTGTACAGGACAGGCTCTGAGAACTCAGCCAGGAAAGCCATCAGCTTTATGTATGTTTACTCTGCTTAACATTTACATTTGCAGCATTTGGCAGACACCCTTATCCAGAGCGACTTACAATTTCCTTGTTATACAACTGAACAATTGGGGGTTAAGGGCCTTGTTCAAGGGCCCAGCAGTGGTGGCTTGGTGGGGCTGGGAATCGAACCTGGGTCCTCATGTTGGTAGTCCAACAGCTTAACCACTGCGCTTCCACTTCCCACTTTAACATGTCACATACATCAAACATAACACGCTATTGAATGTTCTGTCCAGCGTTCTGTTCTGTTCTCTACTGTCTAATTTGCACTGTCTTTTTAATGTTTGTATTGTTTACTGCACTGTCTGTTCTGCAATGTCTCCACTAGGTTGCACACATGCACTTTATGTCTATTCTGTTCAATGGCTCTTTGTTGTTTTGTAAATTCTATGTTTTGTGTAGCACCAGGGGGTCCTGGAGAAACGTTATCTCATTTCACTGTGTACTGCATTCTGCTATATATGGCTGAAAATGACAATAAAGCTCCTTGAACTTCCCTTGAACTTGAACTTATACTTTCATTTGAACTCGTTGGACTTGCCATCACTCTGAATCCTGTAGTACGTCGGATGATGATCTACCTCCAATAACACACACATCTTCCTCTGCTTCATCTTCCAACTAAACTCATGCTAAACGTAGCAGCCTCTTGCAAAGCAGCTTCTTACAAGACTTGCAAACAATTCATATAAATTAATTATGTAAAAAATATCATATTTATTACCATTTAACAGTAAAGGAGGAACACCACCAAATGTAACGGAGTAAAAGTAAAATGTCTTCGCTAAAAATGTACTTGAGTAAAAGTACACATCAATACATATACTCTAAAAGTAAAATTCAACCAAAAATTCTACTTAATTAAATGTAATTTTTTACTACGCACCTCTGCACTGGATAGACAGACAGATGTTCAGCAGGCTTGGCTTGTAGACGGATAAGAGGATCAAACACATTTGATGTAATTGCTGCTGCTTGAGAGGAAATACATGTAGAGTAGAAAATCAGAGGGAAGATTACACAGACGACTACAGATAGGGGCGCAGACTTTCTGAAGGACTTTTGAATATATAATGAGGAGAAAGATGATGATGCTCAAAATGTTCAGGAAGACGGAGACTTCATACTTTGAGGATGAAATCTGATGAAAGTAAAGTTGGGGTGGAATACTAAGACCTTTATGGTATTTTTGATGAGGACTGTGGCCTGAAATATTAAATGTGCATGTCATGTACTTAATTTTCTTTCTACTGTTGATGCTTTAGTAGCAGAATCTGGAAGTGGTACACGATCAGATTTAGCGAAATTATATTTACGGCATTTGACAGATGCCCTTATCCAGTGCAACTTACATTTATCTCAATTTTACAACTAAGCAATTGAGGGTTAGGGGTCTTGCTTATCGGCCCAGCAGAAGCAGCTTGGTGGTGCTGGGATTCGAACCCTGATCTTTCAGTTAGCAGTCCACCACCTTAACCACTGCGCTACCATTTTCGCCTGAAATGCAGTGCACCGTGAAACAATACCAGCAGGTCAGCCTTGGCTTCTGAAAGTGTGGAACGTAAGTACAAACTGCAGTTTCTGCGCCCTAATCATACATGGTGGAACTCACTGTTTCTTGCTGTAGAATGGTCGGTGTGTATCCAGAGGCCACACTGAGAACAAGTAATCTAAAATGTGTGCACAGCATTAGAGATAAAAATGTAAGTTATAAGACCTGGTAGGATTTGGTGGTTTGGTGGGAGTTTATATAATGACACAATTAATCTACATTTTTATTATTATAACCATTTGTGTTTTATGGTACAGGCTGAATTGGGATTTTTGGCTGACTACGCTACTGTAAGCCAGTTGCAATGGCCCTTGACCTACTCCAAGGGGAATCATCAGTTCGTATAGGTTTTCTGCTGCCAGCACTACATCAACTCCAGGACAAGCTGAAAAGGCTGGCGTCAACCTGTCTTAAGGCTTGTCTTTCAACCTCTAGTTATAGCCATACATAGAGGAATCCTCAAACTTTTTGGAAAGGTCATGAAGGAACCACATCTTATTGCTGCAGCTACACTGCTTCCAAAGTTCAGAACTTCCTGGACAACAGACCAGAGCATCTTGGCAACTTGTCTGTCAATTCAAATTGCTACAGCAGCCTTACAGATGAGAGGACTTCTTTGCATCCATGAACACAGTGCACTGAGAAACAGGAAAGCTGGAGAGGTACCTCTCGTGTTTATCAGCTTTATCTGAAGGTACGGATCTGTTCCACTTCCTTCCAAGAGTCAGTCATTTCAGCATCTGCAGCCTGTGAGAGATTTTTTGGTCACGCTAAAGCTTAAAGCTAAAAGATCAAGACTGCTTTGTAAATATCTTGAGAGCCAATTACTGTTGACGTTCGACAGTAAAATTGTAAAACTGATTGTTTACGAAAGAGCACATGACAGAATAAACCTATACTAGCAAACACACCTAAACAAGGACATACACAAACATGATAACAAACACACACTCTGTACACACACACCATCTCTTTTTTTCTTTGTTAGCTTGTTTAAATGCAGATGCTGAGACTGAAAAGTTTGTGTTGTAAATGTGAAAATAAAGATACCGTTAGAAACTGGTGGAAAAACATCAGAGTTTGTTTGAGATTTTAGTACAAATGAGAGGTTATGGGATGTTATTTTGTCCATCACATGACTGAGATTGGCTACCTCACTTTAACCTTAGTTTTATATAAGCGGAACGGAGAGATTTTGGAGTGGAGGGATGTGAAAACTCTCCAAGAAGTTTAAATTTAAGGTTTTGCTTCATGTCAATCAAATCAGAAGTAACTAGTAACTAACTACTGGAGTAGTTTTTTCATCAGATACTTGTTAATGCTTACTTAAGAAACTATAAAGATTATTACTTCTACTCTTACTTGAGTAAATATGGCCATAAGTACTTGTACTGTTACTCGAGTAGAGATTTTGGATACTATACCCCCCTTTGGTCATATATAGTACTTTATATCTCCTCCACACACCATGATGTTTTATCATTCATCAGCTACCAACAAGAGACTTAAAGTGAGGTCCAGCGGTGGCTCAAATGGTTAAGACACTTAGTTGTTGATTGGAAGACCAAGTTCAACCCCCACAACCGCCAGTCTGCCACTGTTGGGTCCTTGAGCAAGAACCTTCCTGCTCCAGGGGCACTGTATCATAACTGACCCTGCATGCCGATCCCAACTTTCTAAGATGGGATATGTGAAGAAATTAATGTTACTGTGCTTTAGAGTCTTTGTGGCATATAAAGACATTTTACATTTTTAATGTAAAACATGTTTCCTCTGTGATGTAACTGCTGCTCCTGCTGTTACAGGAACTAAAGAACTAGTGCTATCTACTCTTTTCCTCATACATGACCTAATGATTGTCTAGAGTTACTTCCATTGACGAGAATGAAAGAATAACACTGTCCATCCCACCCTGAGAACACCGCCAGTGTTGATCTTTGGCATTCCAGAGTCTCGGATGGTTGTAGCATCATCAAGATTTGAACCTGTGACCTTTGGATAATTTACAGTCTTTCTGTTTCACTGAGCCAGAAATGGAAATACAATTTTTTTTTTGCACGTAAGATTCTGACTGTAAAAATACCAGCTGTTATAAAGATCAGGTCAGTCTGTAGGTTTTTTGAATATAAAATTATATTCAATATGAGAAAATATTTGGATTATGTAAAACTGGAGAAACTAAGAATCATTAATGCTCTAATATTGTGGTAGCAGCGTGAAAACTTTTGCACCTACATGTACCTGTATTGCGCAACCTGTCTATACACTGAAAACCTTAAAAAGAGGTGTTAAAACTGTTTCCTATATATATATTTCCTATAAACTATATATCTTATAACCTATTAAACGTGCTTTACTTTTTTAATACTAATTATCAAAGGTTGCTGGTCAATAGGGGGCGCTGGGCAGAGGTGTAAAGAAGTACCTAAAATCCATATTGAGTGAATGAATGTGAAAAAAATGACTCCATTACAAGTCATTAATTCCAAAACGACTTATAAAAGTCTTAAATTATCCGATTTTAATAGTACTTTAATATTACTGAATGTCATCCTCAAAAATGCACTAATTCTTAGCAACAAGAGATTTTTTAGTCAAAAATGCGAAAAATGTTTTTTCTGGTAATCTAATAATACCTAGAATATCAAAATCAACTGCGGGCGGCAGATCCTTTTCTTATCGAGCGCACAAACTTTGGTATAATTTGCCCTGCACTGTTTGGGAGGCAGACACACTGCCAGTTTAAAACTAAATTAAATACCCATCTCTTTAACTTATCCTACACATAACACACTTATACTTATTCCATCCATATTAACTCTTTATTTACTGTTTAATACATCCGTAACTATCTATCCTTACACTCCTGTATATTCCATCCATATTTACTCTGTATTTACTGTATCACACATCCGTAACTATCTATTGTTACACTTCTGTATATTTCATACAGAAGTGCAACCGGAATCAGGAACACCGCCAATAACACACAATATATTTGTCTATCGTAAGTATCATGGCATCTACACTAACATAAGTCTGTTTCTTTCCTATTCCAAACTCACCGTCGCCACCAGATCCAGTCTGTATCCAGTCCAGTTGGTCGATCAGCACGTAGAGACAATAAGCCCCAGTGGCAGTTTCCCAGTATTGACTTTGTCTTCTAGATGGCCAGCCAGACAAGACCATGGAAACTTTGCTGCTGCATGGAATAAGCTGCTGGTATGTCTGGTCAGAGGAGATTTGACCCGCCGACTAAGCCTTATTACTTCAATGTTTTTTTTTTTTCTACATTCTGCCACCAGTTTTGGTTCTTTGCCGCTGTCATCTCTGGCTTCCTTAGTTAGGGACTCCTAATTTACAGATATTAATTAAACTGAACTGGGTGTTTTAGTGAGTTTTTACTATTCTCCTATTTGATTCTGTAAAGCTGCTTGGACACAATAATAGGCGCTATAGAAATAAAAGTAACTTGACTCAACTTTATAAATGAGGTTTCGTTTAAATTCAATTCAGCTTCAGATTTTAAACTAAAACAAAGTCTTGTCAGTGCTAAAGTTGCATAATGTGATGTGCTGGCTTGGGGTTCAGCTTCGTCAGTGGCTGCAGCAGCTATGTTGTTAATTTATGTGAAACACCTGGCATTCGTTCACATGGCGAAGTCTCATTTAACGCATAAAGGAAATTGCATCTAGTTCCTATAATACCCTGCAGATGCCGAGATCATTTCTTCCGCACAAGAAATAAGCCACAGCGGATAAATTTCACTACTTGTTGTACACATACAATATAATGAGTTACGGTAATTGTTAGTTTAAATTTAGTGAAGTTAAAAGTACATATATTTAATAAATATATGAGTAGATTCTATAGTATAGATTTTAAGTATAGAGTAAAAAGTTGCTTATATTTAATACTTAGTATACAAACTAGCAAAGACCTAGTAAAGTATATTTATCAAGTACTTTACTACACTGGACCTGGGGCACTGGTGTTAACTATTGGAGTACTTCTAAAGTTCTCCTTTTTACAGAGAAAAAAAGCTACAGATTATAATTTAACATTATACTGCAAATTAATAACTAAATTATAACTAAGCTAATCTAGTTGTACTAATCTATTGTTAGTTATATTATCATTTATTAAAAAAGAAATCCCCAAATCAAAAATGTATTTCGTTTGTTTGTGTTTGTGTGTGTGTGTGTGTGTGTGTGTGTGTGTGTGTGTTTATGGTCCGGACAAATGAGTATGTATGCAGATCTGTAATCTTTTATTTTAAAATGGATAAGATTAGAGGAGGAGCTCTAATTGGCTCGATTCCCACATTTGTTTTTAGCAAATCAAAATGATTTTTTATATTTTTGGTATTACAGGATTGGACCGTTCTCAACGATTCCCTTTTATTGAACAACATTACTATGACTATGACGGCCATATCGATATGTATCTGAATTATTTAAATGATTACCTTAATACTAAATCACTGTTAGTAAATGTAAGCATTAATTAATGAATTTAAGTTCATTATGGGTTTATTTCATTCTTTAACATTACCATTTTCAGTATTTTAGCTAGCATTAATGACACATTATCATCATTGACTATTTACAGTCCTGCATTGCTAACAGTGTGATTTTTTTTTCAGTTTGAAATCTTTTTTAGCACCAGTCACTACTGCTAATCACTGCTCTATATCTATACTCTTTTTTCCTCTAGATTAACTGGCTCACTTATACTGCTGCAGTTTCTGGATTTAAGCAACACTAAACAGGAAGCCTATAAAAGTGCTTTGGTCTAAAACTCCGGGTACGAGAAGACGACAAGAAGGTCAAAATATTGCTCTGGTTTTATTCGAACCATGTGTGATCCCAGTGCAGTTTCTTCTCCTTCGAAGGTTATTCTTTTCAACACACACACACACACACCCTTTCTTTTGTTCTTTCACTACTGTAATCTGGCATCAGGCATGACATATACACTGGTACTGCAGTGTTTACATCTAAAGTGGGCATCTATCATGGATGTTTATTCGCAGGAAAACTGTGGCATGGTGTTTATATCCTCTTTAAGCCAAACACAATGATAAAAGGGCTGTTTTTGCCGTATTTGTCCATCCAGGCCACTGTAACGATGTGGCTCTGGTGGATTTTTATAGATAACACTAACAGAGCCAGGCTCATATCTCCTTGTTATAAAACAGTGGCTTTATATTCTCATCATCCAGCATCTGTACAGTGTTTATTCCTCTGTAATAAAATGACATACCGCATTATTATTCTTATATCACATCTTCACAACACATACCCGAGGTACTAAGGTCAATGAGGATTTGAATGGAGCCTGTAGGTAAAGAAACCTCCGTGTAATAAAACAAAACCAGGTGAGACAGATCTTCTTAGATCTTTTTTTCTGTGTTTGCAGAATAACTCAATCAACAGCCACCAAAATAGGCATCATAGGGAGAATTACAATGGCCCCAACTGCAACTCTCTTATTAACGTAAGCAAAATAAAAAAAGCAGGGCAGATATATTTTAGAAAGTATTTTGTTGTGTTAAATTTCAACAGTGAAAAAAAACTTTTGGATCAGACAAGGATTGAGGTAATAACAGAAAATTTGGCAAGATAAGTGGTATAATTCGAGTCCACATAGAAAAATACTGGAGTATTGTAGAGTAACTATTCAAGAACTGATCATCATTTTGGCTTTCGTTTCAGTTTTAAAACTTACATATCAGCAGATATGATAGAGATCTAGCTGTGAAGAGCAGTGCATTTGGTACCTGGTCCTTCAGTGAATACTTTCCCAGATTGATACAACACTTAATACCACCACTGTCACGTCGCAATTATAGAAACCATCAATACTATACAAAAACACAATATAACACGATGTCGAATTACAGAGAGAGAGACATTTTATGTATTAAGGATGAAAAGCATTTTTTTTAAAGCAAAAAACCCTGTTAAGACTCCAAACCTCTACACTACAACCGCAACTGTACATCATCTGGAGCAGTTCTGAATCAATATTCGTCTTAAAATTAATATAACATCACAAAACTTAAAAAATAAAATAAATATTCAACTTCATTGTCCAAGGTACATGTACAGAGCCAATGAAATGCATTTTTCACATATCCCATCTTAGTGGGTTGGGGTCAGGGCACAGGGTCAGCTATGATGCAGCACCCCTGGAGCAATAAGGGTTAAGGGTCTTGCTCAAGGACCCAACAGTGGTTGACTTGCCAGTGGTGGGGCTTGAACCCAGGTGTTTCTGGTCTTCAGATTAACAACTCAGCACCTTAACCATTTGAGCCACCACTGCCCCTAAGTAAAACCTATATTACATTTAAAGGATGTAAGTCAGCGTTACTGGTCGCCGGCACTGGTCTGGAAGTGGTGAACCAACTCTGAGACTAGCTAGTTATCTTCGGGGTTAGCCGACGTCTCCTCACAATGTCTAACTTTCTGGAAAAATCCTCCTTGAAAGCGTATTTCTAAGCATGTCCGAGACAAAGTTAATTTCTCCTCCTTCGTCAGCCATTGTGGGTGTAACAATTCTAATGCAATTGTACAGCTAAATTTTGCTAGTCTGTGTTAGGCTGTAAGAATTTACCCTGATCAACCAATCAGAGGACATGTGATTGTGCGCCAGCTAGCGGGCTTCAGGAGGCGGGTTTAAAAATCTGATTGGTTAAAGAAACAGTCTCTAATAATATTAACCAATTAGCAATCAGCCACTGCTAATATAGTTTACGTTCCATGGGCAGCACTACTGATTCTGAAGGCTTTAGATCAACATGGCAGCACATAGAAATTGAAATCTTGATTGGACAAAAAATCTAACATCCACATACACGTACTGGAAGCAGTGCAGCAAGAAAAACGCTCATAGAACAACTATTAGAATTCGGTTCATAAATGTAGGTCAGCTTCTGATAGTGTTTAGGCAGCAGAGAAGGACTTTGCCATTAAGATCTTGATTTTAGACCTACTTTTTCAACCTAATTAACCCTAGTTAGGAATTTAAAAAACCAATCAAACTAAAGATGGCAGCAAGTATAACTCAATCAGGGAAAGAATAGCAAGCGTCAAGCACAACTTAAAAATACAGGACAACTCTTAAATACGGAATGATTCTGTATTTTAAGGAGCGGGCAACCCTACACACACTTTAAAACAAAAAATTGACTTTTCTTTTTTAACGAAACCATTTAAAGGTTTTTTATTTACTTGACTAGGCTGTGTTGGTGCACATTATTTAAAATGACCACTTTACAAACACAGTGGTGAAACCTGACAGTCATCATAAAGATGCCTAAAACCCCACTGGTCATTTCCTTACACTATATTCTAAACTCTTACACTGTGATTATATCTACTTGAGTGCTGAAGGAAAAAGGCATAACCATCAAAAGATCTTCTACCTCTACTGAAGTCAGAAATACACTTTGTTTTGGGACAAATGACCATTACATCTCTATGTGTTCTTTAAACTTTCTATTCCAGATCTTTTCTGTCTCTTACTCCTATTATAACCTTTACACCTCTGAAAGAAGATGAAACACAGTTTCAGTTCATCCTACATGGGTTTGAGTCAGATTCAGGGCTCAGGGGCTTTGTGCATAGGGGTATTGTCATGCAGGAACAGCAAAGAAATTGGCTATACAGTGAATATGCATAACGGAACCCATGTCACTCATATAAAGATTAAAGGCCGCTAGTTAAATATTGTAAAACAGCTGTGTGGAGAAGATAAAGACATCTTGATACACCTAAACAGTCTCAATCCCGCCCATTACTAAATCACATCCAAGCTATAAGACACAGTCAGGAAAGTTTATGAGCGCTCAGTCGGTCCCACTGCTAGCTGTTCTCAGCCATATTGGCTACATATGGTGCTGTGATAGATCTCTCTAATCAGCGTTACCACTGGGCTAACGGTAAACACTCCCAACGTGACATTTATCTTTGCATGTTTTGTGTCAAACGTTAGTTTTTTTGGCAGCCCTTCCACACGAGTGAGTCAGATCTAAAAACTTTTGCTTTTCCAGGTTAGAGTGCAGATACTGTTACTGTATCAGGATGATGAGAGGTTAAAAAATGGCTGGTTATTGTTTGGTATATACGATTAATGCTTTAAGGCATAAGTGTACTTTTTTATTCGTGAAATCATAACTGTATATTTCTTTAGGTTGTTATTACTATAGCAACATGGGGGTAGGGGTAGCTTAAATGATTAGAGCTCTGGATGGGTAATCGGCTGATCCTTTGCTAATTTTGGACCCTTACTCATGGCCCTTAACCCTTTCTGCTCCTTGGGCACCACATTATGGATTAACCAGTACTTTAACCCAAACTTTCTAAACTGGAAAATAATAAGAATAAAATTTTACTGTGCAGTATCACATATATAACAAAAAAGTATTCTAATTCTATCTACTCTACCATGGGTCTTCGACCCTTAGGGGTACGCCATGGTACTGTAGGTGGTTGCTAGATTAATTGGTTGCTAGATTAAGTGGTTTCTGGTCTGCTAAATGCTTTATGCTGGAAGTTTTTTTTTTTTTTTTTTTAAACAAAAAAATGTAAAAAAAATCAAAGATAAAATAATATAATTAAAACATTAATAGTTTTTATAAACTTGTATTCGTGTGCAATCATGCAGATGAACGATACATTATCATAACGATTAGTGCGCTAAAACTGTTTAAACTGACGTATAAATGTTTGCAGTTCTAATTGTCTTAACATAATATATAACTAGGGTAATCTGATCGGTTTCTATTAATATGTGAGAAAAGTTGGAGACCCCTGTTCTATACACTTCCCAATCATGATTATCATTTTAATCATCTGGGAGAAGTGGTGGCTCATGGTTAAGGTGTTGGCCTCCCAACCTGAAAGTTGTGGGTTTAATTCCCAGCTCCACCAAGCCATGACTGCTGGGGCCCTTGAGCAAGGCCCTTAACACTCAGTTGTATAAATGTAACTCTGGATAAGGTTGTAAATGTATCTGAATTATGAGTTCAATGTAGTTTTTTTTTCAATAAAGCTTCTTTATTTAAAAGTCTTTAAAATGTCCATGTGTGTCTGTTTGGGACAACTTTCACACGGTCATTGTCTGACTTTTCTGTCTTTGTATAGTTCCGGAAAGGACAGACTGGTTTTTCACCAGAGTAAAGTTTTAGAATCTGGTTCCCCCCAAAAGTGATCTATTTCTTTCTCTTTTCACTAAAAAGCACCAATGCCTGCATAATCGACTGTCTAAAAGCAGCTGATCATTAATCCGGTTTGCATTTAATTAATCACAGGATTCCACTTTAACAATCATGAATGCTAACTGCATTTCATTGGCTCTGTACATGTACCTTGCAGTAAAATTTGATCTAATTTAATCTGATCTAATCTGATCTAATCTTATAATGAACAGAAGGAAAGGTGTTTTCATGCTGTAATTAATTTAATAAGATCCGCTCTACAATAAACAATAGTTTTTGTTAATAGTCATAATTTTTCTAATAAAAACAAACCCCGTAATAATGAAAGAGAAATGGACTGTAACTGTGAATCGAAGGCACATAATGACCTCATTTCTCTAAACACCTCTTTTAAGTGTTATTTAAACCAAGATGAATAAACAGTGATCCACTCACAGGGTTAATTTACTCATACTGTTTAATGTGCCAGGCTTTTCCTATACATTATTCTGCTCAGGGTGATAGATCATGTAATTAGACATAAACATACACAAGCAGATTAATGATGGTGTGGCATGCCATCTGTGGGTTCTAAAACGTCAATGTTCTCTGTCATATAAAACACTGCTTTCTATTTTTTTTCTTGCTTTTCTTTCTCTTTTATAAATGTACATCTAAGACCCCATTTATATAAACAAACCTTCTAAAGCTTTGTCTCCTGTTGTAAAACCAGAATGTGTGTCCTGTTCATGAGTTTCATCTTCACTGTATTTTCTTGTACCCTTAAAATAAATGCGTAAATAAGTATTAATAATTGTTACCAGATTTGTTTTATCTGTTTTATTTCAACTGTTTCATCCCAGCTCTTTAAATTTAATAGCAAAAATAAATAATTTCTCTATCTGTGATGTTTTAATATCAAAATGTTTTAATAAAAATATAAAGAATCAACTGAGATGGGGAGAAAGTGAGGGAGGGAGATATATCTCTCTCTCTCTCTCTTTCTCTCTCTCTCTCTCTCTCGCTCTCTCTCTCTCATCTGTATATATATATATATGTATATATAGCGAGAAAGAGAGATAGAGAAAACAGATATCGAAAGAGAAGAGAGAGACAGCTAGAGAGGGAAATAGAGAGAAAAAGAGAGAGAGAGTGTGAAAGAAAGAGAGAAAGAGATATAGAGAGGAAACTAAACATCAAATGACATTTACAGAAAATAGTGAGCAGTTATAGATCAATATCTATCTATCTATCTATCTATCTATCTATCTATCTATCTATCTATCTATCTATCTATCTATCTATCTATCTATCTATCTATCTATCAAAGTACAGGTATAAACAACATCTCTATAATGTAAGCAGTCTTTCTAAGGCCACCATAGGTTAAGAATTGGAAAATGTGCTGCTGCACCACACCATCGTAGAACTATTGACTGGAGTCTGCTTCATATAAATACTTCAGCAGTTTTGTGTTTAAATTGATGTCTAGAGGATTTATTTGCAGAGAGACAGTGATTTTGCTTGTGCTGTCTCTCAGGACCAATGGACCAAAGATGCAGGCCAAGGTCATGGTTTTTTCTTCAGCTGCAGATGAAAGTCTGAGCTTCCAGCAAGCCCGGCAATTGGCAGATAGAAGGAAATGTTTAGTTACAGGCCTCACTGTCCCTCACCAACTCACAGAAAGCCAAACCTCTCTGCTCTTCAACCATGTTTTAGTGGTTTTCTTTTTTTCACAGAAAGGTCTGAGTATATATCTAATTATAATAGTCAATTATTTAACATAATTGGAGAGAAAAAGAGATGGGGAGAGAGATGGAGAGAGAGAAAGGAGAAAGTCTGTAGCGCTCAGCCTATATGTACATCAGGGGCTATCAAAAAATTTCAAGACACGCCAGCAGATGACAGCAAAAGGCACATCACATCACAGGAATCACAGCCTTTCATGCAGATCTGTGCCGCCATCTGTTGGTGTGTTGAGAAACTTTTTGATACCCCACGTATTGTACATTTTGCTTATTTTGCATATTAAAACTTGCTTTTTTTGTTTATTTAAAGTCTTTTGTTGTTTTAATATGGAGTTTCATCTATTTTTTATTGAGCGGTCCCTTCATTGGAGTTTCATTCATTTTCTGTCTCTTTATTTTGTTCATCATCCTCTACTGCCCTTCTGGTTCTCTGGGAAACTTCCTAGATGACATAGACACACTTAATCTCTTTGATGGTCGACTGTGACTTCAACCTTCCATCCAATAAGCTTCATTCATCCTGACCTCTGCCTCTTATAGACTCTTCTTTTTGACCTTCATCACACAAGCTAGGAAAGTTTGGTTTTTACTTATCCTTCCACACTCACGGATATGACTTTTACCCCTCTTCACATCTCTGATCATTGCACAATTTTTCTCTTTATAGTTTTTCTAAAGTTAGCTGCCAGAACCTCTCCTTAACCTGCGAATACTTCCAATCTACCCTTTTCACCTGTCCCTTTCTGACTGCTTTTCTTCCCTAACCTTAAACTTAGCCACTGACACCTTCTTATTATCTCTTTTTTTTAACCATAGATTTTATCTGCCCTCTGTTTGCCAACACTAGGAAGACTTCTTGCCTGTCGGATATGTTGCGCAACAGCCGACTTGTCTTCTCATTTACTGTCACAGTTTTTAATCTTAGCAGCAGAAGGACTTCAATGAGTCATCCTGTCCTGCAATCCTATCACCCATTGGATCCAATCTGTTCTACAATGCTTTAGACCATCTCTCCTGATCTTCTGCTGTTTATATCTTTAATTATTGATGGTCATGTACTGGCATTCTTCAAGGGAGCAAGTTACTCGCATACTAAAGCAGCCTGCTTAGGACCCATTAGATATAAACAACTACAGACCGGTATCACTTCTGTCTTTAAAATTACTTGTCTAAAATAAACTCTTTCTTTACCTTTCACAGTACAACTTTCAAGATCTCAGCCAGTCTGGCTTCAAAGCTGCACACTCTACTGGGACTGCACTCTTGACAGTCATTGAAAAGCTACATGTTGCCAGACCAGCCAAAATATCATCTGTCCTCATCCTTTCAGTTGTGTTTGACACAACCACAAATTCTGCTGTCCACCCTCAAGAGTCTTGGTATTCATGGAACAGCATGGCAGTGGTTTGCTTACTACTTGGATGATTGTTCATATCAGATAACATAGAGTAGAACAACATCTGTTCCATGCATACTCTCCACTGGTATCCCACAAGGCTCAGTACTTGGTAATCTCCTTTTTTCTCCCTATACCCACTCAATTGTTGAAGTTATTTCCTTAAACGGGTTCTTCTACCATTGTTATGCAGATGAAACCAAACTTTTTCTTTCCACCCTTAGACAACTCATCTTTTGCCCAGATCTTAGCATGCCTGGCAGACATATCATTGTGGAATACAGCTCATCAGCTGAAACTTAACTCCAGCAAAACATAACTGCTTATCTATTCCAGCTAATTCATCTCTGTTCCAGGATTTTGCAATCACCATGGACAATTTGCTGTTCTCCTCTTCAACCAACGCTCGCAATTTTAGGGTAATCACGGACAACTAAATGTCCTTTTCGCTCACAATTTCCTAACTTAAAATGATCCTGCCGGTTTCTCCTCTACAATATTAGAAGGATTCGACAAAGCTAAACACAGAGCAGCACCCTCTTACATCCAAGCACTCATGGCTCCTTTCACACCCACTAGCACCACTCGACTAATCCCACTATCCCCAGACGCAAGGTAGGTCTGTCTTAAGTCTTATCTCTGTTCCGGCACCAAGATGGTGGAATGAACTTCCCATCAATGTCAGAACAGGAGTGTCACTGGCCGTCTTCAGAAGACGATTAAAACCCACCGCTTTCTCACATACTTTTAAAAAAGTACACTTTGTTACACAGTTGTTACACTTTGTGACTTTAACCCACCAGTATTAAGCTGATCACTGGAAAAACTCAAAGCACCTTCGTACATCAATAAAAAATGTAAATGTACCATGATATGTAATTCATTTATATTTTGCATGTGTCTCACATTGTTTTCAGAGCTCGCAATTTCGTTTACGTCCCGGGACTGTTTTTCAGTCGGGCTACCAAAATGTATTCTCCCCTTGCCAGTCAGGCTATGCTGAAAATTGATGACATCTGTCAGTTAGAACCAATTGTTTTGATGATTAAAGTTTTATTTAATTATTCACTATTTTGCTTTCCGCACCATATTTAAAGGTCAGCAAAACAATGGGCGAATGTAGCAATGATATCGCTAAATAATAAATATCTTTTTTTTTCTGATAGTGCGTTATTTTTTTATTTGTTTACAGACAAAACAGAATTTAAGTGAACAAAATTCATAAATATCAAATAATACAGATGAGCTAAGTTATATTTATTGCTATTGGTGGCCACCTGAGTTGACATCATGCGCCATCACCGCTTATTAAATGACGTTCGACTCTCATTAACAGGTAAAAATCTGATCTATCTGCTTACATAGCACGCGCTAATGCATGTATCTGATTTATATCCGATTTCTTTCCACATACCAGTGAGGCCTGAATGCGATCTGAAAATCAGAATTGGGTCACTTTATACATGTGCTGTAAATGCAGCCGTACTCAACTGGCTTGAAATGTTCTCACTCAAACCACTGCATGTGCTACTTCTGGTTTATTTATAAAGGAAAAAAGCTGCTGGTCTAGGATCAGTTTATTTCCACAGTAATTGAAAATGATGAGCGTGGCTGTCTCTGGATCAACAGCTGTGGAAAACGTATTCTGTGGAGAACAATATGAATGTTTTTTTACTACGAAAATATAGATAAAACTAAGATATTGCAATGTAATGTAACAATAAATGTGATTATATTAAATGTGATTAAATTAAATAAATACATTTGTTGTCTTAAAAATAGTTTATCCTCCCTCCCTTTATCCAACATTTAACTTGAACTTATTATTATTGATTATTAATTCATTTGCATAATATATATATATATATATATATTGCTTTTTGAAACACTAGTCAATTCCATCTTGTGCAGATTGGGGGCACTATAGTCTTCTCCAAACTGAGTGTCTCCTACCGGACAGAGAAACAAGGGGCGTGGCTACAGTTCCGCACGTGTGGCATAAATTATTTAAATGAAAACATGGGCGTGGTTTATGCCGAAGTGGGCGGGGTTTGTTGCGCGTTCTCTGAAATGTGGAGTGAAGAGTTGGATGCTGCGGGAGTTTGTAGTGCGCTTTCACTGGGAAATCCGTTTAGAAAACGGCACAGAGCTTTTACACACTGACAACTGGAAACTTAACAAACACACACACAAACACACAGATCTGGAATGGTTTTTACCAAACCCCAGCGAGGAGATCGGGAGATGGATATAATTTAAGAGGATAGTGTCTCAGCATCGCTTGATAGTCAGAAGAGACTTTTTAGTGCACAGTTTTGGAAAAAAAAAAATCAGCCTCGGTGCAAACCAGGAGCAGATGAGTGTAAGTATTATTGATTGCTGTGTGTGTGTGTGTGTGTGTTTGGTTGTAGGAATTTCCCTTTATATATAAGTTGTATTTACAGTAATAATGAGTTTTGCATTGGTATATATCAATGGAAATATATATATATATATATATATATATATATATATATATATATATATATATATATATATATATATATATATCTTTAAAGTGTATAGAAGTAAGTCTCATTATTCTCATTAGTCTCGTATTGAAGTAAGTCTCATCATAAACACTCTTAGATTCGTAGGGAATTTATTGTTGAAATTAATAAAGATAATTTGCACTTTTTCTTTCTTTCCTTTTACTCATCAGTCATTAACCGAACGAGCCGAACATACACACCTCTGAGGTTCAAACACAAGTTGTAGACGCGCCTTTTTATCTATTCATTCATATATATCGTTTATTCATTCATTTAGTTTTGGCTGCAGTTAAGTGTGGGACTCTTCAATACTAAAAGAAATCACTGGGTAATTATAAACTGGTGTGTGTGTGTGTGTGTGTTGATGCATGTGTGCTAAAGCGGTAGGATGTGATGACATCATCCGATCTTCTGCATTCTGAGTGATGAATGACAGACAGCTGAGCTCTAAAGAGAAATAAGAGAGCGACATTATTCATTATTAATAACATTATACAAGATAAATCTAACTAACAGACCAGGACATTTTGTCTAATTGTTTTTTTTTTTGTTCTTAAAAAAAGTTTTAAGAACAGAAGTTTTTTTTTTTTGTTTGATCTTAAAAAAAAAAAAAGAAAACCCCAAACAGTTGGATGTAACCGAGTGCAGTGTGTATTCTGATATTCTCTGGATTCTCCTTTTACATTCTGACCATCATTTGCTTTGTCCTCCTGTAAAAGATGGATGTTTGAGACTGGATTACATTCTGTGTATTCTGGATTATTTTATTTATTACTTTTTTTAATTTATAGTTTTTATAAGATAGTAAAGCTCCCCCCTCCCCCCCTCCCCCCACGCACACACAATGATTGCAGGCACGCAAGTGAACCGTTTATTCTAAACCCCCCCCACACACACATACACACACTTACAACCATTTCATAATTTTTTATGCATCCACTCAAAAGTTGGCTGTTTGAGTGAATTGCAGTGAACATCTCCCCCCCAGCCCCCGACACCACCCCCCGACACCACCCCCTCTTTCCAGACCCCCGCTAAACAATTTCCTACTAAACTTTTTATTAAATCTGTTTTTAATCATTTTTTTTTCTTTAAATGGGGAGAAAAACACTGACTTTTCCCGACAACTGAAAAAAATGTTCCCCCCCCTTTTTTTTTTTTTTAGGGTTCTCTTTGAATTCTGAAGGTTCCACTGAATTGCATGCAGAAGTGCTATGTATTCAGACCAATTCTTATTTCTTTTCATTTTCCCTTTAGAATTCTTTTCCTTTTTATCCCTTAAAACCTGTTTTTTTTTTTTTTTGGTGGATTGCACGCAGGAGCAGTGTGTAGTCTGGCCATGGTTTTTTTTTCCTTTCCTTTCCCTTCCCTTCTTTCTGGATGTTTGATTTAATGAGAAATTGTAGACAGGAGCACTCTGTAGCCTGATAAATTTCTTCTTTTCATTGAAGTGAAGTGCATGCAAGAGCATTCGGACTATTTCTCTCTCTCTCTCTCTCTCTCTCTCTCTCTCTCTCTCTCTCTCTCTCTCTCTCTCTCTCTCTCTTAAAGTAAACAGTGAATTGCATGCAGGAGCCCTTTTTTTATACTTCTTTATTATTTTAAGCTGGATGCGTGTGAGTGTGAACCGCTGCTATTCACATGGTGTATTCTTATAACTAACCTTTTATTTCTATGTGTTTAACTGTCTATATATAGGAAAAGTATAAGATTTTATATATTTATACTTGCTAAATCAGGTAAAAGAATATTTCATATCTGCTTTTACACCTTGATTCTTTATAGTTTGCACAATTAATTTTTTTTAAAAAATATTTTTAGCAAAGCCACTTACACATGTGGAATAACATTGAGCTCTAACTTCATTTCGGTCTTAGCCGCCATGCCTGTGCATATATATTTGCCCCCTCGTTCTTTTAAGGCATCTTTATTTTTTCCATTAGTTTAGTGTTTGCTCAAGTTCAGTGTTGGACATTAGTACAAGTTCCATGCTGAGGTTCCTTCACACCAAATTCGGAATCATCCTCCAGGGTGGGTTAGAATAATTAATATTCATTATAGCACCAGCGCCCTGTCTGTACACCCATAGGGTGTTTTCTTTAACTAATGAATTCTGCTTACTATAACTCTAAAGTCTCATTGAAAAAGTTGATGGTTTCTATGGTCCCACACTGCTCATGACTTGGCTACTGTTTTCTCTGAACTTTTTTTTTGGCTTACTTGCAAAAGGCAGTGGAACCCCAGCAACCTTAGATCATTTGTTAACTGGCGAACCTTCTCTTGCTTGTTTTTCGACTTCATGCAGCTTATGCGTCATAAGCGCTCCCTCTTCTACGCAGGATGGAGAAACGGCGCGTTCAGGCAGCGAGTCATTTGTGTGATGATCTTTTAGGGAGAACTGAATGTTTGATTTGAGAGAACATAATGCAGATTGCAGCTAATCGATCAGTAAATCTCAACTCTCGGAGGAGACTAAAAGAAAATTTGGTTAAGCAGCCAGTGCCAAATGGGTGGGAAGGAGTTTAATGCTCGAGCCATTTTTTATTAGTGACCGGATTTGAGCGAAATTTATAGAGTTTACAAAGAAAACAGCCGAAGAATGGATGCTCTGAGTCGAGGCTGGGCTTTCAAGACAGTCCAGAGATTATGTCAGTAGACACTTTTCCCTGTAGAGCAGTAATTCACTACTCAGCTCTTGCCTTAGGTGAACTACGTTCTGTTAGAGCCATAAAAAAAGTAATTACAACCACTTTCATAACTTTACATCATTGTGGATTTTTTGGCTCCAGAATTGGTACCTCATCGACTTTCAGTTCTTTCATGAAGTGGAACTCATCCTCATCATCCCCTCAGGTTCCTCCATAAACTCTACCTGCTCATATTTTACTACCCCACTGAACTCAGGGTCAATTTTTCTAACCTGCCCCTGGTGTTTTATCGTCCCGGCACCACCGTCATTTGGATTTTGCGACTGCAATTCCCAGACCGTTTCCTCTTTTTAAACGTCTTGTTCTGATATAACTCGAGATAACTCCTGGTGTACGTGTGGTTTTTGGAGATGGTAAAGCACAACAAAGCCATGTTCCCAGGTGATAAAGTACATAATTGTGATAGCTATCAAAGCAGAGTGTGTGCTAATTGTTTCCCAAATGTCCTGAGGCACAGGCCCAGGAACGAATGAAACGGGGTTTTTTTTGCTCACACATTGTTTTGATTTATTAGCAGTAGGTGCAACTATCGGAAGGTCCGGTTCTCCATATGGTTAGAAAGATAGCAGAAAACGATACATTCTATAGATATGACGAGCAACCAGGCTGTGTCCTATTAAAATCATGCGCGCTGAACTCCGTAAACTCTGGACTGAACTCCTTCGCTCTGAGCCGCCAGATGTTTTCAATCAGTGCAGCGTAACTGAAGCTGTGTCAGCCGGTGTCATGTTCAAAGGGCCCTGCAGCACGCGTAGTGCCTTGTTTTTTTCCAGCTTTTCTCCATAAACAGTTCAACAAACACACACACCGGGTCGGCGGCTGTGGGAAAGCGCTGATCACCAACCGGTGGATAAAGCATGCAGAGAGGCGCTGTTATTTATTATTTTTTCCGTGCGTGTTACGGTGTTCCGTAACACAAAGAGTTTGCACACAATCAGACTGCTGGTGTGTTTTTCATTTTATTCCTGCCAGCCTTATCGGCTCCTGTGGATCTCGGTCCATTTTTCCAGCTTATCTCATCTGCAGGAACGTCTCTCATCTGTGTCTGCTTAGTGACACTGTATTACTCATTGTAGAGTACGGTTATTGTTAGGTGCTACTTTGTGTTGGAGAAGGAGAGTGTTTTTTAAATATTATGAGCTTTTAATTGGGGTGTCCTGCACCGGCTGAACCTTTAGATGAAGTGAGTGCAGGTGATCGGTTTCTCTGGATGCTCAGTAGTGTAGATTAAGGAAGGAATGAGTCACTTCAGTGACATTTACAGCATTTGGCAGACGTCCTTATCCAGAGCTACTTACATTCGTCTCTTTTTTCTGAGAAATTAGGGGTCGAGGGCCTTGAATTGGCAGCTTGGTGGTGCTGGGGATTAAACCTGAATTCTCCAATTAGCCGTCCAACACCTTACCCACTGAGCTAACACTTCCTCACATTGTCTTATAATCAACACTCAACATAATCAACAACGCAACGATGGGAGTAAATTCTACCACACTGAAGTGATCTTTTATCTAAAATGTAATAAAGTGGGGTGGGAATTAGAGGCTGACATTTTTTTTTAGCCAATCCTGTGGCTCATGGGAATCCAGAATAATCACTATTAATTATGTTATTGGAAAAGGACAAAAGAAATAACAGCTGGAATGGCGGAAAAAGGAATCGTAATAGCACTATAATGCTTGACTTTCTACGCAAATATATAAATAAACAATATATATTTTCATTTTAAACCCAATTTTAGTTGCGCCGTCTCTTTATGCCGTCCTTCTGTATGCTGTGATGTGGCTGGTTGAGTGAATGACATGCTCCACACCCGTAATAATTGGTGGCGGTGATGCACCAAGTTGGTATGCCAACGCCAATAATATTAATAGAACTTTGAAACAAGAGAAGTCGTCGTCTTCTCGATGCACTTTGTAGCCGCAAAAAAAATCTAAATCAAAATGAAGTCAGACACGAAAGCTGGAGGCTAAATTTTTAAGGGAATCCCACAGGAATCCTTCTGGATGAGGAACAAAATCACAGGGTTGAGACGGGACAGGAATATTTCCCAGTTTTTTCATGGAATTGGGACTGGAAAAGATGATTTTTTTTTTGTCGAAGTTGTACAGGAGAGTTTTAAAAACCCACTCCTATTTCACCCTCTAGTAGGAAGTAGTAGCGCAGTGGTTAAATTATTGGACTAGCGTTTTAGAAAGATCATGATAATTTCCCAGTACCAGCAAGCTGCCACAACTGGGCCCTTAAGCAAGGCCCTTAACCTTAAAATTGAGTGATAACTGTAAGTCTGTATAAGGACGTCTGCAAAATGGTAGTTTTATTTTAAACTGATTTTTTTTGTAAATTCTTTATTAAAAAATAAAGAAGACCAGATAGACTTCATTCAGATGTCTGTAGTAAGTAAACTTGGTATAATTTTTAATTTACGTTTTTTTTTTCCAGTTCAAAATACAAATTTAACAATAAACAAGAATAAACTTCATATCTGTAAGAAAAAAAAACCAAGATCTCACACCTAGTCATCCTGTAGCTGGAGGCTCCTTCCAGTGTGACACATTAATTGCATGAGCAAGTGGTAGCAAAGTGGTTAAGCTGTTAGACTACTAATTTAAAGACCGGGGTTCGATTCCCAGCACACAAAAAGCTACCACTAGTGGGTCCCTGAGCAAAGCCCTTAACCCTCAAAGAGAATAATGTAAGTTGCTCTGGATAAGAGCGTCTGCCAAATGCCGTAAATTTAAATGTTTCTGGTGTTTAGGAGGTTTACCCCCGGTTCTTTCTTCTAATACGAGAACCAACGTTGTAGGATGAATCAGCGTGACTCTGGATAGGATACAGTTTGAAAAACTTAAATAAATATATAAATGCAAATCATTTGCAAACAGTGTTGGAAATAATCAGCAGTAAAACTCTACATTTAACCGCATTCTGTGGTTTTAATACTATTTGGACAAATTCCTATTTCCCATTTAATGACTTAAGTTAAAAGCCCTTTCTGCCCCTCCCACACCCCAGCCCACATACCCTGCCCACAAACTGGATGTTTTCTGTCATTTAATCAGACCCTCATTTGCTATAAATTTATTGTTAGAATAAAAAAAAACATATTCCTTAGGCAAATTTGTGAGAGCGCTGAGCTGTTGATTGGCTGCTAATACTAATACCAAAAATAATGGTATTGGGGAAGTGGTGGCTCATGGTTTAGGTGTTGGACTACCAACCTAAAGATTGCGTGTTTGATTCCCAGCTCCACCAAGCTACCACTGTTGGGCCCCTGAGCAAGGCCCTTAACTCCTAATTGCTCAGTTGTATAAATGAGATAAATGAAAGTTGCTCTGGATAAGAGCGTCTGCTAAATGCTGTAAATGTAAGTTGTCCCTTTTAAAGTGGTGGCTCATGATTAAAGTGTTGGAGTACCAACCTGAAGATCATGGTTTCGATTACCATCTCCACCAAGCTACCACTGTGGGTCCCTCAGCAAGGCCCTTAACCCCCATTTGGTCTGTTGTATTAATGAGATAAATGTAAGTCGCTCTGGATAAGAGCGTCTGCCAAATGCTGTAAATGTAAATGTAGATAATCGCTGTTATATTGGCACCATTTTTTTCTTCAGCTGCGCTATTAGGTCCTATTTACTCCTGGTCACCTTATGGGTTTTTTTATGATTGGATAGCTATCTGATCCCTCTTACACTTGCCCACATAAATGCGTCTTACCGAAATCTGATCTTCTATTCCCACACAAAATGCAAATATTTCCGCTGATCTCAAGTAGCACCCAACGTTATTTCGCTATATTTATGTTGAAAAACGAAAAAGCCTGCAACAACACTTACGTACCAAAAGGTAGTGATTATTACAATATGTGCAGTATTTTTACAGTCGGCAGTATTAAACTTCAAGACCCAGCGACATACGTGGATGACAGCTCGGAGTCAACAATGGTGGAAAAATATAGTACTGGCTTCTTTTACGGCCGGACCTTTGGATATCTTTGTGTGACCCCGCAAATCAATTTGATAAATAGGTACCCTCACCTCCTTCAGGCTATACTGACCAACAAGCGTGCTAAAGTAAACGACGTCCTTCCGGACGGGAGGAGACGAGCAGTATGTGGGAGCTTGTATGTGGTTTGAACAGAAGGATGTATTTAGATAGGTCCAGTTTCATGTAAAATGCATCCCAGACCGCTTCCTGAATTGGTTCGAATGATCGGAATCGTTATCCGTCTTAATTGCGCTTCGGAGGTTGATCGAATCACAAAAACCTTTAGTGACCAGGTGTAAACAGGCACTTAATCTCTCAAGGAAAGTTTGCGTTAGCGCCCACTTTAATCATTCAAGCATTTGCATTCAGAGGTTGTCGGAGCGAGGACTGGCGGCACTACCGCCCCTGTTAAAAAATCACTAGCCTAAATGGAACATGTTGTACTTTGGCAAATAATTCTCCTTTTCCTTATTCACCCTTTTGAATAAATGAACCTTGGAGAAATGTAAACAATTAAGTTGATTCTGATTGGCTCTTCACTCACACTTTTTAAACAAAATCTCCAGTGTTGATAGTTAAGGTGTTTGTGAGGCGAAGCTGAATCTCTGTCTGTGGGAAGATGACATCCTGGAAGCACGAGAGACAGAAGACGCTTGCACAGGCCAGCTGTGGTTGTTTTTACTTTGGCAGAATGGTTACAGCTTTTGACGCCGTCCTTCTTTCCACTTTGTTTAGAGTAATATTTTTTCCGTTCTGTCATCTCTTTGGCGCCTTTCTGTGAAATAGAACTACTGGCTGAAAGGACGACAGCATCGTGAGAGATAGTAACAGTGTAAGAGTTCATATCTTCTCAGAACACCATTACAAAGAGAGTTATAAGTCCCCCAGAGGTTGTTAAGGGTCAGCAGGAATATAAAATGACCAGTACGTGTTATTAGGGCTTGCTTTTGAACCAGGCCTGTTTTCACTTAAGTACCGTCAGACCCCATCACAGCAGATATCATGGCATTTACAAAGTGACTGTTTTCTTTTTCCTTTAACTTGGCTATTTTCTATAATTACACACCACGTGCGCTTTGTCATCTTGGCTTCAGGGTCAGCCATGTGACCTAAAGGTGGAGTTAGTAAGGAAGGATAAAAAACCTTGTCCTAATTAATCCTTCAGATTTTTCTCGTAACACCATAAACATATAACCTGAAACGACATTACAAAGCCAACATCCTGGGCCTTGAAACTAATTTCTTACTCAGGACATACATAACCGCTACCTTTCTATAATATTGAGGTGTAACATCTATACAGTTTTTATACAGTATTTTTCTTTCTGGAGTAATAAGAAGCAGGTGGGATCTCAGTAGTTAAGATCAAGGATTCAATTCCCGGTCCCACTGTGCTGCTAAGGTTGGGCCCCTGAGCAAGGCCCTTAACTGCTTGGATGGATAAAAAAATAAGACGCTTTGGATTACAGCGTCTACCGAATGCCAGAAATGTAAACGTAAATATGATGTGATGTCAAAAAATAGCTGGCAATTTGTTGATGAATGTAAAGATCTTCGATGTAAATGTTTTTTTTTTTTTTTCATGAAGAAAAAAAATGCTTAGTTAAAGAATTAGAATGCAGAAATTGACATTGTTTTGTCACCAGGATGAATTTATTCAATTAATAAAAAAATTATTTTCAGTGGTAGACATTGGATGCGACTTACATTCATCTTATTTATACCACTGAGCATGTATAGGTTAAGGGCCTTGCTCAGGGGCCCAGTTGGGTGTTGCTGGGAATTGAACCATGGTCTTCCAATTAGCAATCCAACACCTTAACCACTGTGCTACCACATTCCCTTAACAAATCTGTTTATTTATAGTTAATAGTAAAAATGTTACTATTTTATTAAAGATTCTGAAGCTTTCATTACATTTGCAGCATTTAGCAGACACCCTTATCCAGAGCGACTTATTTATACAACTGAGCAGTTAAGGGCCTTGCTTAGGGGCCCAACAGTCATGGCTTGGTGGAACTGAACCCACAGTCTTCGGGTTGGTAGGCCAACACTTTAACCATGAGCCACCACTTCACTTCAACTTACATTATATACATTTTATACAACTGAGCTATTGGGGCTTAAGGGCCTTGCTTAGTGACCCAGCAGCAGTGGCTTGGTAGAGTTGAAAATCGAACCCACAATCTTCGGGTCGGTAGTCCAACACCTTAACTTTAAGCCACCACTTATTAATGAAACGGACGCAAAGAAAGTGGTTAAATTTAACCCGTTTACTAATTATGCTACCAGGACAGGGATTTTCCACTGTCTCACCTGTGTTTTAACCCTTTCCTATTTTTCATTAGTCATTTTTATTTATTTATTTGTTTACCATAAGTAAGTAAACATTTCTAATATTTTTTATTAATAAAAAAAACCAATTTTTTTTTTTTCCCTTTCTAATAATAACTATGGACGAAAATGTTAAAATCAGCTCTCTTGGTTGGATGAACTTCTAATATCTTCAAAGTGTATATTCTGAGTAACCTTGGCAGCAGCACAAAATGCTTTTTTTGTAAGCGTTGGGAACTCCCTCTAAAGAAAAAAAAAAATATATATATATATATATATATATATATATAGCGCTTTGATCAGTATGGCTGTGCGGTGTGTTACAGCCTCCACACTTTGGAAGCGAACCAGCACTAGACTCCTCATATCATATATTTTAACTAGGTATTAAATGCAAGAATAAGAGAGCTCCCTTGGACCGGAGAGCTGTAGTGGTCTAGCTTCATTTAACACAGGGCTAGTCTAGTGTGGCTAGTAGAAATCTGCTATAGCCATTAAAATGAGGACCAAAATCTCTACAGACCCCCTTTATTCTATTTCGGAGGCAGTCGCTTGAGGTCCGACCTCACTGTCTGAATAAAACTACAATTCTTTCATCTTTACTAATAGCTGTTTTATTGGATTCACTTTAGCAGATATTTAATATTACGCACATCGAATCGAAATATCGGCATGAGTCAAGCTTTTTTCCTTCTCTCGGATTTTGGAGTCTGCTCTGTGCATGTGTGTGTGTGTGTGTGTGGTGCTCTTACTGTCTTATGTATGTGTGAGCATTTCCCTGTGTGTGTAAGTGCTTCAGTCGCTCTGCCGCTGACAGACTTAAATGAGGATTGGATTCCCATATGCACAGGCAGCCTTCCAGCACACCCCAATTACAATGCAGCAAAGCCAGAGAGGGTGCAGGCCAGACTGCGTGGAGCCCTCCATCCCCACTCTCTCATTCGTGCACACACACATACACACACACACACACACACAAACTGTCACCACTATTGGGTAGACAGACCACCACAATCAGCCACACGGCACACATCTGTCACTCGAACATGCACTACCACCAGCCTAGAAACGTGTACGTATTCACTAGTGGTGGGGAAAAAAATTAGATTCACCGATGAATCGCGATTCTTTCTCTTACGATTCTG
This sequence comes from Bagarius yarrelli, assembly GCA_005784505.1. Taxonomy (NCBI): domain Eukaryota; kingdom Metazoa; phylum Chordata; class Actinopteri; order Siluriformes; family Sisoridae; genus Bagarius; species Bagarius yarrelli. Next base: position 3,322,590 of record VCAZ01000014.1, on the reverse strand, counting down.
AATCGATTCTCAAAAGTTCAGAATTAGCACCGATTGACGCACATACCTATTCTGGCGAATTTCATTTAATTTGGACAAAGCCTGACAAACTAAAGACTACGATGTCAAATTTAAAATTAGCAACACTTGGATTTTGTGAGGACAAAGGAGTCGTTTATAAGAGTCGAACTGTGTGCAAAGTTTGTGGCAACAAATTCGAATCAGAGGGACAGACTTATCTTCCGGCTGCGTCAACTACCAGTTTCACTCAAATGATCCTCGAGCAAGTAGCAAAGCTTCTACCGGAATTCTAAAATGGTGATGCGAATTACTTAGTCGATGGTGGATTCTATTGTCAAGGATTTGTGCCTGTTCTCCGTGGTGGATAACACAGGGTTTCCTACACAGTTGCAGGTGCTTGAGTCGAGGTACAGTGTGTCTTTACGTTATTTAAGTGTCCTTCATAATTGTTATAATAATCTGATGTTTCCATATTTCCTTTATCCTGAGCACTGAACTTTATAAATAAAAGAAAATTAATGAAACCAAATCATCTTTTTTAAGATGGGTGATGTCATACAGAAATTCCAACTATAAACACAAAGCATAGGAACTCCATTTCTGGTTAAAATGTAAAGATCTAAACATGTATTTACACAGCAGAAGAATTAGAAAAAAAAGTAGATTAAGAATCGTTTTGGAATCGGCTCGTGACTCCCAGAATCAGAATAGGATTGGATCGTAAAGTATCTAAAGATTCCCACCCCTAACATTCACACATGTCGTGTGCAGTTTTTTCTTTCTCTAAAGCTTGCTGGTAAAAATGTTATTGTAAAAATGTTATTGTAACATTTTGATTTTATGCCATGCTGATGTACATTTTGAGACACCAGAAATTTTCTTTTTGTACTTCTTTTTATTGCGCCATTGCAAGCCGTTATTTTGTCTTTAAGTCGATCTTATCTAGATGAACTTTGACATGTGAATTTACAAGCCTGAGACTTGTGAGCCAATAGAAAACGAGTAGGCAGGACTGTGGTCTCTTTGTTGGCTGAAAATGAAGGAGATGCTTATTAGTATTGGTTGTGCAGTTAGAAGACTTGCTGCCTTTGTTTCATGATTCTGGGTTCCGTCCTGAGTTTGCGTGACTGTCTATACAAAGTAGTGGAAATTTGGTGTCTTTATGGGTTTCCATTGGGTTCTACAGGTTTCTTCCACCTCCCAAAAACATGCACGGCCATGAATGACCTCAGTTTTTTTTCTGTAATGTCCTCTGATGTCCATTTATAATGTTGTAAGGTTTTTACATCGAAAAACATCATTTAGAAGTAATAGTCCTTTTACCCCTTGATTAAAACACAATGTTTAAATAGGCATAGTGGATTGTTGTCTCATGATGTGATTGGCTAACACTTTTTTTTAGGTTTTTTAACCCTTTTTTACCAGTTTTGCGCACATAGTAATAGTAATAGTAATAAAAACTTTGGAACGTCCTTCAAATTAAGCTAATCCACTCTTTCCTAATGTCGGGATCCGATGGAAGGTTATGCAAAGACTATGTTTATTCCCAATTTCGAATTGCGCAGCGCCGTGTCTTCAGCGCCATCTTGTCATTTACCTATCCCATGTATGTGCAAATCCACTCTATTACATCATAGAGTAAAACATTCCAAAACCTGTCGGTTTGTCTGACTTCTTTTAATATAAGTTGTTTTTTAGATACCGACAAAGTTTTAAGTTTTAAGTTCTGAACCTTACAGGGTGGTTTTTATAGCACAGTGGCCTGTTCTATGTCAAAAGATCTAGGAAATTTTGTTATTTCAGTTCATGACCTATTTAATCTAAGATCATCTGTCCATGAAGACACATCCAGGGTGTGTTACCACTCTGGATCCACTGTTTTCTGAAAAGGTTTGTACCGCTGCCTAAAATGCTGGCAGCTCTGCATCAGTACCTGTGATCATTAACCTCCTTCTGAAGATCATGTTTCCTACTAGTCTTCCAGTCTTGGTTAATTTAGCGAATAAAATAGACTCATTAGCTGTAAGATGGAGTGTTTAAACTTTTTAAAAAAGTAATAAAATGAGCAAGCTTGTGTTTTGATGTTTGTTATAGTGTTTTCAGACCACCAAAACAGTCTGTTTACATATTTCCCCCTGTAGTTTATTAAGAAAAAGTAGTGATAATGAGTCTTTCTTTAAGAAGTTACTTTACTTTACACTTCCTGTAATGTACATACTTCAGGATTAATGTGGCCTTGCAGAGTGTTTTTATGTAGGGCTCAACTCAAAGTAAACTCTATTTATTACATCAGAAAATAGTGTTAAAGTGTGCTTGTTATTGAGTAATTTATATTCATTAGCTGTCTCGTATCAATAACTGAAAGAAAAATGACACAGATTTCCTATTTTGGTTGCAAAAAAAATGTATATTATGTCTGGTAGACATTTTGGAAAATATGACCATCATCTAAAAGATAACAGTATAAATACTAAATCTTTTGCTTTACATAGTATTTGATATATTCCCGATTCCCAACACCACCAAGCCACCACTGTTGGACCCCTGAGCATGGCCCTTAACCCCTAATTGCTTATTGTATAAAAGAGATAAATGTAAGTCGCTCTGGATATGGGGGTCTTCTAAATTCACTTAATGTGAATATATATTTAGTAGTTACAGAGGCTGTGGCGCAGTGGTGGCTCAAATGTTTAAGGCGCTAAGTTGTTGACTGGAAGACCTGGGCTCAAGCACCAGCAAGACTCTTCACCCTTCCTGCTCCAGGGACACTGTATCATAACTCGTCCTGCGCTCTGACCTTAACCTTTTAAGATGGGATATGCAAGGAAATAAATTTCACTGTGCAGTAGTGTACATGTGACATTTACATTTAGTACATTGTGTCATGTAATCATCTAAAAAGCTGCAAATTTAGACGATATGTGACTTAATTATCACACGGTTGAGAGGCTCCAAGGCACGATTGTAATTTGCAATTCTAAAAAATATTTGCAAGTGCCAAGAGCCTACTTGAGACGAGGACAGTGCTTTTGCCAAATCACGTTAGCAGCTTTATTACAATTCTCTTTGCCATTAACGTTTTATAGTCTGCATGATGCGCCTAGTACAAGAACACATTCTTAAAGTTAACATACCAAAAAGTATGGCTGCAAAGGGAGTATTCGATACTGCTAAGACTCCCGATATCAAGATTCACACTTTGCTAGTGAGTGTGTGTCAACATTCTCTTAGGTCCCGCAGTCTCCATTACACCCACTAACTCTGTATTCTTATGTACTATAGGGTACTGTTACATGTCAAGCACGATGAAGCTGTCTTGGCCAGTAGCACAGGTTCCATGCTTATTCAATTTTAAATAGAAGGCAAAAGCAATAAAACATGGTTATGTTGTCTTTTTTCTGGACTTTTACACCGGGCTTGTGGTTTTTGTTCCGCTTGGCAAAAGAAAAAGGGTGTTGACTTATTAGGTGTGAATAATTTACATAAACGTGCGTCCACTATCAGGTTAGAAACTACGCCTGTAGAAAAAATAAAAGACTTTTAATTAGTTCTGACTTTAATTATTTCAAAACCTTATTAAATCCTATGGAAAAATAAATGTTTCCATTTCTGAGGAATTTTATTTTTATTGTCCGGAAGGCAGTAAAGATAAACATTTAGTTGTTGTTTCTAAATCTAATAGCTTCTTATTTTATACCTACAGGTTTGGTAAGAAGCAGCGAAAATGAAGAAAGTGCTAACAAAAGTGGGAAGCACAATAATGGACCAAATCCATCAACACAGGACGTGGGATAGCAGGCTGCTCATGCTCCTCTGTGTGGCTCTTGAACTCCTTACAGCTCAGTCGTCTATGGTGCCTGGTACGCTAGAGCTCCAGCTAGATGAAGAGCAACCGGCAGGTACTGTAGTTGGAGATATTAGTGCTGGCCTGCCCCCAGGTGTAACAGCGTCTCTTTTCTTCATCTCTGATCATGAGGGAACGGGTGTTGGTACAGACTTAGACATTGATGAGAGCACAGGCATCATAAGGACAGCAAAGGTTTTGGACCGGGAAGTACGAGACCGTTACAATTTCATAGCAGTTACCATGACTGGAGTGACAGTGGAGGTGACCATTTTAGTCAACGACATCAATGATCATGCTCCAGTTTTTCCCAGAAATAGGGCCTCCTTTAAAATTCCGGAACAGACCACCATAGGCACTAAATTTCCCCTTGAGCCTGCTGTGGATGCAGATAAGGACCAGCTAACGACTCAAGGTTACATTATAACGGATGGAAATGTGGGGCAGGCTTTTCTTCTTGAAACCCGAAGAGGCTCCAATCAAGTACTTTATCTGGATTTGGTCATCAATGCCATTTTAGACAGGGAGAAACGGTCTTCCTATACTCTTCTCTTGGAGGCCTTTGATGGTGGATCTCCAAAGAGGTCTGGTCAGATGATTCTGGATGTGACTGTACAGGATATCAATGACAATGCTCCGGTGTTTAACCAAAGCAGGTATCATGCCATGATCTCTGAAAATCTGCAGCCAGGCAACAACATACTGCAGGTGTTCGCTTCGGATGCTGACGAGGGTGACAATGGCCTGGTTCTTTACGAGATTAACAGGAGACAGAGTGACCCTGAACGATACTTTGTCATTAACTCTGAGACGGGTGTAATTACTCTGAACAAGCCGTTGGACTACGAGATGAGGAAAGTTCATGAGTTGGTGGTCCAAGCAAGAGACAATGCAACACAACCAGAGGTCACAAATGCCTTTGTTACTATACATGTGAGGGACTATAATGATAACCAGCCCACCATGACGATCATCTTTCTTAGTGAAGATGGCTCACCACGCATATCTGAAGGCGCGCAACCTGGCCAGTATGTTGCACGGATCTCTGTCACAGACCCCGATTATGGGGAGTACTCCAACGTCAATGTGTCTTTGGAGGGTGGAGATGGAAAATTTGCTCTGACCACTAAAGATAATATTATATACCTCATGTGTGTAGATAAGATTCTAGATCGTGAAGAGCGGGACCGCTATGAACTCAGGGTTATGGCCACAGACTCTGGAACCCCTCCATTGCGAGCTGAGTCTTCATTTACTATCCAGGTTACTGATGTCAATGACAACCCACCCCTATTTGATCAACAAGAATACACCCAGGTGATTCCGGAAGTAATCTTTCCAGGGAGCTTTGTGCTTCAGGTTACGGCACGGGACAAAGACCAAGGCCCAAATGGAGATGTCCAGTATAGTATCCTGCAGAATATTGAGACTCATTCTGACTGGTTCAGCATCGATGCTGTAACTGGCATCATCACTACACTCACTCAGATGGATTATGAGACAGACCCTACACCTAGTTTGACAATTGTGGCTATGGACAGGGGTAGGCCTCCTTTGTCCTCCACTGCTATAGTCAAAGTCATCCTTCAGGATATTAACGACAATGAACCTGTTTTTGGAAGCAAGTTCTACAACACATCTCTTAAGGAGAACCTTGCAGCAGGGACCTGCTTCCTAGAGGTAGGACTACTTTTAGGACTCTTTATTGGCAGTAAACTTAGTCACTTGAAGTCTGTCTGTCTAGGTATTTCATTTTTGTTAATAAAGTGTATCATTCTTAAAAATACTGTCAAACTGAACAGATGTTTTAAAAATTTGACTTAAATTCTTCAGCTGAAAGGGATTTGGACATTTGGGACAGTTTAGGAAAAGCAGTGTTTAAATTGGAGTCCTTGCATTATTAGTTACCTGCAGTCCTTTGGCTGAAAGGGATTTGCTTTTTTATTGGCTGTCCTCGTCTTCACCTCACAAAGGTTTCCAGGGTACCGAAGAGGGTATGGCAGAGCTTATTTTAAAAGCAGCGGGTTCTGCCTCTAAATTAGACACAGTAGAGATTTTAACAGCACTTACAGTTTGTTCCAATCTTGAGCTGCTTTATATGATGAATGGGCCTTAATTTCCACTAAATGGCCTTTTGTCTAACTGTGAAAAATGTGGTGAAGCACAAGAAAGTGAATGAAAAGAGCTTAATTGGCTGGCTATGATTTTATATCATTTGTGGTGATTGCGTTTTTATGGATTTTTTTTCCTTTTTTTGTTATGGATTGACCAATAGTGTAGCATTTAACTGAAGAACCTCTAAATATATTGTTAAATAATAGCCAATATTAAACTGCAGTGCTTTTAGAAATGTCAAACGGGTCAACAGACAGGAACAAAATGAGCAGCGGTCTCTTAAGGGATTACTTATTTGCTTTAACGGAAAAGAAGGAAGAAAGAGTCATTCCACAGTACATTTATTACATCTTCTAGCCTAAAAATATTTAATAGTATGACACACATGAGGTTAGACAGATCAGTATTTTTTTTTTTAGTTTTAATCTTAGCTAATATTCTATTTTAATAGTATGACACACATGAGGTTAGACAGATCAGTATTTTTTTTGGATCTAGTTTAACAGCTCTGCTTACTTTCTCCGCTAATAGATACATTACATTTTGTAACAATAAAAGTACACCAGCTTACCCCAGCCCTTTACCTTATCTATTCACAACTTTTCTGACAAATTAAGTCATACCGATTTGTATGAATTTGCAATTGCATGACGATGTTGCTTGGGTTAGTATACTCGGGTATGCTTGCCAAGGCCGGGATCCAAAGCAAGCTGTCTCTCACGCTCTGCCATAACTGGATGCAGTTGATGGGAGATGGTTTACAGCTCAAAAGCGGTTGGGAGCAAGATGATACACAGACGGTGCAAAGCACTGCCAAATCCACATCCAAGCACGGCCACAAAGCTCTTGATGAGTGCCTTCTCCTCTTAACCAAGCAGCAGAGAGGAGGTTCCCACCACCTTTTAGTCCTATAGTTCAGGTGGAATTGGAATAATTTGATGGTTAATCTCCTCTATAGTGCCTGTTTCGTTTGGAAGTAATTGTTCAATCAGAGGCAGTGGTACAGTTTTAACCTATTACAGATTTTACTATTTTAAGATATCTATCTATCTATCTATCTATCTATCTATCTATCTATCTATCTATCTATATATATATATATAATATATAATATATATATATATATATATATATATATATATATATATATATATCACGCAGAGTTTACGTGGGGTTTTTTTTTTTTTGCCTCTCTCTACCTAGTTCTCTACCTAGTTCTCTACCTAGTTCTCTACCTAGTTCTCTATCTAGTTCTCTATCTAGTTCTCTATCTAGTTATAACACAAGACTGTAAGTAGATTAACTTCAATGTCTTATAGTAAAAATTTAACCATTAAAAAAATGAATTAAACAGATTAAATTCCTTATCTAATACATTAAGAAAGAAAAAACAGAGAGCAATCTGTATATTCCATAGCTATCAATATATCCACAATAACCGTATTGCCCACCTCTTTTAAGCCCATACATGTCGGCGCTGCTTTTTAATTGATTTTATTATATTACCTAAAAAAGCATTTGTCGACTTCCAAAATAGCCACCTAGTTTTGAGTTTGGATGGTGTTCACAAATAGTAAGCTGGCAGGTATAGATTATCAGCAGGTATCAGCTATCTTTAAGATAGGGCCATGTAGTATGGACAAAATTCGAGCTTTAGCATTAAATCACGTTGGAGGAATTACACAGTGTGTGCCTAGCTTCACTTGAACATGCTTTGTTGTTAGAAGACTTGGACTTGACTGTGTCCACTATTTGAAATGATGAGAGTTTTTCTTTATGACTATGTGAAGCGGCTGCCTAATTGGTACATTTAGTCAAGATTCTCTTTTCCTAACAAATTGAATAAAGTTGAGCCTGAATGAGATGGAGTGTGGTCGCTCTGCATGTTTCTACTTTCACAGTGAACCAAGAAAGCCCTTTGTTCCATTCAGATTGATAAAGTACCCTGCACAATTGCCTGTTAGCATGGGCTCGTTAGTGCTACACTTTCTTTTTATTTGCCCTTATGTTTCGCTTCAAGCTCAAGACACTCACCATTTACACTCGTCTGTGTCCAGTACCTTGATGAAATCTTGATAAAAGTTCCCACACCGCAGGCTTCATCTTAGATGTGCTGGTGGAAATAAAGAGGAGGGAGAGAGAGAGAGAGAGAGTAAGAATTGGCCCACTGTCTGCATGGCTGATTGAAGATCATGGTGGCTCCAGTGAAAAATGAGCCTCGACCCCAGCCAGATGAAGTGTGGAAATGAATAGTGACAAGTTCCTGCCTAGAGATGGAAGTGACCAGAATTCGAGACAGCCACATCTTTTATCTTTGGGTCTCCTGAGCTCTTATCTGATCGTACTTCATAAATCATTAGGATAGTGTGAGAACAAATCTTTGTGCTGCCTAAAACAATGAAGCACTAAAGATTTCCAGAGGCCCCACTGCTACCTGTGAATGTTTGTAAGCTGAAGTACAAAACATAATTGTTATTTTTCTTATGGGAAAAGGGGAAATTGCATTTGGGGAAGCACGGTGGCTTAGTGGTTAGCATGGTTGCCTCTCAGCAAGAAGGTTTAGGTTTGTATCCCTTTGCAGGGGTCTTTTTGTGTTGAGGTTGCATGTTCTCCCCACGCTTGTGTGGGTTTACTCCAGTTACTCCGGTCATCCCACAGTATAAAAACGTTAGGTTGATTGTTGATTCTAAATTGCCCATACCTATAAGTGTGTGTGGTTGGTTGTCTGTAGGTGGCCCTGAGATGATCTGTCAGCCTGTCCAGGGTGACCCCTGCCTTTCCCCCTGCCTAATGATAGCTTGGAAAGACTTCAGTAGATCCCTGTTACCCTTATTAGAAATAGGCAAGTATAAACAATAAATGGTTTTAATGGAAACATTTTTTTAAATAATCTTGGAGATGATTTCTGTTTGCATTGATGGACCAAATCTTTTATTAAAAAAAACATTTATACATCATTTTATTAGGTTTTATTTGCCCCAGAGACACCCTTAACATATAAACATTTGCACATTGTTTTTTTATTTTACTTCTGAGCAGTTGAGGGTTAAGGGCCTTTCCCAAGGGCTCAGCAGGGGCAGATTGGTGGTGCAGTTAATTTAAAGCAGTTCAACACCTAAACCACTATGAGCTACCACTTCTCTTCTTTGATCAGGACATATTATATACCTTGGAGCCTCATTGCTTAGCAGATATCCTTGATAAGAGGCAAGCAGTGCTAAAGTGATGCTAGAGTGACTGTAGTGTGGGAGAGTTAAGAAAATTAAAGAAAAAAAATCCACATCAGCCTTTGAGACTGACGTTCGGAGCTAGAAAAAAAATTCAGGTGGTAATAAAATAGAATTCTAACGCCTTAAAAGCATTTGGTTTAGTCCCACTCAATCGTTTTTTCTATGTCTATCGATTTTTCAAAGACTAAATGTGTTAGCCTTGTGTCCCGGAGCACTGAAAAAGTCCATTATGTGGCTTTTTGATTGTGGGAAATATCTTTTTGTTTTTAAGTGTGGCCTGCATGGCAACGATTTCCTCTGGTGTGAAGTTAAAAAACGAGTTGTGCAATTCAGTTATGACCATTTGGAATAGTGTTGGGCTGTTAAATCTTACTTTCTAGATTGTGTTTCTTTAAACTCCAAAGCAAAATGCTTCTTGGGAGGCATATTTAAAAAAAAATGGAATTTCTTTTGCACATTCTTATAAGCTAACAAACCATCCCACAGACATGGGAATATCTTTTTCCAAAACTGTAAATTAAGCATGTGTTTACATTTGTAGTTCGGTTCATTTGGTTTATTTGGTCTGGACCAAAAAAACCCCCAAAAAAAACGTTTGGTCCTGGTCCTCATAGAGTTCATACTTGCATGTTTGACAGAAAACCTAAACATACTAAACCTAATGGCTTAGTGATCCGGTTACAAACTGATTGGTCAGCTTTTGTTGTTGTAACTTACCATCCAAAAAAAACCCCCTTGTATTTGACTAAGAACTTATGAAGAGCTTCAAACGTGTTTAAAACAGCATCAGGATTTCATCTGTTGTATGCAGAAACAAGGAGACGAGAAAACTTTTTTGACTAATAGGCAACATAACTCCTTTGATGAGACGAACCATGCAGTGATACCTAAAAATTCTGTCCTTTTTAATTTAAGAATGATGATCAGAAATGCATTTGCGTAGCGCCTTGTGACATCACATCCTGTTTTTGGTCCGATTAGGTACATCTGGTCTGGGTGACGTTCATATATTAATCAGACTGCGCCAGAGTTCATTTGGAAGTAGACGGAGACCTAACGTTTTAGTGGTCTCGGCCTGCTTGTTTGGTGCGCACCAGGGTTGGGATGTCGCCGTTTATACTTACTCAAATGGGCCGCACTCGAACCAGAGTTCGTTTTAATTGAAGTGTAAACACACTATAAAGGTCATTCAAGTTTGGTGTGTTTTGATCAAGTCATTTTATTTGCGGTTTTTGATGAGCTGTGAAAAATGTGTAAATAAGTAAATAAGGATTTTTTCCCTCAAATAACCCGGTCTTGTTCAAATTTCTAAAGGAATCAATAAAAGAAATTTTATTCGATTTAATACATAAGGAAACCTACAACCACTAAACTTCACTATTGCTTTAACTTTTTTACCAGTATATTGTTTATTAAAACAAATTGTAAATTTAAAAAATGGCTGTCGGAAGTTTTTCTTTAATGCCCAGTTTATGTTAAAGTCTTAGGGATTGGAAGACCCCAGCAGGCTTCCCTGTGGACCAGCTGCCAGGTCAAGAATACAGTGAAAGTCTGTATGCCTCATTAGATAGCAAACACACTACCATATGTCTGTTTGTTCATGGTCAGATGTCTATTCCTTTTTTCAGTAAGCATTTGCATCAGATGCTGTTTTTTTACTTGTATTCAAACTGCTACATCCTGGCATAACCTGACTCAGTCACACAAGCAAGCGTTCTTTCTTTTTTGTGCGTTTGATGCCAGGCAGTTCTGCCTAGTGACAAATGTCTGCGTTCTTACTGTTTTTTGCAGTGGCTTAAGCGAGATTCAACTTGGAAGCGGTTTATGATGAATTCTATTGGGATCAGAAGTAAGAAGGTTAAAAAAAGGATCCCAAGACAGTTGAACATTTGGTTCTTTTTCATTCACATTTGCAGCATTTGGCAGATGTCCTTATCCAGAGGGACTTACATTTAGCTCTTATTTACAATCTAAGCAACAGATGTTAAGGGCCTTGCTAAGGAGCCCAGCAGTGGTAATTTGGTGGTGCCTGAAATCCAACCCTCAATCCTCCAGTTAGGAGTCCAACACCTTAACCACTGTGCCAGCATTTCCTAAGTTGTTTTCTAATCACCCAGATTTTCCTCTTCTTGATAAGTTTGAATGGTAGATATACCTAACCAAACAGATTTTTAATTATTTAGATCGCTGTCCAAATATATGAGGTTCTAGGACAGTTAAAAATGTTTCTTTGGTCAAATAACTGATCCTTTGATGTTTATTATATCTGGATCAACATCTTTTCCTTGGACCAAAAGTAAAGTTAAAACATTATAAATTCTACGAATAAAGTCAAGATAAATTACAAACAGAAAATAGAAAAAGAATAAAAATGGGCAGATTCAGGGATATTTGCTTAGAAAATAAAAAGAATATGTCCTGCAAATGGCTCCATAAAGTCTTTACTGTTGAAAATAGTTAATATTAAGAGATCTCTAAAAATAGATAAAATTACTACTTTAGGAACTGGAACTTTTTTACTGGAAGCATGTAATTAAGGTGACCGCCAGCAATTATCCGTTATAAGTGCTGAAATACTGAAAATGTATAGCTACATCAGTGGCAGACTGCTGTCTTTTCCCCCCATGAGCCCTTACTGCCTATGGAGGCAAGTTGGTTTTAAGTTCCCTTTATGATATCTTTTTACATTTACATTGCTAGCATTTGGCAGATGATCCTTATCCAGAGAAACATCATGCGACTTCTAATTCAACTGAGCAGTTATGGGTTTAAGGACCATGCTTAGGGGTCCAGTAGGTCCCCTCGATGTTCCGATCAGCAATCCAACACCTTAACCACCACCAACAACTTCCTCCTGCTAAGTGTCATGACTTCGTTTTTCCCTAGTTATGTGGTTAAAATGCACTATTTACACAGAGCAGGCAAATTGCAGGAAAAAAGAAGTGCTGCTTAATGTGTTAGCGAATATAATGCTTCCTCAGACACTTATGCTAAGGCCAAGTTGTGGTATTGAATTTGGCCTAAACATGGACCAAAATATGGAAGTGTCCAGATCAGAGCAATACTAAATGTTGATTTCAGTAGTTGTATTCTGAAGCTTCTAAAAGCTCTAACATTGAATTATTGACGTGTAACGGAATATACTAGCTGGTACAGTACTCGGTATTGACATATTTAGGACACTCTGGAGTGGTTAAACAACACAACGGAAAGAGTCTGAGGAAAGACTTATGCGCAATCTGTGATTATTTTTTTTTTTTACTCAAGAAGTTTTAACCATCAGCTTATTTGAGTTTTTACATCTAAATTTATTCATTTTGGCAGATACTTTTACCCAAAGTGATGTGCAATGGAGGCAAAATGCAATCCAAGCACACACACTTACAGTTAAAAAATCTCTAAGGATTCTTTGGATAGGTACGTATTTTTAGTCTTTGTCCAGTCATTTTAGTTGGAACTTGTTTTAATAGGGAAAAATTCTATTTTAAAACAAATAAAAGAATTCTTAAGGGTTTAAGTAAGTTTATTAATCCAGCAACTGACCAGACACAAGCGGAGGATGATAATCATATGTAACTGCAAAGGTATTTGGTTAAAAAAGTAGATCCTCTTACCTATGCATCAGCTAAGGAACGTCTTGGGTGAACTTTACTGTGAATAGCAAACCGACCCATGATGGTGCACTATGCACTCACACATTTACAACCATGATCTGCAGGCAAGATCATGTGACTATGAGAGGCAGTATCCAGGGTTTAAGATTGAACTAGGTGCCCTGGTAACAGTAACTGGTGCCCCAACAGTTGCTTACTGGTGTAGTTCTTTAAATCCCCTTTGAAACTTTTCTTTATCAGTGTGGAACCTGAAGTTTGGGTATTTATATAATGCATTTGTACCATAATGATCCTAACATTTTCATGCCGGTTAATGAACTGGTTCATGCCGGTTCATTAAGACTGGTTCAAACGATAATTTGAGAAAGCTGCTTGTCCTGATAAAAGCAGTGGTGGTGGTGCCTAAAACCCCCCATGGTCTGTGGTTTGATATAAAGTTCAGGTTACTGTTTACACAAGGTTTGCAGCGTCTCCTGTATCCTCTAGGGTCCCTAGTTTTCTTCCATGTCTTCAGTACGTGCTGGTAGGCAGATTAGTTACTCTAAACTTCCACTTGGTGTTCATAAATGTGTGCCCGTGTAAGTGTTACTACATTACAGTTCTCTGTAACTGACTGCCGTCCCTTCCAGTGTGTATTCCGGGTTTCTGATGATAAACGAATGAATGCTTGTTCTTATTGGAATTGTTGAAAGTACAGCCTGCAGCAGTTTAACTATACTGGATGCCTTTGTTATGTTTCTTTCACATGCTTAACTGGGCAGCCATTTTTACAATTCGATATTTTGCCTCTGAGCAATACGAGCTGAAAGCAGCTAAAAGACACGCTTTTGTTTGAAGGTTTTGTTTAATCTGGTATTAACTAACTGTGAAAGTCATGTACACAATAAAGTTATTTTTACTCTTAAAACACATCTCTGATACATAGCAGTTGTAAGATAAAAACACTTAAAAAGAATCTCAAACTTCTTCCTTGTATAAACATAGGACTGCGGTTGCTATGAAGAATCATTGATAATAACATCGATCAAACTAAAATGAATTCAGTAAAGGGGCAGCACGGTGGATTAGTGGTTAGCACTGTTGCCTCACAGCAAGGAGGTCTTGGGTTTGATTCCCGGACAGGGGCCGTTCTGTGTGGAGTTTCCCCTGTGCTTGTGTGGGTTTACTCCGGGTTCTCCAGTTTCCTCCCACAGTCCAAAAACATGTATGTTTGATTGATTGGTGATTCTAAATTGCCCATAAGAGTGAGTGTGTGAGGCCCTGTGATGGACTGGTGACCTGAACAGGGTGTACCCCTCATGCCTTTTGCCCTTTCAGAGACGGCTGGGATAGACTGCAGCAGATGAATGAATGAATAAATGAAAGTTATATTTATCGGCTGCATTTTTTTAATACATTGTACATGTTAAATATCTAAATCTGCTTTGTGACCCTTGTCAAAGCTACTAACTGTCTATTTGACTACCTTCAGGTGTGAGATATTAAAGCACTACTCAGTTTTGAGTCTTGTAATTTTAAGCACAATTAAGTTTTATGTTTTATATTAAAAGCAGTCTTGGGTCTTGCCATTCGGCCATAAATATATCTCATATCAAATTGCAAATCAAGAAATAAACATTTACAAGTACGGCATTTGGCGGACGCCCTTATCCAGAGCGACTAACATTTCTATATTTTATACAACTGAGCAATTGGGGGGTTAAGGGCCTTGCTCAGGGGCCCAGCGGTAGTAACCTGGTGGTGCCAGGAATTAAACCCACTTTTCCAAGTAGCAGTCCAACATCTTAACCACTGCGCTATCACTTCCCCCAGTCCCGACGTGCTGTTTACCAGATTTAACACTGCATGTCTTAAGAAATGGTTCAAGACCTTGGTTTTACTTTCTGTAGCGTCAAATGGCAAACAAAAGTTTTCCAGCTGTTTAGTTGCTGTGCGTTTCACAATCTTTGCAAGTAAATGCTAATCAGAGTGGTGGAATGTTGACCTTGGAAGTGTTTGTTGTGGAAATGATTAGTTAGTTGATTTATTGCACACTTTTTAAATGCATTGATTTTTATCACTGGCACTGAAAATATATCAGGTTTTTTTTCAGGTCAAATGAGATTCCAGCTGATGTTGCAAATTAGTTGCAAGTGTTTTTCAGCAAATCTGTGACCTGAATCTTTGTGACTTAAGTTCAGGACACTAGCGTTAGCAATGTCGTTTGAAGAACTTGCATGAAGAATTGATGCAATGTAATGCTACAGCGGGTATCATCATTAGTTCAAGGTGTCCACCAGCTGGATCATAAACCCAGGTTAGTCTCCATGTCAGCTTCTACCCATGTCTCAGATGAATTCAAACATACTGTGAGTGGATCGGCTCCAGATCTGGATGGATATATTAAAGTATTTGGTGCCTTGACATTAATTAGCATCTCATACAGGGTTTGATTCTTGTTCCTTTTTGATGCCTGCTGCCCTGACAGGATGAAATGATTACTGAGAATAAATAAATGAATAGTCTATCTAAACAATTGTCAGTTTTAATTTTAACTGAGTTTGAGTAGTCTAAAGAGTCAGCTGGTAGAAACCAAGTGTGTTTTGGCTGGGGTAAGTGGAAAATTGCGTACACTTTTAATTGCTAAAAACCTTTTATCAGATAAGCAGCTTTTTTTGGGATGAAAGCACGAATATTTCACAAAAGCTAATTGCTATGCTTGGGCCTATTTAACATGCTGTTGGCAGTAGCTATAATCTAATATAGGAAATAAACAAACAGTTAATGTTTACAGTCAGACACATGACTGCAAATGCTGCACATCGCTAATTCTGTCTTAGGGTTCCCCCTTGCACCTATTGCTAGCATGAACCTTTGAACCCTGCAAATGTACATTATTGATTTTGTGCCACAAACCAAGCTATCTATAAGGAGGATGGGTGTTAGAACTGTAGGGTTGGGGTTAGATAGATTTGGGGTAGGATTAGGGTTAGATTTGGATCAGCATTTGGAATAGGATTTTGAGTGGGAGAGTGTTCAGACTATGGGGGTTTAACATTTATGGTATTTGGCTAATGCTTCTATTCATAGCAACTTACATTAATCTCATTTTGCTTTGCCCAGTAGTTAAAGCCTAGTGATGCTGGGGATTGAACTTGCGATCTTCCGATCAGCGGTCCAAACCTTTAACCACTGAGCTTTCGTTTCTCCATATGACATCATCAGAAGTCATAGTGTCTAGACTGTCTGTTGCAGGTGAGAAAGGTTTTGGCAACTCGCTGCCAAGAGTCTGAGAGAGTATGTAAGCTTGGTAACAGATGAGAGGGTAAAAGGGAAAGAAAACATTAGCGTTGTCTCCAAAGGGGGCAGCTGGAGTTGACTGAGGTTGAGTTCATCAGGTTTTATTTTTTCTGCTGTCTCTGTGTTGTCTCTGTATTTCTGTTTGTCTGTAAGTTCCTAAAACATTTGACCTACTTATTTTTTTTGCCTGGCTTCCATCCCCTGCTTTGCACAGTCTCTTAGTATCGTTGGTAAAGTTGTGGACCCTCAGGGAAAGCTTGTGAGCAGAATGCAGTTAACCATGGGGGATCTCTGGAGTATGAATCCTATCTTGTCTACCTTTGTTTAATTGCAGCTTATCTTCTATTTCCATTTCTGGATAGAACAATTCCAAATTTGTAAAGTAACCCCTCATCATATTTTTAGAACTTCTATGTCTTTTGGCCTAAGCATCCTAACCGCTAAGAGAACTCCCTCAACAGCCAGAGCTCTTTTAGGAAAGCATCCCCACAGCCTGGCAGCGTTCTTAGTCCTCCAGTTGGACTCTGCCAGTTGCAATAACGTACGAGGTGGAATATTCCAGAGTGCTGACAGTGCTGGGGAACAGAAGTCAAGTCCGTAGCCACCAATCTGCGGTCAGATTATCCTGTTTTTTGTGTTTTGAAATCGATTTGTTTGGAACTAAATCGGATGGTTAATGGAACGCATTAAGGTGGCTGAGTATAATTTCAAATATATGAGTGTGTTATGAACCTGAACAAATGAAGTGTGTGGATGCATACTTGGTTAAAACACATTGAGTAAATGAAGGTTGTTCTTGCTGATGTCGGGTTAAAGACAGTTATGTGCTTTAAGAAAAACACCCACGAGGTGTGGAGAAAGAGAGAATTGAAACGTTTTTTAACTGACTGACTGTTGGGACTTTTACACGTCCAGATTTTTACGCGTGGGGAAGTTTGAAAGCTATTTTTAAGCGCTCTGTAGGAAAACTGACGCCTTTTCCTTTTGAAAATTGTGCTTGGGGTTCAACAAGTGTGTGGTCTGAATCATTCTTTATTTTTCAATCTGAGTAAAATGATTGGCTCATGTGATTGCTTTAACTGATCATATTACTTCCTTAATTTTGTAATGGCAGGGAAAGGATTTTTTCCGTTATGTTAGCAAAATGACTTAGCAAGCCAGACATTACAGGACTGGCGGAAATGCATATAGTTTACCTTTATGGTTGAGTGTTTGCGCTAAAAACGTCGCAAAAAAACACAGATTGCTCATGGTAGCCTTGAATTTGAAAGTTCTTCAGTTTTGATGAGTCATGATTGTCTGTCAATTCAACGAAAAGCACTATTCTATGTTGACCAGAAAAAATTTTAAAAACCCAGCAAACAGATGCTTTCCATTTTGCAAACCTTTAAATGTATCCATCCATCAGCAAAGGAATTTTTGTATGAACCTGTAATTGAGTCTTTCGAAAAAATGACCTCAGGATACAGTATTCAAACCTTTTTCTACAATAGGATGTCTGTTTTTTCTCAACTGCTGTCTTTCGTGTATCATCATAACATGCTGTATTTAACACTAGCTGCTCTGATAGAAGAATTTTGCTTTCAAGTGGGCGGTAGAGCTTTTTTCTTATCTAGCGCCCAAACTTTGGAATAATTTACTCAACACTGTGCGGGAGGCAGACACACTCTGTCGGTTTAAAATTAAATTAAAGATTCATCTCTTTAACCTGACTCACACATAATGCACATACACATTTCATTATCCCAATCCGTTAAAGAAGTGTTGGGCTGCAATAAACAGGTCAACCGAAACCGGGAACACTTCCAATAACATACAACATGTTTGTCTATCGTAAGTATTATGGCATCTACACTAACATAAGTCTGTTTCTTTCGTATTCCAAGCTCACTGTCGCCACCAGATCCAGTCTGTATCCAGCCCAGTTGGTGGATCAGCACAGAAACATTACACCCCAAAGGCAGTTTCCCAGTGATGACCTTTGGGGTCCGGACAAGACAACAGAAACTTTGCTGCAGCATAAAATAACCTGCTGGGTTTATGTGGTTTCCTGAGTCTGTTTTTTTCTCTATTTTGTCACTGATGGAGTTTTGGTTCCTTGCCACTGTCGCCTCTGGCTTGCTAAGTCAGGGACTCTTAATTTACAAATATTAATTAGACTGAACTGATTGTTGACCCAATCTCTATTGCTAAAAAGCGGCATATGAATATGACTTATGGCTAAAACATTTTAGCAGGGTATTCATCCACAATTCTGGAGACCATAAATTTGGTAGACACTTTAGCTGTAAACAGCCACTGTTTTTGGCGTACGCACCTTCTTTCTGGAATTTCTGACGTTGTTTTAAGAGGTTTCGCCTCGTCGCAGTCCTCGCTGCCAGTCTCAGGTGTGTTTTAATGAACAAGAATGTGTTTGCTTTTCTAGCACATTTTAAGTGGTATTATAAATCATAGTCCATATTTGTCTGGTGGGGCTTTTGATTAGAACTTCAATAAATATGCTATGTGTGAAGGTGGAAAATTGTGCAGCAATAACCGCTGTACTTCAAATCGATGCAAAAAGCACCAGCGGGATTCGAATCATCACCTGCAGGAATGCAGGAGGAAAGAAAAATTTATGATGGACGAGAACCTTCTCATATGACTCATGCGTAACTCATATCGAGGTAGAAGTTTGGAGACGTTTAGTGAATCCCTACAAAGCAGTGACGCTATCCATCACAGTCTTTTTTTACGGTTTGTAAATACGAGACGTATTAAACTGTCCATCTCAATGAAGGAGGAAAGACCTTATGGACCTTCGACTCGGCCTCTTATTCTTTTTACTAGCTGTTTGTCTAGCCGCTTTAACTTTTCCTCTATTAAACAAGTTATTCACTCAGTCTGGGATGCTTTTAGATGGATGGAAGAGTAAAGGTAGTAAATGACAGTGCCTTTGTGCTGTTGAATTTTTAGTTTGAATAGCTCAGATTATCACCAGAGTGTTTGGAGATTGATGATGATCTAAAAAATAAACTGGTCACAAAGGAAAAATTGGATTCGGACATCTGTTTCCTACTAGGAGTCCAGTCAATATGTCAAGTGCTGGAGAGTGTTGAGGAAAAGGTGTCTAATACAGTCATTACGCACCTCTGATAGAAGACTCAGATCTCTGCTCCAGATCTGTCATGCTGTATCATCTGCAGAGAAAACTGGCTCTAGGAGAGAAAAAAAAACTCTGATGCAACGTCAAACTTGGATTTTGGTTCTTTTTGTTTCAAATGGCCCATTCCTTATAGTTGATACATTCTTTTTGGCCCCATTCCTTATAGTTGATACATTCTTTTGGCCCCATTCCTTATAGTTGATGCATTCTTTTTTGGTCCTATTCCTTATAGTTGATACGTTCTCTTGTTCTCTTTGGGCCCATTCCATATAGTTGCTACGTACTTTTTGGTCCCATTACTTATAGTTGCTACATACTTTTTGGTCCCATTCCTTATAGTGGATACAGTCTTTTTGGTCCCATTTGTTATAGTTAATACGTTTTCTTTGGTCCCATTCCTTAAAGTTGATACGTTCTCTTTGGTCCTGTTTCTCATAGTTGACACGTTCTCTTTGGTCCCGTTCTTTATAGTTGATATGTTCTCTTTGGTCCCATTCTTTATAGTTGATGCGTTCTCTTTGGTCCCGTTCCTCATAGTTGACACGTTCTCTTTGGTCCCATTCCTTATAGTTGCTACGTTCCCTTTGGTCCCATTCCTTAAAGTTGATACATTCTCTTTGGTCCCATTCCTTATAGTTGATATGTTCTCTTTGGTCCCATTCCTTATAGTTGATACGTTCTCTTTGGTCCCGTTCCTCATAGTTGACACATTCTCTTTGGTCCCATTCCTTATAGTTGACACGTTCTCTTTGGTCCTGTTCCTTATAGTTGATACATTTTCTTTGGTCCCATTCCTTAAAGTTGATACGTTCTCTTTGGTCCCATTTCTTAAAGTTAATATGTTCTCTTTGGTCCCATTCCTTATAGTTTATATGTTCTCTTTGGTCCCATTCCTTATACTTGATACGTTCTCTTTGGCTCTGTTTCTCATAGTTGACGCGTTCTCTTTGGTCCCATTCCTTATAGTTGATATGTTCTTTTTGGTCCCATTTCTTATAGTTGATATGTTCTTTTTGGTCCCATTCCTTATAGTTGATGCGTTCTCTTTGGTCTCATTCCTTATAGTTGATATGTTCTTTTTGGTCCCATTCCTTATAGTTGATGCGTTCTCTTTGGTCTCATTCCTTATAGTTGATATGTTCTCTTTGGTCCCATTCCTTATAATTGATACGTTCTCTTTGGTGCTGCTCCTCATAGTTGACACGTTCTCTTTGGTCCCATTCCTTATAGTTGATACGTTCTCTTTGGTCCCATTCCTTAAAGTTGATATGTTCTCTTTGGTGCTGCTCCTCATAGTTGACACGTTCTCTTTGGTCCCATTCCTTATAGTTGATACGTTCTCTTTGGTCCCATTCCTTAAAGTTGATATGTTCTCTTTGGTCCCATTCCTTATAGTTGATAAGTTCTCTTTGGTCCCGTTCCTCATAGTTGACACGTTCTCTTTGGTCTCATTCCCTACAGTTGATACGTTCTCTTTGGTCCCATTCCTGATAGTTGACACGTTCTCTTTGGTCCCATGCCTTATAGTTAATACGTTCTCTTTGGTTGCTTTTCCATTGCAGTTCGGTTTTGTTACTATATCCGACGACCTGCTTCTTTTGAAACTGACCCTATCTGATATCTGCTATAGAAGGCAAAACAACCCATGGTAGACGTACTGACTGGAAAAGCCATTAAAAAACGACACCATAATCGATGAAAGAATACATTTTACTTTCCACACCATATTTAAAGGTCAGCAAATGCTTTCTTTTATTTTCTACTTCCATTCCACAGTCCCAAGATTACAAAAAATATATATAGGAATAAAAAACAACAATTAAGTAACTAAACAAACAAATAATAATGTAAGTAATTGGTTAACCATATTGACGGCATAAGTACTATACAAATAACAGAATACATAGCAAACACTCTCTTAAGTCAGAGAGGATAGTATTGGCCCCTGTGCAAGGTCCTTAACCCCTAACAAGCCTATTAGATTAAAAAAAAAGATAATTTACTGTCTTCAAGAGATGATTAAATTAGCACACCCACCTCTTTCTCATATAACTATATAAAACTATATAAAAAGAAAACTTTTTTGCTCCTCTCAACAGTTTTCGTGGGATGTTGCACTTTGATTTTTCGATGTAATGTACCAGTATTGAGTTAATGATGTGACTCAAAGCACTTCAGTACGTGGCTCTGGAAAAGAGCGTCTGCTAAATGCTGGTAATGTAAATGTAAATTATAGGTCGATCTGCATAAGGGAATCTTCCTAATGCCAAAAAAGTAAATCTGGACAACAACACTGTTAGTGACTACAATTGGACCTTGTTTTCTTATTTCATTATTTATCTATAGTGAGAAAGAGAGAAAGCGCTAGGCTATTTCCACCAGTCAGCTCTGGCAACATCATCCACTAGTTTGATAAACCGTCCCCAAGTCCTAATAAAGCATTGCATATTTTTTTATATAACGTTACTTCATTTAATGCCACATACCGCATGCCTTTTCAGAACTTTAGGACTGTTCCATGCTGTGGTGAACATTATTCCAAGCAAAAATAACACTGATTTGTTACTCAAACAATGCGTCCCAGAGTCAATACATCGAGTGTCAACATTTGGAAACCTGCAAAGGCCCAGAATAAAAAGTGGTTTACTTTGGACTGGAGAGGTATCCACCGCAGAAAGGCATTTTTTTATTAACCCGGAGCAATGCAGGGGTTTGGGACATTTCAGTGCAGGTAAATTGTTTTAGTTTGTGTGAGTCAGCATGCCATAAATCACTAGCAGAGTCAGCATCAACTTTCAGCCTCTGTCGCCATCGCTGTCAGCACTACTTACACGCACTTCATTATTTATAAGCCTTTCTTATGCTAGGGTTCCACAGTGTGTAGAGTTCAGAGTCCCCAAAGAATCTGGACCGGGGCAATTAGTTTCGGTGTATAGCCAAAAAGTAGCACTTACATATATTCGTTGATTTCTGAAAAAGTGTGTTTTTAGCATTCGTTGTTTGACTGATTATTTGCTATTTTGACTCGTTTTTATAGGTTATGGGAACTTTGACGTACATATTATTTAACCCCTTTATCACAACATGGTTAATTTCTTGAATCTGATTGGTCGAGTGTGCTTTAAATTTGTTTAAAGAAAATTGTGATGCTTTTTATATGATTTTATTTCTACAATTAAAAAAAAAGCTTGTTGGAATTTTCTTTATTCAAATGTAAAAATTAGTTTTATGCAATTTTTTTTACATCCAACATAATTAAATATTTTTAAGGCACAGAATAAAATCCAACACTCAAGACTCAAGAAACTGAGCTGGGAACTAAACCCACAATACTTTTTTTTTGCAATAGACACTTTACCACGTAACTGTTCCCCCGATCCATGATGTCATCACCTAAAGGTAATATTATGGTTCTAGTTCTGGTTAAACACTGTTATTCTACATCAGCGTTTGGCAATCTCACTCCTGGAGGCTCGGTGTCCTGCAGAATTTAGCTCCAACTTGCGGTAACACACTTACCTGTAAGTTTCAAGATCTTGATTAGTTGGTTCAGGTGTGTTTGATTAGGGTTGGAGCTGAACTCCTCCAGGCCCACCCCTGTTCTACATCATGCTTTATTCATCACTATATACACACACATCACTTATGCATTCATCACAAACTCTAATTTCAAATTTAGTTCAGTTCTTTGTGCATCGCGATATTTTGATGTATATTATAGAAATCACCTTTTTTTCAGTGTATATAACAGTTAAATCACAGAGACTTGTACGTAATAAACAACAAAGAAATAAAAAATCATGTGCATTAAAATCCTTAGTGGTTAAGGTGTTGGACTGCTACCAGAAAGACTGGGGTTTGATTCCCAGCACCACCAAGCCACCACTGCTGGGTCCCTGAACCCTTAACCCTTAATTGCTTAGTTGTATAAATGTAAGTCACTCTGGATAAAAGCATCTGTGAAATGATTTAAATGTAAAGTATAAAATCAGTCATTTATTGCAAACCATCACGATATGCATATTGCAATGTCCATATTTGCGATATTTCGATCATTTTAATAAATTGTGCAGCCCGAGTCTGAGAAAAATATGAGGTCTGATTAAAACTCGATATTGTATTTTGCAAGTCAGATGCCTAGATCTCGCTCAAGTTTTTATTTCTTTATCCAAGTACCGCTACGTTTCCAGGAAGTAGCTACAACAAAAACAGGCGGGTTTGCAACTGGAAAGGTGTGACTCGATTTAGTCTCACAAACCAGATCTTTCTAGTAATTATTTTAATCCTGGTGTGTCTCTGTTTAAATTTTGTTACAGCCAATAAAAAATGTGAGCTGCAATCCTAACTAATGAATATTCACCATGCATTAGTAGTCTATTGATAAAATGACATTTATAACACACACACACACACACACACACACACACACTCTTTCTTGGCACCGCTGAGTTCTGAAGTGGTCACTTCAGCACAAAAGAACAAAAAGAGAAATGAAATGCAAAGTGTCTGGAAGGAAGGAGACTAAAGAGATTGGAAGAGGAAACAGGAAGAAAGTATGACAGGCGTATTGTGTTGAGAGGCCTGCGTGAGGGACAGACTGGACAAGTGGAGAAAGAAAATAAAAAGAAAGCAAAAAAAATAAAGAAAAAGATAGAGGGAGAGAAAAAATGAGAAGATTTTGAGAAACTGAGAAAAAGAAAAGGAGAGCAACAGACAGAGAGAGAGGAAGAGAGAGAGAAAGATTTTTTAAAAGAAAGTAAACGAGAAAAAAGGGAGATGGTTAAAAAAAGGAAAATGTGATAAAAAGAGCGAGAGAGAGCGAAGGAAAGAAAAGAAAGAAAAAAAGAGAGAGAGAAGCAGGGAGAGGGAAAGAAAGAAAATTTGGAAGAGAGAGAGAGAGAGAGAGAGGGCTGGAAAGGTAGAAGCAAAGAGATGGAATAGAATAGAATAGAAGGAGACAGAATGGGTGAGAGAGGGAAAGTAAGAAAGCAAAACAGGGAAAGTAAGTAAAAGAGAGAAAAAAGGGAAAGGTTAAAAGAAAGAGAAAATGTAAAAGAAAAGAAGAGAGAGAAAAGGAAATAAAGTAAGAGTGAAACAGGGAGAAGGGAAAATAGATAGATGTGGATACGTAAGAAAGGCAGAGAGAGAGAGAGAAAGAGAGAGAGAGAGAGAAAAGGGGAAAGATAAGAAGAGGGTAAATGGGATGGATGAGAGAAAGAGAGAGAGGGTAAATGAGACATAAGGAGTAAGGGAACAAAAGAAAGGATGAGGAAAAGAGAAAAAGCATATGAAAGTCATTTCTGTAACTTTTACCAGCGTGAAGAAGCATGCACCGAGGAGGGGCTGTGCGATATTGAGGAAAAAAAGCGTTGTATGAGACCAAATCTTGCATGGACAAGGACATTTACATTTGCAGCATTGGGCAGACGTCCTTATCCAGACTTACATTTATCTCATTTATACAACTAAGCAATTGGGGGTTAAGGGCCTTGCGCAGGGGCCCAGCAGTGGTGCCTTGGTGTAGCTGGGACTCCTACACTCTTCGGATTGGTAGTCCAATCACCACTTTCCCACAAAACAGGACTGCTTCTTGAACATGGCTGCCGAAACCCGGGACGCTGTGGACTTTACGACTGATTTATTTCCACTCCGGTGAAATGTCACAGGATTCATAAATTGGCTAGCTAAGACACATTTCTTGTTTTGCGCTCCGGTTCGGTTCCTATTCCATGATCACCTTCACCTGTGCTTCAATGATCAGTCTTCTTTCTGTCTAGCGCGAGAACACAACCCTGGATTTTTATCGTGTTTATCACCTGTGTGAATGAGAATGTGAGTAATGAACCTGGTATCAGAGTGACAGAGTCGGAGAAATACCACCAGATTTGGTTTGAAGGTCACACATTTGTTTTCCCTCTTTACAAAATAAGCCACTGCTCATGAGGCAGTGTGTGTTTATCTGGAGTGTGTGAGCTAACAGTGGCAGCACACTCATCCTCCCCCACTGTGCTTCTTATGTTATTTGCTTTCTCTTTCGGTTCTGCTTAGTGTCTGGCTGCGAAGACTTTCTCCGTCTGCCCAGGCGTCTGATAGACCGACTGGGCGGACCGCTAAAGTGACAGTGTGATTAGATTGAATTTGTCGCCTGTTCCGTCCCGGAAGGGGCCCTCAGAGCGTGAGGTGTCTCCCACACAGCTAAGACATTTACATTTACATTCACAGCATGTGGTAGATGTCCTTATCCAGAGCGACTTACATTTATCTCTTTTATACAGCTGAGCAATCGGGGGTTAGGGGCCTTACCCAGGGGCCCAGCATTGGTGGCTTGGTGGTGCTGGGAATTGAACCCCTGAACTTCTAATTAGCAGTCCATCACCTTAACCACTACGCTACCACTTCCCAATCCTCAAACAGCACTACAAGGTGATTTTGGAATGACTACAGATGGCTAAGGATGTCTTTACTGACTCATATCGATCTCTTTTAAAGATCCTGTCTATTATAAATCCTGGCTTTACGTGACGGGGTAATTAAAAAACCCTCTGTTTTCCTCACTTGTCTTTTCTACCTCATTTAAAAACGATGGCTAAAGTTCTAAAAGATTCATAGATATGCACTTCTTTTCATATTGATTAGTTTCCTGTAAGTGGTGGTAGAGGGAAGTGGTAGCACAGTGGTTAAGGTGTTGGACCGCCATTTGAAGGATCAGGGGTTAAATTTCTAGCATCACCAAATTGCCACTGTTGGGCCCCTGAGCAAGGCCCTTAACCTTCAATTGCTCAGTTGTATAGAAGAGATAAATGTAAGTCGTTCTGGATAAGGATGTCTGCTAAATGTATACAACCCAAACAAAATACAGCCACAACACAAAAACCTTTACAATACAACCACAAACACAGCATCGTAACAGAACACAACATAAAAGCTGGCATAATACAACAATCAACACAACACAAAAAAGCACGAACACATCACAAATATTCCACAAACAAAATAAAGCCACAACACAAAACCTTCACAATACAACCACAAACAAAATACAGCCACAACAAAAACACACACCACAATACAACCACTAACACAGCAGAAAAAAGCACCAACACACCACAAACAAAATAGAGGCACAACACAAAAACCTCCAAGATACAACCACAAACACAGCACAAAAAAAGCACCAACACACAAAACAATACAGCCTCAAACACAAAAAAACACCACAATACAACAACCAACCCAACACAAAAAACCACCAACACATCACAAAAATTCTTCAGATAACAAAAAACAAGCACTACAATATAACCAAAAACACAGCACGGCCAAAGAACACAACACACCACAAAAAAATAGTCACAAACACAAAACAACCACAAACAAAAAAACAGCACAACAACAAACACAACACAGCCACAAACCCATAACTCATACACACAAATACACAACAAAAATGTTTAAGAAAAACTGCACAGCAACAAACAGAAACTAAACCGCAACCACATAAACATCACAACAAACACAAAAACAGAACAGAAACAACAAAATGACCACCACAAACACAAAACGACCACAAAACCTAAACAAACACAATCCAAGCATCAGTTAGAGAGACGTCCTCTGATCACCAGTCTGCTCTTCCTCAGTAATAAGATTGAACCAGGTTCTGGATCTGTTGGGTTCTTCTGTGAATAGGTAGCGGTAACGTCAGTCCAAAACACACAAACTCGAAGAAGATTTGGCCCAAAACAACACACAGTCTTAATCAGAGGCTGAGTCAGTGCCAGCAGCTGTATGGAGTCCCTGCTGCTCCACATGCTTGGATTCGGTTCTTGATGACGAACCACCACCACCACCAGGGGTGGTCTCCATATCCTGGATCCAAACTTATCACTTCACCAGCACAGACTGGACTAAAGCATCTTTATCGGTTTCTCCTTTATGTTTGACTCGGATCGGAGAAACGAACCCGACTACCTTTGGGCAAGAAATCCTTCCAAACAAATGTGTATAAAATGAAAAAATAACTTTTATCCTTTAGTTTAAAATTGTTTTAGTAAGTTTTGTTATGAAAAGTAAATCTGGCAATTATATACACGATATGAAGTGGTGGCGCAGTGGTTAAGGTGTTGGACTGCTACCAGAAAGGCCCGGGGTATGATTCCCAGCACCACCAAGCTACCACTGCTGGGCGCCTAAGCAAGGTCTCTAACCCTTATTTGCTCAGTTGTATAAAAGAGATAAATGTAAGTCGCTCTGGATAAGGACATCTACCAAATGCTGTACATTTAAATATGAGCAAAAGTATTGGGACAGCTGACCATCACATCCATATTTACATTTACAGCATTTGGTAGACGCTTTTATCCAGAGCGACTCACAATTATCTTGGGGGTTAGGGGCCTTGCTCAGGGGCCCAACAGTGGTAACTTGGTACTTGCTGGGAATCGACCCTGATCTTCCAATTAGCAGTCCAACACCTTAACCACTGTGCTACCACCTCCCTACGTACACTTTCAAAAATATTTCCACTTAATTGTGTCATGTGACTGTGGAGATTTTGTGTTTACTCCGTTACAATAATATTAATGAGATCAGACACTAATGTTGGGTGAGGAGGTCTGGTGTTTCATCCTGCGTTAGGACTCCAGTTTCTTCCACTCTAACCAGAACACAGTATGTCTTTATGGAGCTCAGGGGTTTGTGCACAGGGGTATTGTCATGCTGGAACAGTGTTTAAACCCATGTACTTTAAACTTTTTGGTAACAGTTTAAGTAAGATACACTTGTATTGGTGTGAAGGTAAAGTGTCCACAAACTTTTGGCATTATGGTGGCATGCTAACCATGACAGCAGCTAAAGAACACACACTTTTGTTGAGTATTGTGATTGTAGTGAGCTGCTTATTTGCCTTTTACTACTACTAATAATTTAGTAATAATAAAAAAGATACACCTCTGGAGATTAACAGGAATGAGCGGGTTATTATTTTTATGCTAATCATATGGAAAATACACACCACTGGAGGCGGGACATTCAATTACAGGAGTAATTTATTACCCATATGTTAATATAATCAGACAATATACACTCCTGGGGGTGGGATCTGTACTAACTGGAGTAAACTGTGTATATATTGTATATATGTTAGCAGTAGTGACATTAACTGATATGAGCAAGCGGTTTATTTCCTTTTACACTAATCTTATGTAAATAAAGACACACTTCTTGGGCCTCCAATCTACCAATAGGATCATGCCGATATTTTCCAGAAGACAATAAAATTAAACACATGGATTCTTTAATATAGTCCACTTCTAACTGATGTAATATTCTCAGGCTACCAGTAGTCCAAAATTCCCTTATTAAACTGTCTCAAGTCTAAGTGAAAAGGACTGGTTTAATGGTTAAACCTCCTGTTCGATTTTTCTTCCCTGTGAAGGCTCCCTGATGTCTTCATTAGCCTCAGAGACTTCTGGTGTTGCTTTAATGCCTAATTTTTTTTTTTTTTTTCACCTACGCCTGTTCATGAAAACTTCACACTCGCTCATAACTGTCGGGACTTTGATCTGACTAGAGACGACGTCGGGTCCCCCCCCCCATTCCGAGCCCCTGAATTTTCCAGAGAGTAGTTCATCGAAGACTCATTTAATGAGCCTCATTATAGGCGGTCGCAGATGTAGGCCTCTTTGGCATAAGGCTTTTGGTGTGGTCTTCCAAAAAAAAAGCTTGGGTGGCGATGAGCGTGTGAAAGCTTTTAGTGGAAAGGCTTGCGTATCCATTTCACGCTGGTTACCAACATTCAGATGTGGTTTTAGGATGATTTTAGGAATTAGAGATCAACGAGGCGGAATTCAGGAAATAGAGACAGGATTCTTTCTTTTTTAAAGATATTTTTGGGAGCATTTGGCCTTTATTTATAGGACAGACAGAGAGATGATATGGGGGAGATAGGGGTGGGGGGGTGCTTGCTAGAATCGAACCTGGTTTAACGGAGCACAACCGCACATGTGGGTGCTGGCAACTTAACCCACTACACCACACTGCCGGCTGGGACAGGAGTCTTTCTAATGGGGGAAGTGGTAGTGCAGTGCTGAGGGTGTTGGACTTATTGGGAGATCAGGGTTCGATTCCCAACACCTTTAAGTTGCCACTGCTGGGCCCCTGAGCAGGGCCCTTAACCACCAATTGTTCAGTTGTATAAAAGAGATAAATGTAAGCCGCTCCCGATATGGACGCCTGCCAAATGTAGATATAACTGCAATTTTTTTTGACTATGTCCCTATATACTTCTTCTTTCTTTTATATATATATATATATATATATATATATATATATATATATATATATATATATACAGATTAAGTTAAATCCATAAGTGTTATTTGTCATATTATACATAAACATTTTTGTGTAAAATAAAATTTACATTTGCGGCATTTTGGCAGACCTCCACATCCAGAGCGACTTACATTTATCTCTTTTATACAACTGAGCAAATGGGGGTTAAGGGCTTTGCTTAGGGGCCCAAGAGTGGTAGATTGGTGGTGCTTGGAATCGAACCCTGATCTTTCAATTAGCAGTCCAACACCTTAACCACTGTGCTACCACTTTGATTAAATGAATGAATGAATATAAACAACAAGAATTAAGACAAAGGTTAAAATAATATTATACACACTATTCTCAAATGATTCCTTTTTTTTTAAATAAAATGGTAGAAATCTTCTTCACTTATAAATAACATTACTTCTATTTCATTCCTCACGTATGCTTTGCATCAAAACAGAAAAGCTTAAAAGTATCAAGTGTTATTCAAATGAATTCTAGTCAACCAACACCATTCCTGTGTCCCCTCTTTGTCAATCTCTCTGAAAAAGCCAGTCTGTTGGGGTTCATGAGGTTCTCATGGAAACGGGGGCTTGACGAGGGGTAATTGCTGGACTCGTTGGTCCTTTTTTTTTCGCTCTACTTTTATATGCTAGCTTTCAGAAAATCATAAGGCTGATGCATGGTGGTAGAATAATAATAATAATAATAATAAAAAAGCACAGACGTCCGTATGGCAGGTGGTAGTTTACAGTCACAAATAGTTAAATAGGTGATGATTTGATGGATTTTTTTCAATGTATTTTTGAAGCATTACAAATGGCAGGCTAACCCAACCCTGAGTTCATTTAGCTCCCCGTGGGCTAGCTTATGGCCCACGTCCCAGATTTTTCACGTAAACGTTTTGGCAATGCTCTATGAACCAAAGCGGCTTGAACTTTATGCTCATTTGCTGTAAAATGCCCTCTGCTGTTAACAACTACGCACATTTTTCCCTTCATCACTTCACCAAATAAAAAACCTGATCGAATAACGATTTCCTTTACTAAAATTGAAAAACATGTTATAATTTTAAAATACACTTTTTAAGCTTCAATTTTTGGAAATGACAATTAAAGCCGATCTGATTACGACACTTAGACCTGCAAGGATGTGTCTCATAAAGGCTTACATTTTTATAGTATTTGTCTACACCGAAGTCCATCGAAAAATAGGACTTGTCTCATTAAGTTGACTTTAGAAATATTTTTCAGTCCGGTTGCAGTAGAAATGTAGTCGACTTCAAAGTTTACTATTATAAACTACATAGGGCACTGAAATAGTACACTTACAAGTACACTAAAGTCAACTTGGGATGTATACTTCAACTGCACTTTTTCTTTTAAGACCAAATCACATTAAACAGCTACCGTTTTAAATGTGTTGCTTGACATCGCATGACAAAGAGCGGCCACTACAGAAAACCTTGTGGTTTAGCATTACACCGCTAATTCCTGTAGTGTACAGCGTGCACCAAACCCTGCAGAACACAATAGGATATGTTTACCCACAAACTCCCCTACCGTAGGGCATGGGTAACCGTTCCTAATGAGCGTAATGCCTTGGCAGCAACTTCTGAGAAGAAAGATTGTGTACTTCATCCAGATTAATATGGTTAGCTATGCTTGGAAGATTGTGTGGAATATAGCATTGATGGTATTGGGTGGAGATCTAAAAAGGACCTAAAGTGTTTAGAGTTGTGTGTTTATGTGAATGATTATTGGACCTAAACATAGATTTGCTAGAAATGACGGTAGTATTACACATAAATTACAAATAAAGCAATGCAAAATACGAGTCCATCCATCCATCCATCCATCCATCCATCCATCCATTCATCCATTTATTTTCACTGCTTATCCAGAGCCAGGTCTCGGGGGAAGTAGTCTAAGAAGAGACGCCCAGACTTCCCTTCCCCAGACACCTCATCCAGCTTTTCCAGGGACACGCAGAGGCGTTTTTACAGGCCAGTCGGGAGACATAGTCTCTCCTTGTCCTGGGTCTTCCCAGCGGTCTACTACTGGTGGGACATGTCATGCCACAGGGAAGCGAGATACAAGTCATGTGATCAAAAAGTTTACCTAGAACGAATCAAATAATTAAACCTAGTCTTTAGACTAGTCTAGACTAGACTTCATTGCAACTTACATTGGCAAGAAAGGCGACTGATTGGCATGTTAAGCAACCAATCGCAGTGTAAAGCCACGTTTAAGGTGACTTTTCATCCATATTAAAACATACCAGTGTGCAACTGTTAATCATTCATGTAAAAAAATCTTGCCGATTAATATGTCTATATTAAGGATATGTAAATATATCGAAACAGCTAACTATCGCAATTTTTTTATGATAGTGTATCGATTTTCTAACCTTTTGTATCGATACATAATTAAACTGATTAACGTTAATATTTAATTAAAACCCTTAGTGCATGTCAAACTACTTCCTTCTCCACTCCTATAGTTTTCTTTGACACATACTGCCATTGTCTCAATAGTGGAAAAAATAAGGGTGACCCCGACTTTGTTTCTATTTGTTGTATTTTGTGATGTATGCATCGTATTGTGAGGCCCTTGCCAATGCACAGCCCTCGTCTATAGTGTGAAGTTCACGTCATTTGGAAAATCTAGCATTTACTGGTTCCTCTTAAGTCTTAAGGCAATACACACATCTCCCATAAATCCAGTAAAATGTGTGCTTTTGTGGGTGGGACGCTGAAGGCTGGACCTGTAACTGACCTACGCAGGCTACTGCCATAAACATCTATTTACAGTGTAAAGAGCTAGATTTAAAGGCTTAAAAGTTTTTTTTTTTAGGGCCGATTACTTATTTTCTAACTTGAATCAAACACAAAGCAGTGTACAGACAAGTTAGCTATTCTGTTGCTATGAAATGCTGATAGCAAAACTAGCATAAAGATCTCAGACGACTGCTTTAAGGCTTTGGAAATGGCAGCACAGATTTTTTCCCTCTCTGTGCGGTCTGCAAGTTTATGGCAAGTCTTCAGTAGGTTTTTTGGTAGTGCTTTTGCCATACTTGAATCATTTTGTCATCCACTCGAAGGCTGTACTGCGGTCACAAATACTGCTTTCTTTTTGTATGTACCAGTAGCTACCACTCTTGAAAAGAAAGCTACTTGCCGTAAGTTAACAATGTTAAATAAATATCACAAATATTAAAAAAATAGAATAATATACTTGTAGTATTATTATTTATTAATATTTAAAAAATAGTGCAATACAAGATTATATTTTGAAGAAGCTTGTGATTTGAGTATAAACTCTTATTGCTTTACGATTACAGCATTTGGTGGACACCCTTATCCAGAGTGACTTATATTTATCTTATTTATACAAGTAAGCAATTAAAGGTTAAGGGCCTTGCTCAGGGGCCCAGCAGCTAAACCATGAGCCACCGCTTTGTTTCAAATTTCTCTCATCCCACATTTGTTGTTAGTGAATAAATATTATTTTTATAGTTCAGACTGTTGCGTTGTGAGTCATGCCTTTTGTTTTTTTGTCTATTCATCCACACTCTAGTGGACAACATTAGTATTACAGTCTTCATCTCTAAACCTGATTGATAGAAATGGATGAATCATTTAAATAATTCCTTTATTTAAATACTCATAATAAACCCACATTGAACTTAAATTGGTTCATTTACTTTATTTTTTAACAGTTAACTTTAACATTTATTTAATTTTAGCTGGCAGTAACGATACATCACCATCGTCTTTTTACAGTCCCTTATTACTAATAGTGGGATTTTCCCCTTAATTTTTTCAACCCCAGCTGCCACTGGTATGTACCTAAATTAACTAGACTAGACATTTGTCTTCTTAATTGTTTGACTGATTATCACAAAAGTCGACACACTCCAGTCCAGACTCTTACTATAACCCCACCCTTACATACTGATGCCGCATTAGCTGCAGAACTGCCAGTGTATCCCAGGAGCTTTGTGACGATAATGATGCCACCTGAAAGCAGAAGTCATCACCGAGAGTCATGCATGGCAACGTAATGTACGTGAATCGACTCTTCGTGCCGGATTAGCTAGTTAAACACCGTGAGCCTTTGCTGGGATCCAAAATTGTGAGCTTAGAGCTTTTTAATGCATGTCTTGGAGAAACTAATGGAACTTTTTCGAGGATCCAGTCTCTCTCTCTCTCTCTTTCTCTCTCTCTCTCTTACTCACAATTTATTGTTTGCTGTGACAGCCACTTCAGCATACTTGGCAACGTTGAAAGGTTTTACTTAAAAAGCTTCTTGTAGAAGTATCGTGACATCTCTTAGTTGTCAGACTTGTTTAGATCCCCGACTGTTGTGAATGTATGCTTGTGTTTGGTGTAGATTCTGGGAAAAACACAAGGAGATGTCATCTCATGCAGCATGGCTCGACTTAGTAAAATGTCCATACTTTCTACCCGTTACCGGCTGCCAAGCTGATGACAAAAATGTTCTGGACTGTTTTTT
The DNA here is from genome assembly GCA_005784505.1 of Bagarius yarrelli. NCBI lineage: Eukaryota > Metazoa > Chordata > Actinopteri > Siluriformes > Sisoridae > Bagarius > Bagarius yarrelli. The sequence goes on along the minus strand of VCAZ01000014.1, from coordinate 3,288,523 downwards.
GGCAAGCTGTGCTGCAAAATAAATATATAAGGTAATAAAATGAATGGGTTATAAAAAGAATAGATAAAAGCGAAAGACAAACTAGGATCTAAACGGGTCGATTTTTTTTTCTCTCTTTTTTTTTATTTATTTATTTTTTTCTTGTCATGCGCGAAGCGGTTTGTAGGCTCCAAAAAAATGAAAAAAGGAGACAGCGGAGCGGGGAGAAGTGAAGATTAAAAAAAAACAAAAAAAAGGAGTGGCAGGAGGGGTAAAGAAGAGTGAAGTAAAAATAGATTCAGGATAGAGAAGGAGCCTCGGCGAGGGACGCCCACTAACCTCAGAGGCGCCACGAGCGCAAAGGGAGACCACAAAGCCATCTGGTGGGCGCTGGCTGCCCAGTTTCTCTGTTTGGGGTCTGCTGGCACATAAACCAGCCTGTGCGGGACTGGGCATTGTGCAGCCACATGAAGCCAGGGGTTCATTTGACTGTTTTACTGTTTCTTATTCAAGTTTAACACAAGTTCCTGCACTTTTTACCAGAATGTCATTCAGACTTTATTAAAGACTTTGCTCAGTTTTTTGGCAGCCGGTCGGTTGGAGCACTGATTTACGTCTACAGGAAGTTAAAGTTTTGTGTATATCTCTGTATTTAGTGAATACCTTTATTCATTAGCTTGCATGCATCAGAAAGGTATAGAAAAAGAGTTATGCAAGCCAAAGACTTGCATAACTAGGATAGTTTTATTTACAATGTTAATTTAGAACAGGGGCAGCAAAAAGGTCCCGGGTTCGATCTCCAGGCAGGGGCTTTTCTGTGCGGAGTTTACATGTTCTCCCTGTGCTTGCATGGGTTTACTCCGGGTTCTCCGGTTTTCTCCCACAGTCCCAAAACATGTATGTGAGGTTGATTGGTGATTCTAAATTGCCCATAGGAGCGTGAGTGGCTCTGTGATGGACAGGCGACCTGTCCAGGGTGTACCCCTCCTACCTTTCACCCTTTCAGAGATGGTTGGGATAGAATCCAGTGGATCCCGGAATTAGGGAATAAGCGAGTAAAGAAGATGAATGAATGAATGAATGACTTTAGAACAGTGTAATTTTGTAACATTGTATTTATTTAGTTATATTTTATTATTATCTAACAAAGGGTTGGTCCTGATATGACTGGAGTAACTGACACAGATGACCCTATGAGGAAATAAAAAATCTAAATCCATTTCCATAGTCGAATCCTACTAAACCCCTCATTAAATGGATCCGAGTCTATTGAGTCTTTTAAGTGACTTGATTCAGTAGAGATTCTCAGTGCTTTTGCCATGGTCCTTCCACTAAAGGGCGCTCAGCAAATCCCTCAAATCATTTGACTCAGACTATCTTGGATACAGCTGTTTTTCAACAAGCTACGAATCCCATGATTCATATAAATCAGATGAATCGATATCGACCATTTTAAATCGATTATGTATCTGACCATGCAAGAAGTTTACTAAACAACTCAGTCAACTACTTGTTCCTACACTTGCTAACTAATAACTAACTAAATGGTGTAATATTCAGTTTCACTTCAATGGTGTAACACTTCAGTTTAAGGTTCCAGTAATTAAACCCGAATGAATCCGGATTTTCGTATTTCGGAATGACGCAATTAGTGTACTAAAAGTGACAGACTGCCCACTTTACTGAAGCTGACGGTGTTGGTGGCAATTTTTCTTCCATTTGGACACCATATTTAACTGACAGGCACTCAGGCCACACCTACTGCACTGCAAACGACAGTAAGGGGACACTCCTTTATCAGTAAAACTGATTTTAATAGTGGCCACACATTCTTTACTAAGATAGATTTCCACCAAGAAGTTTATAGCAGTATAGTTCGGTAGTTTTGGCATCTTATATTAAACATGCACCATATATATTATAAGGGACCATGGAAAGCATTCTGTGCAGCTGCATCACTGCCTGGTTCGGGAACTGCACCGTTGCAGATCGTAAGACCCTGCAGAGGACAGTGAGAACAGCTGAGAAGATCATTGGAGTCTCTCTTCCCACTATAACGGACATCTATACCACACGCTGCATCCGCAAAGCATCCGTTGTGGCGGACCCCACACACCCCTCACACTCACTCTTCACACTCCTGCCCTCTGGAAAAAAGGTACCGTAGCATTCGGGCCCTCAACACATCAAACTGGAGAAACGATATCTCATTTCACTGTGTACTACATTCGCTTATATATGGTTGAAATGACAATAAAGCTCCTTGAACTTGAACCTTAAACATGCTAGGTTTCTTAGGCGCAGTAAAAAAAAATGTGGATTTACTGCAACCCGCACATACATCAGAATCTTAACGCCCGCACCTGCATTCATCCATCAAATTTTGTCCTGCGGGACTCTCGTAGGAGTTTTTTTATGATTGCTGTTTTAAAGTGTTAATCAGGAAATTGTGAGTTCAATTCCCAGGACCACCAAGCTGCCACTGCTAAACAAGGGGCTTAACCCTCTACTGCTTAGTTGTATAAATAGGCTAAAGACACAGGTCTGAATTGTGAAAGTCAGTATATAATAACACATAGAACCCTGTACATTTGGTTGCCTGTGGGATACAAAGGTTCTTTTTGAAGGACCCAGTCAGGGATGTGATCTTACCACCTTCTCATCTGCGACTTGAAACCACTGAGGCTCTACATCTAGTTTGTGATGTAATATCAATTTTTTAAAGTAAAAGAGTGTGTATACTCAGTCTTGTGTGTGTGTGTGTGTGTGTGTGTGTGTGTGTGTGTGTGAATGATACCCTGCTGTGGTTTTCAGTATCTATTTCTGCTTTGTGTTCCCAGGATCGGCTCCAGGTGCGTACATGAATAAGTTAATATGCCATATAATTCAATATTTACAACAAACATGACACAAGATGGAATGAATTCATAATCAGTGCATCCACAGTGGTTCCCAAACATTTCCTGCTCAAACACACACACACACACACACACACACACACACACACACACACACACACACACACACAACAGGGATTTCTTTGAAAGATTGCAATTCATTAATATAATTAACACAAATTCAGTGTGTGACTGAACAGATGGGAATAACAGGTGTAACAACAGATTTTTCAGCAGCGCTTTTGCAACCTGGAACACGGATTCTAGAAATGTCCTGTCACCGTGTTATTTGAGTGGACATTTATGAGACATACATGAGTAAAGTGTGCGTACGGACCATAAGCAACTCAACGGAACGCACATTTATAGAGCGAAACATTGATCTTAGCGTCACTACGATGTTTTATATATATATAAATATATTTATTATATTTCTGCCATTTTTCTCTTCCGAAATTTCGGTGCATTCCTACACGTCCCACCTTATTGTAACTCTTTCTCTCTTTCAGTATTTCTCTTCATCACTCTCTTTTCTTCTCTCTCTCTCACTCAATGTCTCTCTTTATTGCTCTTTGTCTCTCTTTCATTCTCTCTTTCAATATCTTTTTATTACACTCTCTTTTTCCTTTCTTCCTCTTTTTCAATATCTCTCTTCATCTTTCTCTCTCTTTCGCTCTCTTTTTAATATCTCTTTTCATCTTTCGTTCTCTTTTCTTTATCTCCCCCCCTTTCTTAATCTATCTCCCTTTTTTCAATATTTTTTATCTCTCTCTCTCTTTATCACTCTCTCTCTTTCTTTTTCCTTTCTCTCTTTCATTTCTCTCACTCTTTCATTCTGTCTTTCAATATATCTGTTATCACTCTCCATTTCTTCCTTATTTCTTTCCTTCTCTCTTCATATTTATCTTTCTCTCTCTTTAAATATCTCTCTTCATCTCTCTCTCGTTTAATATCTCTTTTCATCACTCCCTCTCTCTCTCTCTCTCTCCCTCTCTCTCTTCTTTATCACTCTCTCTATCTTTCTTTCTTCCTTTTTCTCTCTTTCGCTTTCCATATCTCTTCATATTTCCCTCTCTCCTTTATCACTCTCTCTATCTTTCTTCCTTCCTTTCTCTCTTTTTCACTTTCCATATCTCTTTATATTTCTCTCTCTCTTTTTCAACATCTCTCTTTATCAATCTCTCATCATCTCTCTCTCTCTCTCTCTCTCTCTCTCTCTCTCTCTCTCTACACCTCCCGGTTTGGGAATCACTGCACCAGCAGAACGACTGACTGACTGTAGACGTAGCAGGTCAGTATTTCTGCAGTCTGATAGTATCTAAGCTTGGACTTTCCTGACTTTCCCCCTGAGTATCCTGTACCACCGGTTGAAAGAGATCCCGTGATATCATTCTGAAGAGCTTTTTGCAGGACGACATAATTCGAGTTTAAATATGAACACAACGGTTATTAATTGGAAGCTGATAAGGGTCGAATCTGAACATGATAAATGGTACTCAATAGTCCGATATGCGCTTGTGCGTCAGCAGCTAATCAAACTTTTTTCGGAATTAAATTCATGGAAAAATATTTTCTTTTGGAAATCTTTAGCTAATAACAGGACGAAACCGCTTTTACACGGTTTTCTTTTCTCTCCGTTTTCTCAGCGACACATCTGGATCACGTTAGATACGTTTTATAGTAATTCATTTCTCGGCGTATGTCATCCTGACATTGTTCTCCTTTCTCATACTGCTTGTCTTTCTCAGAACCTCCCTGTCTCTCTCTCTCTCTCTCTCTCTCTCTCTCTTTCTGTCTTTCAGTATCTCTCTTCATCACTCTCTTCATCACTCTTTCTCCCTCTCTCTCTCTCTTTCAGTATCTCTCTATTAATATCCCTCTTCAACACTCATTCCTCTCAACTCTCTTCCTCTCTATTTATCTCTCGCTCTCTCTCTCTCTCTCTCTCTCTCTCTCTCTCTCTCTTTCAATTCCTCGTTCTCCTCTCCTCTCTCCCTCCTCTCTCCTCTCTCTTCCCTCTCTCACCTCTCCTCTCTCTCTCTCTCTCTCTCCCCCTCTCTCTCTCTCTCCTCTCTCCTCTCTCTCTCCCCTCTCCCTCTCCCTCTTTCAAACATCACTTCTCTCAATCTCTCTCTCTCTCTCTCTCTCTCTCTCTCTCTTTATTTCTCTCTTTCTCTCTCTCTCTCTCTCTCTCTCTCTCTCACTTTTGAAACAATCCTGATTGTTAAAAGCGCTGTATAAATAAAGGTGACTTGACTTGACTTTCTCTCTTTCACTCTCTCTCTCTCTCTCTCTCACTAGCCACCACCCCACCCCACCCCACCCCTCTCTCACTCTCTTTGCCATTGGGGAGGTTTGGGAGGTTGATTTTTATGTTTGGTAGAAAATAATAAAAACATCAGTGTGTTTTTATCGTGTTTTTCTTTAATCTTTCTTCCGAAAAATGAGGCGAATATAAATAGACGGTGGAGACTGGAGACATGTAGTTATCTAGCCCACAGAGAATGTGCTATGTGCACTGTTGGTGCTGTGGAAAAAAAGCTCATGGGACCTCTTTTTGGTCTGGGTGAGTGCAGAGGCATGCGCTGTTCCGCGTTCGGGTTTTGTTAATGCGCTCGTCTCGGGAAGATGATAACGCAGTATTTTTGTCTTGGTCCCGTCTTAGATTGCATTAGTTCCTATACGTCTCTTCAGAAGAGGACAATATTAACATTCAGTCCTAGTATAAGGTGCAATCTGATACACCGCATCTGCTTACAGCTGATTAAGGGTATATGCCTGTGTGTGTGTAAAAGTGTGTGTAAGTGTGTGTGTTTCTGCTTGTCTAAGTGTGTGCACATGCTTTAAAATCTGACTTCTTTGCCATCGAAGTTCTCTGGCTAGAAAAGTCCCATTATTCATGAAAAGATTAGCTCAGCTTGTTCCAGGCACTCAAAGGCACCCGCTCTATTATAAAAATTCCAGACTTAATCACCAGAACCTCGGGTCTTCTCTTGTTCCCGAGTCAGTCCAAAGTCATTCATTACAAACTTCAGTCATGTCTTTCCATCTCTGCAGACCCCCATATGAAGTCGAATTTTTGTTATCCATAACTTTCTCTCTTTAACAGTTCATTACATCTCGCACAGCCATGATCTGTTTCATTACAATAAGCCCTATAAATATTCGAGACCCCTTTTCTTTCCCCCTCTGGACACTGTGTTCGAAATGTTACCGCATAATGTGTGTCTCCAACCTCCTGGCGTGACTTCTTCAGGATGGGGTTTTTAGTTTTGAACCACTATTTCATTTTCTACAGCGCACTCGCTCACCATCCTCACTGCTGTCTTTGGATTCTATTTATATGTATTTAAGATTTTTTTTTTCTGAAGAAAGAGAAGGAGGAAAAGGAGGGTGGTGGTGGTAGTCATTGTGGGGGCACATGGGAGTTTACCATAAGTCTCATCAAAGCCAGGGGAAAAATGGGGCTCCGCTATCAGAAATGAGGACACAGCAATGAAGGTCTTTTCATCTGGTTGCAATCTCTCTCCAAGCCTGCTTCGGCCACCAAAAGCCCAATCCATCAACAACTGTCATCCACCCCTCGGCAAATTGAAAAGTGTGTGTGTAGAGGGGGCTAAATGTAAGCATGGCGATGAATAGATGATCTTTTAAAATGGAAAAAATTCCTAATGAAACCGTCCCATTTCACGTTAATTGCTCTTGGGTGAGGTTGATGCACCATTAAGCGATTATTTTGAAGACAAGCTCGAACCCTTTAAAGACACGCCAATCCTTTGCTTTCTGGTTAATGCCTTTTCATCAGCTAAGGATTGTGCTAGCATTAATGTTTAGAGATGCTGAATTTGGATGCTACAATATAGCACGTGGATGTGGAGGTGGTAGTGAAATGGTTAAGGTGTTGAACTGCTAAATGGAAGATTGGGGCTCAATTCCCAGCATCACTAAGTTGCCACTTTTGGTCCTATAAGATAAGTGCAAGTCAGTCTGGATAAGAGCGTCTGCTAAATGCTGTAAATGTACATGTGTACAAAGATTATCTTATGTGGAAGGATAATTAGGGTTTGTTTTGATATGTTCAGCTAGAGTTTAGCGAAATGCGCTGCAGATTGCAAAGGAGAAGGTTCATTGGTGTCTGTCGGTGCTGTGATCGACCATGTGCCTGTCTAATTTTGAAAGAAAACATTGAACTGCTTTTCTTATGTCGTCATTTTCACGCCATGAATTCGTGAGCTTTTAAATAACATGGCCGGTAATTGCTTTTAGTGTTAAACATGAATGTGGGATCTTCAGCATCATTAAATATTAATTATACAGTCCAGGGTTAATCATAAAAAAGTGGATGTGGAGAATGACACAATTTTGCTCTGCAATTTTTACACACAAGATCTAAACGAAGCAATTAGATAAACTTCAGGGTGGTGCTTTCAAGGTCTTTAACGTCTATTTTGGGTAGATTGAATTTAGTCTTATAATTATGGAATAATGTCAGATGTGCATTAAAGGTACAAAACATGGACCATTACTCATTCTTTTAGCAAGGTTATCTTAACAGCGCCTCAGCAGGTCACAGTAAAACTGCTTGATTTGAGTTTTGGCTTTGAATTGTGTCTTTCTTTGTCTGTGTGTTAAGTATAGATTACCAAGGAAAGTGGTAGCGCAGTGGTTAAGGTGTTGGACTACTAACTGGAAGACTGGGCAACTGAGCAAAGCCCTTAACCCCCAATTGCTAAATTATATAAATGTAATTAGATAAATGTAAGTCGCTCTGGATAAGGGCGTCTGCGAAAGCTGTCAATGTAAACGTAATTCATTTGGAATATTAATTGTCGTTTGCGTTGACATTAAAAATTAAGGAAGGCAATTGTCTTTTCTTTCTCTGAAGAATCTGACGTGTAAATTTGATGCTGGTTTTAACATTGGTCAAACTGTTACCAGATGAATAATAAGCAGGTCTATCTACAGGTGCCTACCTGCAGTTTCTGCATTAATGAATCAAGCTAAAATCACTTCTTTAACCTCCTCCAGTTGGAAAAACTGGTTAGCAATGCTTACGGCCCTGAACGTTATTTTTCAGTCTGCCCCAATTACTAATCCATTGCATCAAATGCTCTTATTACATACTGTGTAAATCTTTCTAAGGCAGTGGAGATCGCCAGAGACAGACTAGGAGGCCACCTCCTGAGGGCGATCATGCTATACTTCCAGGACAATGGATAATGAGAAGATCATTTAAGAGCAAGCCACTGGAACCTAAATAGAAGGGACCATATCAAGGGTTATTAGTAATAGCTGCAGCACTAATGTGTTATGGGAAAAAAACATGGACTCACATTTCCTACAGTAAGGTACTTCAACCACCTGTAGTGACAGAATAAGACACACGGACCAGAAAGGAGCCGGAGGAAAGAACCAATTTGCAATAGGGTTCGGTGGTTACCAAAGACGAAGATTCCCTAATAGGTTTTCCCTTTGTAGATTATTCCCCACCTTGACTGGTCCATAGGGGTCAGGGTATATAGACACAATCTGCTATCCCAGACACAATCTGCTATCAAAGGCAGCATCTTAGATGTAAAAACTCTATGTATATACTTTTTGGGTTTGGGTTTGAAAAACATGGCCGGTAAATGCTTTTAGTGTTAAACATGAATGTGGGACCTCAGAAATTCAGCATGATTAAATAATAATTATATATTCCAAGGTTAATCAAAAAAAAATTGATATGGACACAATTTTGCTCTGCAGTTTTTTAAATCAAAGTGCAGGGTCACGCTTTCAAGGCCATTTACGACCATTTTGAGTAAAAATGATTCAATTTAGTCTTTTATTATTATTAGAATAGTGACAATTTTGCATTGAATTTGTAAGGTACAACACATGGACCATTAAGCAAGGAGATCTCGTCGGCGCCTTAAACTGTTTGGCCGCAATTCAACTGTTTGATTTGAGTTTTGAGTTTGAATTTTGTCTTTCTTTGTCTGTGTGTTCAATATAGATTGGTAAGAAGAAATGGTAGCGCAGTAGTTAAGGTGTTGGACTGTAAATTGAAAGATCGGGGTTTCGAATTCCCGCCACCACCAAGTTGCCCTTGCTGGACCCCTGAGCAAGATCCTTAACCCCCAATTGCTCAATTGTATAGATAAAATAAATGTAATGCCAAATGCTGTCAATGTTAATGTAATTTATTTGGAATATTAATTGTCATTTGTGTTGACATTAAAGGAAAGGCAGTTTTTGGGTGTGTCTGCATTAGGGCCAATAAGAGAAGACTAAGACACTGTAACAGCCTTTACGTTCATGTAGATCAGATAATCAGTGAATAGTTGTTATCTATCGGCACTAGCTTATTTTTAGCTATAAGACCATCTAAAAGATTTCCTGCTGTGCTTATTATATACGGGGGTGTAATTGATTGCACTTTATTTGCCTGTTTTAAGAATACATTATAATTATTATTCTCTAAATTATACATGATTTATCCAGGTTCCTTTTAAGCACCAGACATATTCATTGGATGTTGTATTAGATATAATGTCAAAAATAAGACCTTAATTCTTATCTTTGTATTGTGACAGCTAGCCAGTACCGGCTATCTACCGCTATCGACGTAACTAAAAAACAAGTTTGCTTAAAAGAAGAAATAGACCCTTTACAGTATTGAATGGTGGACAGTATGCTTTTTATTCGTCTGACTATACACGGAGAAAGATTTGAAGTCGTTTTTTCAGAACACGTGATTTTTAAATTTAATTGCAAAGGTTAATAATCAATTGAAGGTTTACCATTTAAATTTCAAGCAAATTTAAAGTATTCAAGCATAAAAACTTTTGTGGCTTTAACAATGATTAATTGTACTTATTTATATGGTGAAGTCTATACAGATTTCGGTATCTGAATCTCCAGAAAAACATAAAACACTTTATTTCGTTTGTATTTTTCTAAATCTATTGTATTTATCTATGATTATAATTCACTTCCTTTCAAAAAAAAAACCCTAATCATTTGACTTCAATGACTTCTTTCCAAATAAAGCTATTCAAGTCATCTGGTGATTTTTTTTTCATATTCCAAAAAAAACAAGAAAAGGAAAAAATACATCTCAGAAAAACAAAATCTAGCAATGTCATTTTTTTCCAATATCGTGCAGCCCTAGTGTTTGTTTCCCATTCACGTTGGTAAGTAAGCAAAGACGACCTTCTTTTGATCATAGTTCAGCACAGGCACAGCTAATGCCCCAGAGGATTGAGAGGGTATAAAACCTGTATCATTTATAAGTGTCTTCTATCCTGCCCTATCCGCTTTCTCTGAAAACTTCAAGCACCATGATCCAGAGTTATATTAGCAGCTCGTCTCCGAACTCAATATCACAGTCTAAGACGCACGCAACAAACACACATCAGCTTTATCTCGCTTGAGGCCTGGGAAGGTCAGTGTAGGGCTGCGTCTGGGGCTTATGCGATGCTGGATGTCTGCCTTTACTTGTGTGCTTCATGAGGAAATGAATAGCGTCTCTGAATAAAGCCGTCCTAAATGAAACAGCCGAATGGTCCAGCCATAGGCTCTCTGTGCTCCCAAGCCCATGCAAGTCAATAGCACAGAGATGGAGCTTTCTGATTAGGCCAAGACAGAACTGAGTTTATAGCTACAGCACGCTTCAAAGAAGCAGCTGTCAGGGTCTGAAACTGGAGCCGAATAGCAGATTTCTCACCGGTTATTAAATATCTCCTGGGGAAACCAGGCCAACAGTAGAGGTTAATATCCTCTACTTAGGTCCTTGGCCTGGCAGTGACAGACTCCCTGGGAGATGACCAATACGTGGTGCAGTGATCTTGGAACAGTTTTGGGGAAAATCTCCTTCTGTTGGAACTGACCCTTTGACCCCAGACCCATCGAAAATTTTGGAACCATCAAAGAACTTTGGATTATTACCACATTTTTCATTACTTTAATATAGTATACGTAAACTGTTTCTTTGCTCATGTTAAATTCATTTTGCGTCCCAATGCAGGTTTTATCAGTGTAGTATTCTAAGAAAAATATCAAAAAGCAATTAATTGCTTCATGGCTCCTGAGTTGTCCAACAGAAAAGTGATTGTATCATCAGGAAATTGCAAATTCTGAGATTAGATCCTGTTGGTGCTATAAAAGCAGAATTAGCCGCGTTCTTTTAATTAGAAGGATGTCGTTACTCTTCATCCTGTCAGTCAGAACAACATTAGCTAAATCCTACTGAATGCGGAAAAGAGTTGATAATGCTTTCTTTCAAGTGTCTCACATTATGCCGTGAAATTCAATCGGCAGCATCAGCTTACCAAAGCCGATCACACAAGCTGCATTAATTACATTCCTGTCATTTGGCAGATATTCGTATCCAAAGATAGAAGTTTTAACCAACTGAGCAGTTGGGGGTTAAGGGTCTTGCTCAGGGGCCCAGCAGTGGCAGCTTGGTGGTGCAATCTTCAATCTTCCGGTCAGAAGTCCAACACCTTAATCACTAAGCTACGACTTTTCCTCATTGTTGCAGTTGCGTTAATGTATATTTGCAATGTAAAATCACTGGATAATCTACTAGCACAAGCATTAGTGTAGCTATAAGCATTGGTCTACTACTGTCCAGTCTATGATAAGGTTTTGTAATGATTTGGATATGCTATGGTTTCACCAGAAATTTGTTGACATGTTTTATCGTGCCAAAAAATCCCTGCCCTTTAATCTCGTTAGCAAACATCACCCGACTTAGCGGCTCCATTACCGACTAAAAAAAACACGTATAAATTGAGTTGAGCTTTTTTGTCATCACCACAATGCATTTAGCTCAGCCTGATTCTGCCTTTTCTACAACATGCAGTCCATCATTCTTATAATTGGCTATAGATGGTGATGTATAACCAAAACACAGTGTCACATTTGGCTCCAGACTCCCTAAATAACTACCCAGGTCACTTCTATGCTAAACCAGTCACAAAAGTGTGTCGTCATACCAGCCATTAAGTAAAATTATTACCAAGCATCGTGGCATCTTTGTCTAAAATCCTCTGGAAAATACACTGGCTTGTTCTTCGAAATATACTCGGATTTTGAACAACTCTTAGACAAGATAAGTATTTTATTTGCTCAGTGTTTACAGATAGATAAGAGCATTGTACACAATTTATCGTACACAATTTATTCCTTGATACGTCTGAAAAATTGTTTGCTTTTCACTCATCACAAACTCCCCTCCTGCCCAACTTCCTCCCACATCCTGGAACTTTAACCTTTGGCTTGTTTGTGAAACGGTACACAAACCGGACTCCCCGAGGGATGAAATTGAGAAACGGGAGGCTGCCCACCTCCCCCTCTTAAATCCTCGTCCCGTGAGTCCTGCTTAGCTTGCCATTGGTTGATAGCAGTTGATGAGGTGCTGGGGAAAGAGGGGGTTTGGGAGCTGAATGTCATGGTGAGTTAGTCCAGTTGACCGCTGTGGTCTGACTAGACCGGAGAATAATATTTTTGTAAGATTGCCCGGCAGGTTCCTCTGTCGTCTTGGCTTCCTCACATTTCTCCGGTTTGTCTCCAAATTCACTGATACACTGGACGGTCTGTGTGCACTTTTTATATGCTGCTGATTGTAATCTTGCTACCTACCGGACCCGACCGTCTGCTACATAAGCAGCAGACAAAAGCTTTAGTGTAAACAGCTATTTATCTTAATGACCGCTGACACTTTAAAACTTTAGTTTATTTATTTTTCTTTACTGAAAGATACAAAGGACATTTTTAATGCAATATTTTATTTTACAGATGATTAAAGCTGCAACATGTATTTATAAGCTTGAACTTTATTTAGTCGCTCATAATTTGGTTTAAATCCTTTAATTGGTTTTCTTTAGCAAGAAAGAAAGTGTCTTTACACAAATAAAAAACTTGCCTACATGTTTGGTAATTTAGAATGAAGGAATTATTTGGTGTAATAATATTTTGATAATAATATTAGAAAATGACCATAAAAAGGTCCCCAGGGACAGACATTATTAATCACTAGGCTACGGAGCAGAATCTGGCCATGGATCATTTGGTACTGGGGCAAAACCAGCGGCAGACTGTAACTAACAGCGGGGCATGAGACTTCCAACAACGAGGCACAGAATCAGCAACAGTAAGTTGCAAAAATTAATATTAATACGATCACGTAGCCACAAAAAAAATACAGGAAACCGTATGCTGTCATAAGCATTTTATACGCCAAGAGTTACAGTTAAAATTACGTAAATGAAATAACACAACACAGCCAATCAGAGTAAAAAAACCCACATCAACTGTAATTTCTTATTATAACATTAAAAATACTAATTTATTCTTTATATTTTCTCAGATTATTTTAAATCTGTGTGGGGTTCTTTTGGTGATGTACTAGTCACGTTTTGGGTAAGGCTTTACAAGATTTGGTTAAATCTGCCAAAAAGACACCTGATTGGACAGTGGTGAAGCTTGCACAGGAGATTGGTCAAATTTTCTCTTAAAAGTTGTAAGAGATTGATTTTATTAATGAACATAGAAAAGACCCACCTACTTTAAAAGAAAAAGCCAATTGAGTGACGTAAAAGAGAACCAATTAATCCCTCAAAGAACACAGAATATTGTTTAGACCTGATTACCCAGATTGTGGCTGCAAACTTGTGCAAAATATATTAGATATGTTGCACTGTGTGACTTGTGTGTTCTTCTTCTTGTATTGTTGTAAAATTTTAATGATGAATTGCTGTTAAAGTCATAGAATTTTAGGGGCCTGCAGAGATTTATTTTATTAGAAAGTAGGGAGAGGTGATGGCTCAGTGGTCAGGGTGTCAGGCTGCTAACTGGAAGATTGTGGGTTTGTTTCCCAAAATCACCAAGCTGCCCCTGATGGGCCCCTGAGCAGGGCCCTTAACCCCTAATTGACCCTAACCCTCTATGAATTAAATAAATGTAAGTCACTCTGAATAAAAGTTTCTAACAAATGCTGTAAATGTAAAAAGGTATAATATTATAATTGTGTTATTAAAATTTGAATTGCTGCATCGATTTGTATCCATTTGTTGTTATACCATGTAATAACCACTTTTCTATATAAACAACCCTATAAAAACGACAATCAAGATTTTTTTTTTATTGGATGGATGAGGTTACGTAATTGTTAAAATCATAGAATTGACATTATTATCAGTACCATTTTGTTGGGGTTTTTTTTTCAATAAAATTAACTAGGCTTCTTTTAGAACTACAGAATTATAAAATAAAGTTGGAGGAGTTTTTTCACAGGTACTACACACACACACATACACACAGTAGCTGTTTTCAGCTTACAATAGTTGCAGCATTGACGCACGGAACCACTGTAATGTTTTTCGTTCTATTTATTTATGATATATTAATGTGTGTTTTTTGTGTTTTAGAGTTATATGTCAATGTGGGGATATAAAATGTCCCGCCGGATTCTTTAAAAACATTTTTCTGCCTTGCTAAACATTTCATACGGCATCCATTTGCTTTGTTTGCAAAGTATCTATTAGTTGTTGTAAGTAATCTGTGTCTCCAGTTCCTCTCTTATTGTTGTCTTATTGCTGTATTGTAGTCGTGTGTGTGTGTGTGTGTGTGTGTAAGTAGAAAGCCTGGAATTCACACACAGCTTTAAGGCACTCGTCGTAATGACTTCCAGTGTGCCAGCTTTATCTCTGTCCCTTGGGCTTCTGCATGGCTAATTGCTGTAAAAGATTTCTAATGAGCCCCAGGATGGCTCACTTACAGTTTTGTGCCCATCCAGGACAAATTCCAGAGACCGAAGAAGCAAAAAAAAAAGGTTCCTGTTTATTAAAGATAACAATGTCATGATTAATAAAATTATAGATCAATCATGTTGATTAATTAATACAGAGTACTTTCACATTCACAGCATTTGGCAGATGTCTTTATCCAGAGCAACTTACATTTATCTCATTTATACAACTGAGGGTTAGGGGCCTTGCTAAGGGGCCCAGCAGTGGTGGCTTGGGTTGGCAGTCAAACACCTTAACCATGAGCCGCCACTTCCCCAGGAAATGTTTTGGTTCTACCACAGTTCTTAAGCTGTTCTTGAATCTGATTGGTCAGCAGCTCAGCTAAATGCAGAAAAATACAGGCTTTTATTAATTTACTTGCAAAATCATATAGTATAATAAAGTTATATAATAATATTAATTTTTTATTAGATATAATAAATATAATTGTATGGCAGTTGCTTTGTATATAAACTATAACTAACTGTAAAGTGTGTTTGTTATAAAGTTATTAATTATTAAAGATGTAAATCGGACGATTGATCATGATACGATATAGATTTTTATTTTTTTGGCCCGTGATACAATATTTGTCGATACCTTGAACATTTCCACTGCACGATTCAGATTTAATTCAATTACTATAATCGATATTTTGATATGTGCCTAGTGTACGCAAGCCGTAACATTTCTAATAACGTAAAATGCAACCAAACTAAATAGCATGAATGAGAATATCAAAAATATAGATACAGCATAATGATGTTTTACGTGCGGCGTTCGTTGCTATAATTACAAAGTAGGGAGAGGTGATGACTCAGTGTTCGGGGTGTCAGGCTGCTAACTGGAAGATTGTGGGTTTGATTCCCAACATCACCAAACTGCCACCGATGGGCCCCTGAGCAGGGCCCTTAACCCCTAATTGCTCAGATGTATGAATTTAATAAACGTAAGTCACTATAGATAAAAGTGTCTGCCGAATGCTGTAAATGTAAAAACATCATTTTATAATTGCATCATTAAAATTGTAATTGCTGCATCGATTCATGTCCATTGGTTGTCTAACCATCTAATAATCACTTATACGTTTTCTATAAAGAAAAAATAGAACCTTATAGAAAATGACCATCAATACATACATTTGATGGATGAAGTTTCTCAACTGTAAAAGAAAATTAAAAATAAAAGTTTTATTTATTTTCATAAAACATTGTTGGACTGCTAACCATAAGGTTGTGAATTCAATTCCCAGGACCAATAAGCTGCTATTGCTGGGCCCCTGAGCATAGCCCTTAACCTTCACTGGTTGTATCTTGCTCTCGATGCAGGGCTTCTGAATGTGCTCTTAGTGCATAAAATCGGGGTAAATCCTTAGTTGTGCTGCTGGGTTGGGATTTTGTTGTGAATGATCTTAAGGGCCCAAACATTTTAGGGGGCCCCCAGAGATTTAGTTCAGTGCAGAATGGGTGCGGTAGCTGGTATTCAGTGCGGAATGGGTGTGGTAGCCGGCCCAACTTCATATTCTTTTATAGGGCCCAAAATTGCTAGTGGAACCCCTGCCTACCCAAATTTACAATTAAGGAAGTAAATGTCACAGTACGTATTAGTACTAGACCCTAAAAATGAAATGTTTGATTCCTTCCTTTAAATCTTTGATGTGATTCCGCTCAAGTTGGTGTAGCTACACTGTTTATACACTGTTTATAAACTGTACTCCAGTGCCAGGCAATTAAAAGCCTCCATCCACCAAAGAGCTAAAGCAGATGTCCGCTATGGTGATCAGAAGCTAACACCAGATTAATGCTTCTTAATACCCCAGCACACTGTCTGCCCACGCGTTCAGCCAATAACTCCCTATTGTTATCCATAGAAGTGTAGGAGTGCTTTATTTATTGCAGCCAGTAATATTTATTTTTTTAAGCTTTGTGCCACAGTTTTTTCTCGAACACATTACTGGCTTTCAAACTGCACTCTTTTTCTTTTTCCCTTAACTGGAGCAAAGTTTTTTTTTTTTTCGCCACTGGAAAAAGTGACTCACGTTTTGGCCAGCATGGAGTTCACCTCATCTTCAATGAATCAGTGAGATCTTTTCCCCAGAGGAGAGTTATCTCGCTGTGCCTCGGATTTGTCACCAAAATAAAACTTTTCTTGGATAAAGACAGGCATTCGATACTCATCGTCCTCCTATTTGGGCTGATCTCGTCAGTACGTCTGCCAAATGTTTACCGTTAAGATACAGTACGCTGTTTACATCCACTCGGCTAGCGCAACTAACCTTCATTCATTAGAAGTCGCAGTCAAACAAAACTGCCCTGACAGATTGCAGTACAACTTGTAAATAATACCCCGGTTCCTGGCTGGGCTGGGCTGTTCTGCACTCTCTATATTTAGACTTCTACAGCATTCATTCAGAAAATCTTAAACTGCTGCGTTGTTTGAATGATAGCTTTAGCGCACGGTGAGTAAAGCAGTCATGGATTTCCTGTCATGCCACCGTTTTCACCCAACACTCCACACACTTCTGAACCGTCCCTCTGTTTTTTCATTTTCTGCCCCATCTGTTTTCGAAGGCCACATTGTTGCGTCTGTGTCTGCCGCTCCACCAGCCTGCCAGGCTAATTCACTCGGTGTTAGCAGGCGTGAGAAAGGTTGCAGCGTGCGATCGGATTAGCCTTTGAGCGTGATGTGGACTAATTGATGAAAATGACCCCAGTGCGACAGAACACAGACATTGTCTCCACAGCCACAAAGTCGGTCCCCGTCAACAGAGGGCCTAACTGGATTTCTTCCCCACGCGCCTTCTATTCTTACTTTGTTGGCCTTGGAGACTGTTGAGGTTTGTTGGCAGCGAAAGTGGCGTTTGGATAGATTGTCTTGAGGTTTGTTTTTGTTGCAAATTAATCAGCCACTACCAGCCAGAAGGTTTCTGTAAATCGGGGATTGAAAACAAATGCTACTTGTTTGGTTTATGGCGTCAGATTTACACCGAACTTAGATTTAAACTTGCGATCAAACTGGTGGCACAGAAACTTGTGTCTTGTGGTTGAACTATAAATTATACAAAGGGAATAAAACATGATGGACTTTGCTGTATTGGGAAAACATCCATGATGGAGTGATGTGATACAGCCTGAGGAGAAGAAAAGTTACAGTTACCGTTTCACAATGTCACACTAGATGTTTTTAAAAATATATATCTGTATTTTCATGCATGTAAAGATTCCGAAATGGCGTTAGATGCAGTTCTTACCAACATTGTTGATGTTAGGCCTTTACTCCGGGGCCCAACAGTGGCAACTTGGTGGAGCTGGAAAACTAACCTAAATCTTCCAAGTAGCAGTGCAACTTACAATGTTTCATTTATACTACTAAGAAATTGGAGGTTTAGGGCCTTGCTCAGGGGCCCAACAGTGGCAACATGGTGGTTGGGAAAACAACCCCAAATCTTCCAAGTAACAGTCCAACGTACATTATTTCATTTTTACAATTAAAAAAATTGTGAAGGGGTAAGGGCCTTGCTCAGGGGCCCAGCAGTGGCAACTTGGTGGTGCTGGAAAACAAACCCAAATCCTCCAAGTAGCAGTGCAACTCACAATATTCAATTTTTACAACTGAGAAATTAGAGGTTAAGGGCCTTGCTCAGGGGCCCAGCAGTGGCAACTTGGTGGTGCTGGAAAACAAACCCAAATCCTCCAAGTAGCAGTGCAACTTACATTATTTCATTCATACAACTAAGAAATTGGGGGTTAAGGGCCTTACTCAGAGGCCCAACAGTGGCAACTTGGTGGTCCCTAAAAAGAACCCAAATCTTCCAAGTAGCAGTCTAACACCTTAACCACTGCTCAGTGTTTAAGGAAGTTGCCACTGCTGGGCCCTTAAGCAAGGCCCCTAACCCTCAACTGCTCATGTGTATAAAAAAAATGAGTCTGAATAAGAATGCCTGAAATGTGAATAAAATGAACATCTTCACTATATAAAACATTTAACATTGTCCATTTTCTTGTGCTTCTGTAATTGCTCCCTTAATAGACACCACATATTGTTGTTTGTTGTTTGATATCTTCTTCTCATCCCACACACACACACACACACACACACACACACACACACACACACATACAAACACAAAAACGCATTTTAGCTTTGATGTGTGCCCGATGAATATTTGAACAGTTTTGCTGATCCAAAGAGAATCGATTTTTGTTTCTAAAGTGTGGCCCCGGTCTCTGTGGAATGCATTTAGCTTGCATCACTTGGCGGGCAGAGCTTCCCTTTTTCATTTCCATCAAATGTTCAGTTAAAATCCCCATAAACATGGAGGAAAAGCTATTTCCTCTTGTGATATATAACAGGCATAAAGCAGGAAGTTGCATGCTGCTATTAAAAGATGATACCTTTTCAATGTGTTTTGGATGGGCTACAAGAAAGACCTTTCTGTTTTCTCTTAAAAAAACATTGTTACTGACTATAGAAGAAAAACAGCATGACCATATAGAGCCTTTCTTTACCTCGAGGTAAACAGGCCACTGTTTCTGTACGATCAAAGTGTAGAACAGTCTTTGCGCAAATTTATTAATACTCATTAACATCGTGAGCTTTATCGGTCACATTGCTTTAAAAATTAAAAACCTTGGACTAAAATTTGAAAAAAAAAGCTCTTTAAAATTTCATCTTAGTTGCCCCAAAGGTGAAAACACAAATTTGCCAACTGTTGCCCCAAAGATGAAAGCACACTTTAATACTATTTGTACTGTAGCATTACATTATTATCTCACTAAAGATAAGAGGCCCAAACCTGTGGTAGTGCAGTGGTTAAGGTATTGGTCTGCTAATTGCTAGATTATGGTTCCAACACCACCAAGTTACCACAAATGGGCCCCCGAGCAATGCCCCGAGTTGCTCAGTTGTATAAAAGAAATAAATGTAAGTGGCTAAGGGCGTCTGCCGTAAATCTATATAAATGTTTAATGTATAAAGTTTCAGCTTGACAATGTCCCTGTGCACAAAGTCCATAAAGACATGCTGGTTGGACTAAAAGAACTGAACCAACCCTGTGACTCTGATTCAACTCCACTGGGATGAACCGGAACAACAATTGCACCACAGCCCTATTCATCATTGGTGTCTGATCCCACTAATACTATTGTGACTGAATGAGCCCAAACATTTACACTATTGGAAAGATTTTGTAGAAGTGCGGAGGTTGTTAGAGGAGGATGAATCTGGAATAAGATGTTTATAAATACATGTATAGATGTATTAGTGAGGTGTCTCAATACTTTTCTTTATTTCTTTATATATGGTTTGATTGATTTTTGATTTGATGTTTCTGTTTTTAAAAGAAATGAAACAACATCCTTCTTCTTTAGACTTCTTATTACATGCGTTTGGTTTCATGGTGCATTTGCAGCCATCTCCATGAAAACTGGAACAAATTTGGCAGTCATTTAAATTAAAACTTCATAATCACATGGTCTGTCATAGTCTGACCTTTTACTACCTGCCAGTGGTTTTTCTCTAGCAATCATTCTGTCTCTTTCCTACTTCAGTTATTTAATGAAGTCTTTAAGCAATTTATTGTGCTTGCCTACCAGTCCAATTCCCAGGTGTCAGTCACTGTAGATTCGCCCACTCAGCCTGAGTTTCCAATTTTCCAATCCCAAGGTGAATATGGATAACGGATGGATAAATAAACTGATCAGCGGAAAGGTGGATGCATAAGAGATAGATCAGTGGACAGTTAGATGGCTTGATGAATAGAGAGAGAAGGTTAGACATTTAGATGAAAGGGTAGAAAATGGGTGGACTGGCTGGACTGATGGATAAGTGAATGGATCGACTGACCAGTCAGGGTGGGAGATGGATGGTTCGAAATGTAGGTGTATAGAAAGATGGAAGGAGAGATAGAGGGGAGATCGGATGGATGGATGAATGTATGAATGAATATTAAAGTCAGACTGATGGCTGAGGTGGCTGGAGAGATGAACTAATAGATAAATAGACAGATGGCCAAAAAACGTGAAGCACATAACTACTTGTGCGACCTTTTAATATGGATGGATGAATGGATGGTTGGATATCGGAAAAAGGTGAATTTATGAATAAATAGTGAGGTTAGACCAATGGCTGGTCAGATAGAGGGGTACGTGGATGGATGGATGGATGGATAGGTGGATGAATGGATGGGTGGATAGATAGATAGATAGTTGGCCAACAAACCTGCAGCGCATAACTACTAGTGCAACCTTTTAATCGGCTTGTTTTGAAGTTTTAGCAATATATAAGCCACATTTTCTTGGGTAGTGACAACAACATTTAAGCTTTTTCCCCGTCTATACCGAAATCTAAGCTTCCTGCTAAGAATTTTAATGAGGTCTTCTGGGATTTTCAACTCATTTGAGAAACTAATCCAGCCTGTTGGATTAATTAATGAAGCATTAGTGTAAAAAAAACCAAAAACACACAGCTTACCTTTGGTTTAAGTCATTGGATGCTACATATGTTTTAGCCTGTGTTTGTGCAGAGAAACATTTCAGTTAATTTGTGAATGATTACCTGTGTACTTGCCACTGGACTTAAATAATTCAGATCCTGAACAATAGAGCTTGTATTCAATGTAATGCTAGTTTATCCATCATTCAACATCCATTGTTCTATTGCTCCATCTTGTTGGATGTGGGTTTTGGCATGTGTTCCCAGTCACAGCTTTTGTTGGGACTTTTGGTTAGTCAGTGTTTGGGTGGTGTTTCAAGCATGTGGTCCTGCGTGTCGGGCTGTAAAAGGGAAGTAAGGATAGAGTTGATAAATTTAAGGAATAAATAGCAGATAGGTTCATGTAGGAATGCACGACTCTGTGAACTGAATTTAACCAGAACATTTTCCTCTTTTAACCGAAAACAGTCTTTGCTGGCCAGATTTAGGTGAAGGGATCGTTGTCTTCTTTCATTAATAGAATTTGCTTCTCACGATCCCACAGTCAGATTAAATTTCTGCCTGTGTTAGTGGTGATCCATGCATTGAATACTTCTATTCTCATTTTGATCTATAACAAGATCCATATAATCTTTGTCTATCTGTCGCCTACATTGGATGTACATTCTGATAGAACCGCTGAACCAAGCAACAAATCGACTCCTGTAAAACAGCCAACTATGTGTTTGTCTCTGTGTTTATACGTCTATAAGTGTGTTGCTCCGCTAACACAAGTACAAGCTGGGCAAAACTTAAGATTTTAAGATAGACACATTATCAAACCTGAACTTATTCTTTGCCAATACTATAGAGACATCTTGTCTCAAATGGTTAAAGCACTGAGTTGTTGATCTGAAGATCAGGAAGACATGGGTTCAAGCCACACCACTGGCAAGCCGACCACTGTTGGGCCTTTGAGCAAGACCCTTAACCCTTCCTGCTCCAGGGGCGCTGTATCATAGCTGACCCTGCGCTCTGACGCCCAACGTATTAATTGGATATGCAAAAAAAAAAGAATTTTTCCGTGTATGTGTGACAAAATAAAGACATTTACATTTACTTGAGCTTACAATACAATGTTATATGTACCTACATCTTAGGGGCATCAAGCAGTAAGTTTCTATGTATCTACAGTATATACAGTATATATTATTCGAAATCTTGATTCCATATCATGTGCCCTTTTGGAAGACCCTTAACCAAACGAAAGTGCTAAATAGTTAGCTGCCTTACTTAGCTGATATCTGAGTTATGGCATTTGGCAAAATATTAAAATATAAACCTAAAAATGTGTCCTTAACTTTTAACCAAAGCTGATACCAAGCTGGTTATGCAGATGTCTACCCGGCTAATTGGTAATCTGGCTAGCTAGCCAGTGTTTCTAACTGGGTAATTAGCTGGCTAGTTACAAAATAAGGCTAGCTACAGTAGTACAGCAGCAGTGAGTAATGTCATCAAACACTGTAGTAAATATCAGTCAATGAACTTACCACAATGAGTTATGTGTGTTTTATGCGGTAGAAGTCTGGGATTGTGTAATAATAAAGGTCTTGCATAGTTTATGAGGTGTATAGTGAAGACTATGCCACCGTTTCTTGGCCAAAAAATATATTACAAGTGTGTAATTTAGTGCACAATTTTTTTGTAATTGTTCAAAACTGTGTATTATGAGGCACTTTAAGGTTTACATGTCCAAACATTTTGTCAATTTGATTGCAAGGGATTCTTTAGTCAAGGCCAGCTAGTTAGACCCAAGAGGAAGGCTTTTTCAGTCTTTCTTCACGTACCATCTGGAGAAACGATGAAGCCAAAGACAGCTGGAGCTCCTCGTCTGAGCTAGGCCAACTCCAAAACTAAAGTTCAAAGCCTGGCCAGTCGGCTGTAATTACCACTGGAACAGGCCTCCGTGTTTGGGGAGAAATGCAGAGTAGTTTTATCGAACTTTTATGGCTTTGTGGGCTTCATGCATGGTCACAACATGGTCACATGGTTACATAGGTTGCATGTTAAAAAACTCTCCATTCTGA
Source organism: Bagarius yarrelli (assembly GCA_005784505.1). Taxonomy (NCBI): domain Eukaryota; kingdom Metazoa; phylum Chordata; class Actinopteri; order Siluriformes; family Sisoridae; genus Bagarius; species Bagarius yarrelli. The sequence goes on along the minus strand of VCAZ01000014.1, from coordinate 3,265,372 downwards.
ACTAATCTAACATGGCATCAGTACAATTATTTGATATACAAAAAGTCTGGATATATATTGTTATCCCATTTTTTTTTTTTACCTACAAGTAAGCCAAAATGATAACTTGTTGCATGGTCATTTAAAAGAAGCTTCCTTTCTAGCCTCTCAAATCATTTCTGAAGTTCTCCAGGGACCATATTTCCATTCACGCTGGTCTTGTTTCGGACATGAATCACAAACTCCTGAACGTGGAGTGAACTCACTGTCAGGTCATCGTGTTCATGGCTTCGTCCCAAGTTTTTATAAGAGGCATGTGCGTGCAGCTATAGGCGGTGATGCATTAAAGGGTATACATCTTCCTTTTGTACATCGCTGATTGCAGTTAAGTGCTCGTTTATCTCATTCCAGTACGAATGCTTGCATGAGGCCATTGCATTTTCCGAATAGTGTTTTTTTTTTAAAGATTAAAGTGTCTCTTGCTTGAATAGTTGAAGTAAAAAAAGGACCTGGCCTTGAGTGTATTAGATTTTTATTGTTAGTGTGATTGGCTGATAAAGAGTCATGCTTGAGGTCATACCGTGTGCTTTTTCTAGGTAAACGGCTCTCTGTGGGCCTCCGTATTGCTAAAGCTTGTACTGTAAATTCTCATGGTTTGGTGTGTATGTGACATCTAAAAGAACATGCTATAAACACTAATATTTGAAGCTTTGTACTAGACTATATAGTGTAAAGTTAAAGGAAATAATTTATAGTCTCACACTCTGGTGTCATTCACATAATCATTTCAATAGGGTTTTATTTTGACTCTGGTTTTCTTTTTATCAAAGAAGTTTTATCAAAGAAGTTTTTTTCCCCCATCATAGCCCCTGGCTCACTTATTAGCAATAAATAAAATTTAAAACTATATGTTAGACTAAGATCAACTTATACTTTTCATTTTAAGTGTTATATTCATGTAAAACCTTGCTTCAGAACAAAATTCATTGGTAAAATTGGTAAAAATGTAAAATTGAATTACATTTTATAATTTTTGTGTTGCGTAATTTTCATAGTAATAAGTAGCTAGCTAGCTGACATTATTATAAACAAAACAGATGTTGTTAATAATACGGTATATCGCAATCCCATTGTAGAAGTCTGATAATATAAACGATACACACTTCCATCGTTCAAAGCAGCAATTACCCTGCCAGCTATGTTAGCGGTTCTCCTAGCTGGTTGGCTACACATTAGCCCTGACTAAAGTAAACGGCGATAAATACAGGGGTTAGAAAAACAGAAAAAGATAGAAAGAAAAAAAAAAATTAGATAAAAAGTGTGGACAGGGGATTCTGGTGATGGAACGAGTGTTTATAGTTGTTTTAACACAAGGGATAACAAGAACTTCCTTGTTTCCATAGATTCAACAACATTAAACGTAAGTATAAACTAATAAACGGATGTAGTTGTTTAGTAAATAGAAAAATAGTTAGCGTTGGCAAATTGCCATTTTGTAAGAAGACTACAACATTTAGAGATGTGCGGTTATCGAAAAATAATCAACCCTTTCTCTGGTTTGTGTTGGACAGCATTAGAAACCACAACTATTTACAGCATTTTTAACCGCATGGCCCGAAACGATTATTCCAAAAGTATTATTCCAAAAGGGAATTTATGGCATTTCGTTTTTAATAACAAATCATGAACTTAATAAATATAAGCTCAGTAAAATTATAAACGATTTTGATGAATGATTCCCATTTATTTACACTAAGATTAAAGTTTAACATAAATAAGCAAAATAAAAATGGTAAAGCGGTAATGCAGTGATAAAGGTGTTGGACTACTTATTGGAGATCGGGGTCGATCCCATAATTGGCTCAATTTTTCTAAAGATTTCGATTCCCATAATTGCTCAATTTTCCTAAAGATTTCTCCAGATTTTTTCCAGTTTCCAGATTTTTTTTTCCGTTTACAGTTTCCAGTACCCAGTTTTTCCATTGTTTGCAAAGCAAAACAACTTGTCTCATTTGCTATTCATGTGTTAAACTCTGAACCGTTGCCCACAGTCAGCCGGGAATAAACAGCATGTTGGTGTATCTCATCGCGTAGAAAAACATCTCACATCCAATGCAAACGCTCAGGAATGTGACGTTGATATTATTAAAATGGAAAGACCTTCTGTACACACTCCCGAGGGAACTACGGTTAGCGCTCCACTTGTTGATGCTGCATGTGCCAGGGATTTTCTTGGCCACTGCACCTAGGCAAAAAATTTTTGTTTTTTTTTGCATTAAATGCCATAAGGCGTTTTGTTAACAACTCCCTTAACACTACTTTGTTTAGTTTATAATCCAGGATAGACACAGAAATGTTTCTGCCAGCACTATTTCACCACATCACGTATCACCTTCTTTCTCAGGAGGTAACCAAAGATTTAAAACTAACATGATGGAAAATCAATTCAGATACACACCACATAAACTAATGAATGGCAAGTCACGCCGAAGCTCGGAATGGATGTCTGTTACCCAGCCTGAGGAATTCCATCACTTCCTGTTACTGGTATTATTGAAACCGACATACCAAAACATTTCATCCAATACATTTACATTTATGGCATTCAGCAGACGCCCTTATTCAAAGCGACTTACATTTACCTCTTTTGTACAACAGAGCAATTGGGGGTTAAGGGCCTTGCTCAGGGGCCCAGCAGTGGCAACTTGGTGGTGCTGGGAATCAAACCCTGATCTTCCAATTAGCAGCCCAACACCTTAACACTGAGCTACCACTTTCCACAATATACACAAATTAATAATTTTACACGTGCAAATCTGAGCCTAGTGGTAGCTTAGTGATTAATGTGTGGGGCTGCTGATCAAAAGATGTTTTTTTAGATTATTCCCCACCTTGACTGGTCCGTAGGTGTTAAGGTATATTTGGAGATCTTATTGACCTGCTGAGTGTGTTCTAATCTTACATTTAAAGCATTTGGTAGACATTCTTACCCATTTATCTCTTTTATACAACTGAGCAACTGGGTTTAAGGGCCTTGCTCAGGGGACCACAGTGGTGTCTTGGTGGTGCTGGGAATCAAACTTTCACTTCCCATTTTGTAGACCATGTGCTCCATGTTTGTTCATTTTGTTTGTGTCTTGTCATTTGGTTTTTCTTGTTTAGTTGATTGTTTTCTGTTTGTGTATTTATACTACTGTGTACTTTAGTTTGTCTTGGTCTTGCTTAGTTGGATGGCACTGTGTATGTTATGGTCTAGTTTCTACGTCTCTGTCCATGTTTTCAGGTTTGTGTTGCTAGTTTCTTGTTTTTTATGTTCTCAGATTTGTTTGGTAGTTAACCTTTGAACCGCACTTGCATTTTAACCAACCCAACGACTTGTGTTGGATAACCTTTCACAGAATTTCTGTGGTTAAAAATAATAAAAAAGGAGACAAAAACTCCTTTTTTCAAGTTCTGGATAAAATTATAAGTCTATTTACATGAAAGAAATTGTTGCTTACACATGTTAGGATAAGCAGCTAGCATGAATGAATGTCACCAACAGTTACTTCTCAGTGTGAATCCTTTCTGGCTATTCATAAGACAACTGAAATGAAGCACGTTTCGTTTGCAATTTTGTCTAGCACTACAGCCTCCAAACAGATGAGACATGTCTGTTTTTAGTTTGACACTAACCAGATAAACACATATTTTTCCCTTCATTCATTTTTAAACATTTTACTGCTTTGTTGTCAACTTTTTCTAAAACAAACCACGTCATTACTTTTCTAATCTGCTACAGGATTTGAGCTGGGAAATTTTTAGAGGACTAGATGAGTCACTGTGATCTGTTGACATATGAGAGAAATATAATGATTGATAGAGTCTTTACTATGTTGTGGTTTAGAGACAGTGGAGCTAAAGAAGAGACAGAAGGAAGAGTTGGAGGTAGCAAGATGCTGAGGTTCTCTTTAGGAGAGATAAAGGCGGGACAGGATTAGCAGCAACCCCATCAGAGGAACAGACCATGTTGGACGTTTCGGGGTCAAAGTTATAGAGGACAGATTGGGATGGTTTAGTCATGTGCAAAGAAGGGATTGAGGAAATATTGGTAGAAAGATGTTGTAAATGGGGAGGTATGAATGTAATAAATGAGGACAGAAAGTTAGTGGCTGTGACTGAAGAGGATGCAGAGGATAGGGCTAAGTGGAGGAAGATGACTCGCTGTAGTGTCCCCTGAAGGGAACCTCGGAAAGGAGAAGAAGATAAAAAAGAATTCCTGAGAAAAAAAATTATATAAATAGAGATAAAATGTTGTAAAAGATTTAAAAAATATATTTTTAATAGTGTAGCTTAAGCAAAAAACAACCTAAATTAGCCTTAAAACTAGCATATTTTTTTCAATGGTTATATAAATGTAATTGTGAAGCAGACGTCAGAGTAGAATCCATGTTGTAGTGAAAGGCTTAATTTACAATAATCCACAGGCGTAGTTAATAAACGGGCTTCAGTAGGGTTCAGTAGACAAAATGTAATTTAAAAACATGCAAAAAAAATGAGAAAACTTAGGCAGAAAACGTAATTCAAAGACAGAGCAGAGTTCAATGAACCAGACACATAAGCATGGACATGGACATGGACATGGACGTGGACATGGACGTGGACATGGACGTGGACATGGACGTGGACATGGATACACTCTGTATGTTGACTATCAAATAATACCTCACAAAGTGTTTATAGTTTGGCTAGCTTTTAAAGCTAGCTACAGGAAGTACTAGCGGAAGTGGCTAATACTTATGCCAGAGGCACCCTCTGGTGGTGGGAGGCTGGAATCGTTACAGTAACAAAGTAAATGTGGCCTTTGTGTATATGTACTACAGTATTTATTGTTAGTAGATTCATGTAGCTTAAAGTATTACTTTAATAATTTTTAAATAATTACATTTCCAGATTCGGTTATTGTTCAGTAAAATTTAGTATAGATTATAAGATACTATATAAGTGATACCCAAAAAGTCACCATCAAAGCCTAAATTGAAAGGCGATTAAGTAAAAAAAATTAATTTCCTGGCTTTAAGAACTTTAATTAGGGACTAGAACCTGAAAGTTGCTGTGTTCTGATTGGCGTGAAAGAACTCGAGTGTTTGTCCTGACTCTGACTCAACTCCTTTGGAATGATCTGGAACATGGACTGCACCCCAGACCTTCTCACCTCAACATAAGTATATGATCTCACTAATATTATTGTAGCTGATAATAAAAACACTCCAAAAATGTAGGGAAAAGTATGATCATTATGTGTCCCTATACTTTAGTCCGTATAGTGGATATAAAACACTCTTTTTCTGAAAAAAAGGCAAGAAAAGATGAATTGTGTGTTCAGGAAATAACTGTTGTGTACTTCAGCACTAAATATAATAAAAGTCCAAAATCAGCTGTTTTAGCTGTTTGTTTATTGTTGTGCTCAGTGCCGTTCTGCTAGACGAAAGAAAAGTGCTTTTCTAAGCAAGAGGAGAACATTGTGGATTACTTTTATCTTCAGGCCAAAACCCTGTACGAGACTGCTGAAAACGCTAAAGCTGAAAGTTTGATTGAACGTCATTGACTAGAACTTTGCTTAAAGGCTATAAGAAAAAAACAGAACCAAAAGAAAAAGTACTGTGTGTATTCGTTTATTAGGTCCATTACTGTATGTCCTGACCAGAACTTATCTTTAACTCACACTTCTGCTGGACCATCTGGCTTTACAATATCCTCAGTCACGTTCAGCGTGATCACATTCAGCGTGATCACATTCAGCGTGATCTCATCAGCGTTTACACAGTTAGCATAAGATTAGCCATGTGTCCCAAAACCTGACGTTCTTGTTGGTTTTACTCGTTGTTTAATCTCCAGCAGTTGTCCACTCAGTCTTGGTTTATTTTGACACCGCTTTCTGAGCTGAACAGCCGTATTTGATGTTAGACGTCGGAGACATGGTGGTCTCGTCTGTACACACACATACACACACACACAACCCTCCGCTAAATGACATATAATCCCCTGGAATATTCGCTGATCTTCTTATCATACACCCTCTTCCTGCTCACCATGTTCCTGGAGGATTTTTTATCTTCTGTCATGTGACGACGTAATCGTTAAGCTTTTTTTTTTTTTTTTTTTTTTTTAAGATCCCATGATTCAGCTTTTAATCCTCTTTTTGCTCTTTTTTATATATTTTATAATACAACAAAGTTTTTTACTTTGTTTTTTTTTTTTTTTTTTTTACATAAATCCGTTCTTTGCCGTAATCCTAGCGGTTAGCTAAGGCTCTGGATTACAGTTTGCTAGTTTGTAAGATGATTATTATGCATTAGGGAGGATAAAACACAATGGCTCTGTTATATGCTAAGATAACAGTAACAATAACAGTAGAGTGTATATGTATAGTATGGTGTCCTGTTAAATAACGTCTGACTAAATAGCTTGCTTAGCAGTGGGAACTTTGGTGGGGCTGGGAATCGAACCCTGATCTTCCAGTTAGCATTCCAACACCTTAACCAACAAGCTACCACTTTCAGTTAAACATGTAATATGTTAAACAGCTTAGTTCCTATTATCATGTTTTTGGACTGTGGGAGAAAAACCGGAGTAACCCGGGGTAAAACCCACGCCAGCACAGGGAGAACATGCAAACTCCACAGAGAAAGACCTCTGCCTGGAAAACGAACCCGGGACCTTCGTGCTTGAGGAAATAGTGCTGACCACTAAGCCATCATGCTGCTCTATGTTATATTGATTTTATTCAATTTTAAAAGTTGTTCCAAATTTTTGAGCATTCGGGGTTGTATTTGAGCAGACTGTGCTTTCCTGTTGATTTATGAGCGGTAGATGAGTAAAGCGTTCTTATGGACCATAAGCAACTCACCAGATCGCACATCCATTCATAGAGCGGAAAATTAATGGAAGCGTGACACCACATAGTCTTCTCTTTTCAGCTCTTCCCTTTTAGGAGACGCCACAGCGAATCATCTGTCTCCAAACTATTATCTACATCCTCTAACTTCATTTCCTTGTTCATTGCATCCCTATACCTCCTGTTTAGTCTTCCTCTTTACCCTCTGTCTGGTAGCTTCATTTCTAACATCCTCCTACCAATATATTCACTATCCCTCCTCTGTACATGTCCAAACCACCTCAATCTGGTTTTCCTGACTTTCTCCCCAAAACATCTAACATGAGCCGTCACCCTGATGAACTCCACAGTAAAGTAGGCTAAATGTGAGCCGATCCTGCACGCTGAACACTCCATGGCCATGCGACGCTCCATGGCATTAATTTTGTCTTATATTTCTGATGTTTTTCTTTTTTGAAATTTTGGTGCATCCCTATAAAAATCTGCTGACTTCACACACTAGCCCCATTATTATAACGAAAAAAACCCCAGTGTTCGGGAACCACTGCCTTAACTATTAAAGTACCTCATTATTATAAACCTATGATTTACAGCTAGAACTACTATCAGAGCTATATATATATATATATATATATATATATATATATATATATATATATATATATACATTTTTTTTTTGTGAAACATCTTAGCTGTAATATAGTAACATAACAAGCTCCCCTCTATAAACTGAACTTTGGATGACTTTTATTGTAAATTCCTGCTGAAATTATAAGCTTACATCTTTAAGATTTTTTTTTTTTACTCTTCTATTCAACTCCTGGCCACAGCAACACAAAATGACCTCCTCGCCATGTACCTAACCATAAACTGTAAATCCTAGTCTTTCTTTTGTGATGGTAGACTAGATTACAGCGTGTCAAAGTGATTGAAACCTGGTTCGAACGATTAAAGAGTTACTTATTTATTAGAATCCGTGTTGAACGATCTGCTTCCTTTGTGTTGTTTTATGTGGCTCTATTTCAATAACCAGCGAACCCTCTGTGCCTCATCAGCAGATTTCCCCTCTAATAGAAAAGCCATAATATGACCAAATTGTTCTGAATCTAGTAGCACTAGATTTTTTTCCCATCAGCCCAATGTCTTCAGTTTGCCAGATACAACTATGAAGAAGCAGTCTGTCTAGACGGATAGTCTTTTCATTTGTTTTTGTTAAAAATACTGGAGTGTCTTTATCTCTGATTCGGTATTTTGGGACGCCAAACAAAGTGACATCCTTGGGGAGCCTAACACAATCTTACACTCTTTTACACCTTTTCTTACACTCTCTCACACACTCTAACACACTCACTGGCAGTAGATGACAACCGGCCTGATAAAGTGCTGGTGGTGATCATTTATAAAACTTGTTCTTAAGAAAATAATAAGACTGATATCAATGGACATTACAATAAACACTTTTAATTCTTTTATTTAATAAATCGAGATTGTTTCGAAGCAGCTTTACAGAATCACTTCAGAAAGACAATATTAAACACACACTAACACACTCAATTTGATTGATATCTATAAATTAAGAGTCCCCAACTAAGCAACAGGGGCAAGAAACCAAAACTTCATCGATGACAGAATGGAAAAAAAACCCTTCGGAGAAACCAGGTTCAGTCGGGGGGTCAGTTCTCCTCTGACCAGATAAACCAGTAGGTTTCTTATGCTATAGCAAAGTTTCCATGGTCTTTTTCCGGGTAGCTGTCTAGAAGACATGATATCACTGAGAAACTGCCTGATTGTCTCCGAGTGATAACGGCGAAGGTAAGCTCGGAATAACAAAGAAAACATACAATTAAGCTTATAAATATATGATAGAGTAAATGTTACAATGTAAACTGAGATATGCACAATATTTACAACATTTACGAATTACATACATTGCTAGTTCATCTATAACAGGGGACGGCAACCTTCAACACTCAAGAAGCCATTTAGGCCAGTTTCCCACAGAAAAATTAACATCAGGAGTCAAAAGGCCTTTTTTAACATCTAAAATAAAAAAACACACTACATATATCGTTCTCTACCTTTATGCAATGTTTTAAAAAAAACTATTTTGTGTTGTATTTATACAATTACTGCACTATTTTATGTCTGGATGCAACCAAAGACATTTCGAACTGGGATGAATTACACTTTCTCATAAAATTATCGCTGTCTATTTGATTTATCTTTGTATTAATGGGATAAAAACCTGAATTTAAATAATTCACCTGCAGCAAAACAAAAGCGCAAACCAAAACTCTGCTCCCGTGTGCCGTCATCTTTTTATCGCACGCACCAGAGCGCTCAGTCAGCCTTAAACCTGAATATTAAAAGGACTATTTCACTAAACACTGTAAAATATTCATTTTTAACCAATTAAATATTTATTTTAGATAGTTAGTGTGATTTTCACTCCTGATTTTCACGTCTCCACATCAGGTCTATAAGACGTCACCTTCATTTTCATACAGTGCCGTCACGCCCACGCCCACGCCCACGCCCACGCCCAAAAATGTCGTAAAGCTAAACCAATATGGCTATGTGACATATCAAAATGCTCAGCACAGTATAGGGAAATGCATGATGGGTATTATAGTAACCTTTTGTGATGTCAAGCTACGTCATGATCACAACCCAGCGCAAAAATGGGCAGAGTCATAAAGTTGAACCAATATAGCCATGTGACATATCAAAATTATCCTTAAAAATCTGTAAAGTGTACATCGTATGCGTACTTTAGAATCCGGGGGGGAGTTTTTGCGTACTGTTTCTGACAAACTACTCACTTTCTATACTATACAGTATGTGAAACGGCTGCATAGTTAGTGGTGGGTCAGTGGTTGAGGCGCTGTTTGAATGACTATGGGTTCACCAACAAGCTGCCGCTACTGGGCCCCTTAGAAAGGCCCCCAAACCCTCAAGTGATTAATGGATGAATGGTTTTATTAGAAGGGCATCCCCTAAGTCTCAGAAATCTACATTTTTCCTCATGGTGATGACTGACAGATTTGTATTCTTTATACTGCACACAGATTTAGATCTAATGCCGAACAAGTCGTGCTACTTTGAGCCAAACGAATAAAAAAAGATTTTAAAAAATACTTCCAGTTTCCAGTTCCATATTTCCAATTACGCAATATGTCATAATACAGCACTTACAAATGATTTGTAATAAGCACTTTTCTTCACAGCCCTTCGAGTGCCGCTCATCATCACTGTCTCTGTGCACTGTGGTTGTTGCCAGATTGCGCAGGATCCCCTATAACGATGCTATATATTCTTTATGGCGAAAGAAAATGGCCTTGGCCTGGAGGATGTAATCTGTCAAAGTCACATTTCAGGGCTGATTTAAAGTGAACTAAGGTGAGGTCTGAACCACAATTTGGAATCGAAACATCCAATCTAGCAAGAACTCATCTCGAACTTGCTCAAGAAAGCCAAATGTCCAAAAGTATTGGGAGACCTGATCATTACATCTATATGAGTTTCAATTCAATTTCAGCTTTAGTCTCACTCTTTTTACTATAATAACCTCCACGCTTCCAAAAAGAAAGGGTGGAGGTTGCAAAGGAAAGCTTACTCAGAAGATCTATTTCTGTAAGACAGCCCAGAATTATGGATTTACTGTATATTTAAGTGTAAAGACAATCTGTACTAAGTAGGTTATAGAAATATTCACTATAAGCTGATTATAAATTAGAGGTTTAACACAGTATAAGATTTAAGATTACAGTGGAAGCTCTTGGGTTTAACCCTGTTGTATGGTGAAATTATAAACTGGAGGAAGAGATTTGGACAAGTCACTGAGTGTTCATGGGGGAGGTGGTGGTGCAGTAGTTAGGGTGGTTAAGGTGTTGGACTGCTAATTAGAAGATCGGGGTTCGATTTCCAGCACCACCAAGCTGATACAGCTGGGCCCCTGAGCAAGGCCCTTAACCTCCAATTACTCAGTTGTATAAAAGAGAACAGAAGTCGCTCTGGATAAGAACAGCTGCCAAATGCTGCAAATGTAAATGTAAATAAACTTCCTCTAGACGTCGAGATAGTTGAGACACTGTCGTCCTCAAACAAACGGTTTAGGTTCAGTCTCTTCCTAACGTATTACTTGTTCATACACACTTTAAAAACCTGTCTTTGCATTTGTTCAATATTTTTTACCAATACCATTTTCCCCAAATTTTTCATTTGCAGCATTTATTATTCGCAGCCTTTATTCAGAGCAACTTACATTTTATTTATACAATTAGCAGTCCAACGCCTTAATAATCACTGCGCTACCACTTCCCCTATGTAGACAACTAGGGTTCCAGAACAGAGAAAAGTCTTGATGTGTATCTTGCTTGTACCCAAAGAGAATTTTAGTAGTAGATTAACATAACAGTAAATAACTGTTTATCAATTATTTGTCAATTAATTTGTTTCATTAAATAAAATTTAAATGAATAAATTTTATTTTTTATGTTATAGCCAATGCTTAATAAACTGTTGTACATAGTTTAACAGTTGGTGCACCACCAGGTTTTATTTTAATTTGGAATTGTTCTTTCTTTAACTATTAACGCACATAACAACCCTCTTGTTCAGCTTTGTATAACCAATCCTGACAGGAAGGTGTTTCATCTTGTCGAGGGACACTAACCTCTACTGTTACTCTAATGAAATCTCATTACAGACACCGTTTCCACCCTTTTGTTTTTCTGACATGCAACCCTTTCATTGTTCTTTTAAAAAACCATTGAAAAAAAAAAAACCCAGTCAGTTTCATCCAGAAATGTAGCTGAACGGTTTAGAAAGATATCCTATAGTGTGAAGCATCTGTGAAACACTTGAAAAAGGCTGCGTTTCATGTCACAGGTGCTTCTAAAGTCTTGCCTAATACATAAACACAAAAACTTTGAAAATAAAAACCTGCGTTTAACAGATGGGCCATATGCGCCTTGACGGGGACGCTTGTTGATGGAGACGCTTCGATGATAAATCTTGTACCGGCACGAAATTTCATTAACCGCTGTATAAAGCGGTTCCTTGTGCATGACGAGCCTCTGAGCTGAAATATGTTTCACCATGTTGCATAACGCTGCAGTGTAGGTGGAGATGGAAGGGGGTGGGTGGGGATTGGGCTAGCGGATCATCTTAAAAGAATATGTCTTGAGCCCTGGGCTTTTTTTTAAGAAAACAGCACCTGTTCAGTATAAAATCTCCTGAAATATATCATCAAAATGAATTATAACACACATCGCCACATTACACGGTTCACATACAGCAGGGGTACCCAAACTCGGTCCTGGAGGGTCGGTGTCCTGCGGAGTTTAGCTCCAACTTGCTTTAACACACCTACCTGTAAATGTAAGTATACCTAGTAGGGTCTTGATTAGTTGGTTTAGGTGTTTGATAAGGGTTGGAGCTAAACTCTGCAGGACACCGCAGGCCCTCCAGGACCGAGTTTAGACACCCCTGGCGTGCAGTGTGAGCTGTTTGTTTTTTCCCTGATGTTGGGATAAGCTTGCACAGAATTTTAAAGATAACATATTCAAAATTGTCGACGTTTATGATCAAGCACTTTGGCCGAAATTGTGTAAAAAAAAGTTTCTGTATTTTTAAAATAATTCTTATACATATATTTTGAATATATTGTCCTTTAGCTGGCCTTGTGATTGACTGGTGACCTTTTGCCCAATGACAGCTGAAATAAGCTCCAGCAGATCCCCGTGACCCTGATTAGGAATGATCGGGTATAGACAATGGATGGATGGATAGATGGATTTCGATAAGTAGGCTGGGGAAAAACGAAAATACTATAAATTTAAAACTTTGAATGTCCAATTTTATATAAAACATTTACCTCTTATGTGGTTAACACAAAGAAACTTAATGTTGAAAAAAGATACAAATACATTTTTTGGCCTCTGGTAAATAGAGTTAGCATTGAATTTGCCTTTGTGTTGCTGCGTAGTGCTCGGTTATCGACTTTTAAGTCAGTGAAACAGATTGTAAATTGCTATGTCAAGTTACAAGTCAAGTCCCTGTGGAGCTGCAAGAAGCTGTTTGTGTCTGAGAGTGGGCTGGACCTGCACGCCTAGTGGGCCCCAAATAATGCTCTGGGTTTGATTCTGACTTCAAAAATATACAATAAATTATTTCTAGACAATATACATATGTAAATGTATTTTAAAATATATTTTTTAGCCATTTTTTGTATATTTTTATACATTTTCCGGTAAACCTTGCTTTCATTTCTACGTCTTAATAAATACAAATCCCTAAGTCACCTATACAGAGGTCTGAGTGGTTAATATAATATAAATACAATATAAATTAAAATTAAATTAAATTAAATTAAAATGATTTCACTAGTTTAAGAAAAATCTAAAAAGGGGGAAAACTTTTGTCAAACTAGACCCTAGTAATTACAGCGTAGACTGACATTTAAATCAGACCGAACCCTGTTTTACTCAGTGTCAGTTGAAAATGAAAATCATAGCTTAGCAGGCTAACCCTTAACGCTGACCAGCAGGGTCTGATTTGGAATATTGCTGTTACAACTAAAATCTTATGCATCGTGAGCTGGAATTTATTGGGAAATCGAAGTTACACTTTTTGCCCTGTTGATGTTCTAGTTATCAGTTTCATATGTCAAAGCTGTTTTATGTAAAAAAAAAAAAAAAAAAAAAAAAGTTCTGGAGATGACGAGATTCCCTGGCAGTTATAATATCAGCTAATCCCAGTTTAAGACTTCTATTGAGCGTATAGTAATGTCTGCTCTGTTATGATCTATTTAAACCATCAAACAGCACAGAAACACATTGTGTCTATGACTCATACTACAATGCTGTTAAATTATCAAATATAATTGGTCAGAAGGTCTTGATGATGTTTTTTTAATAACTTGCTGTATCACATGACCTTCAGGTTAATTATTTTTCTATACCAGCCTAAGCCCAAGACTATTAGTTAAACTATAAAAGCTTTTGAACAATAACTTGTAATCGGTGGCGTACTGTGGACTTTCAATAAGCAACTGTAAACCACATACAGAACACAAAGCTAACGCAGCTATAAGCAAATAATGCGCATATTTTGCCTGACTGACATTATATGGCACTCGTAGTCTTGGTGTTTAAGAACTTCCTTGGTTTAGCTGTTGAACGTCAAAGCCAGAATTATTTATAATTTACTTGTATTACTAGTAACATGGCTAGCAAAATAGCTTGTTGTGTTCGGTGTTAGCTGTTAGCAATTTTCTGGCCTTTGATAGTAAATCCAGATTGGGTGTAAATTTTGCTTTTTTTCCCAATTATTTCTTTTGGATTGCAAATGAGCACCTTGAAGGAAACGTTTTCAGTAGATTAGCAACCAGATCTGATGCAACAGCGACTATAGACAGGTTATACCCTGGAAACGATGTGGGTAGCACTGGGTACGTTGCCCAGAGGCCGCGCTGTCGCTGAACATCAAAATTTGATTGGCTGATGATTCTGTTTCTAATACCTGTTACAAATCAGATGCGACATCTTTTAACTAAAGGATTGCACTATCTATAGTGATGGCCCAGACCTATTTATTATAGGATTGTCCATTTTAAACAACAACAAAACTAATTATAGGCAATTTTGTGGATATTGCACTAATGAAAAGACTTCTAAACTAAACAATAAATTATTACAAATAAATAAAACTAATTATGAAAATATATGAATAAAAAAAATTTGAATAAATGATCAATCAAACCATTGTCTATACCCACTTATTCCTAACCAGGGTCACAACGATCTGCTGGAGTCTATCCCAGCTGTCATTGGCTGAAATTCAGGGGTCACCCTGGACAGGTCAACATTCCATCCCAGGGCCAAATGCAGACAAACAACCACAAACACACCCAGTCACTCCTATGGGCAATTTGGAATCACCAATCTACCTAACATACATGTTTTTGGACTGTGGGAGGAAACCGGAGTAAACCAAGTATGGGGAGAACATGCAAAACTCCACATAGAAAAACCCCTGCAGGAGATACAAACTTGGGACCTTCTTGCTGTGAGGCAACAGTTCTAAGCGACTGTCCTTAAGGAAAACATTTTTTACACAATTAAATTTCTATAAGCCCGACTGAAAAAGCCTTTGCTGACCCCCTCCTGCTTATAATATTAAAAAGTGTCAATATTCTTCATCAACATATGAAAGTAAAATAACCAGTTTTTAAAGTGGTACAGAAAACCGACTGCTCGTCCAGTCTGGGTTTCAGCCCTGTGGTTGAGCTAATCGTCATAAAATCAGCATTCTTTTCGTCAGGCTCTACCATAGGATTAGGCTTCCATCTGCGCTATCTCGCAGTAAAGTAGACAAATGTGATTTTTAATTTTTTTTTTTTTTTTTAGCGCTGAAAACTTTCCGTCTTCAAGTTTCTCCTTTAATGATGACTTTAGTTCGTGTGAGGTTTTGAAGAATGTCTCCGTGACTAAGCGGCACCTAAATAAGATGTGTTTCTAATTATAGAGAAAGACTAATGTATTATAGGTTTAAAAATATGAATGTGGCCTTGAAAGATAAAGAGGTTGGGGAAAAAGGGGAATATTTCACGTTCAGGATTAAAGTTGGGATCTGGATTACATTTGACATGTTAAAATTGCTCTTGGGAACGTCATTGACATCCATGGTTAGATTTTACTCCATATTGCGGTCTGCCATGTTTGGCTGTGTAATCGGAAACCCTGTTTTCTACACTGACTCTTTGGTCCAACACAATGATGCATCATGTTAACACGTCCATATGTGCTCTCCTCACGGTTATAAATGACCGCTGATGTCCCGGAGCAGTTGTACATTAACGCACAACTAACCATTAACTCGTATGTGGAACAAGAATAAAAAGCAGATGAGACGTGGGTGGGGTGAAAGGTCACACAGGGGCAGCTGGCGGTCTGAATGACCCGTGACCCTGAAGCTTAAATCCTAGCCCCACCCACTGATTGATCTGATTACAAATGCTTGTACTGGGGTCGGTCTCAGATTCAGCACGTGGATCATTCATCTTGGATGTCTTACAGTCGTTAATAATAGGCCGTCGTTGACTTTTTTTTTTTTAACAGCCTTAAAAGTGATTCTGACCACAAGAAAAAAAAAATTAAATAAAAAATAATTGCATGTTAATTAATTTTTAATAAAATATTTAATTCCGGACAGACCGTCCACAACATTAACTTAAATAGTAAAATATTTGCACTGACAGATTTCTGTATAATTTAAAGAAATATATTGTTATTATTATATTAATATTGTTTTATTTTAACAAATTAAAATCAAATCAGAAAAAAAAGCGGAATTGGTTTCTTCTAATAAGGTGATTTTTAAAGCGCAAATATCTTTTTTATAGAGTTACTATTTAAATAAGAAATAAATTAGGACACCTGACCCAATCGATCACATGCAACTTTTTACAGGGACATCGTCATGATGGAACATGTGTTTGGGCCTCTTCGAGTAAAAATTCGACTTCCGACTTTGTGGATTCTGTTCCAAGAAGTGAATTGAATGATTTAATTACTACTCCATATAATAAAATAATCTTTAACAAATTATAAAACAGCAAACTGGAAGAGTTCACCGGAGAATGTCTTACAGTTTGTAGGAGACAGGGAATCACTGCGAGTATGCAGTTTGTTAATACTAAGTTAGAAAATGTAGAATATGAGTGTAACGCCAGAAGAAAAGGATATTTTTGACATTTACAACAAGTTTACACAAAGGCTGTCTATTCCAAACCGGTTAAACTTATAAGGAAAAAGAACCAGAAGTGTAAAAAGACTTCTGGTGGAATTGTCCAGCTTTACAGCACACGGTCATTGTTCTAAAAGCGGCTTTACACAGTCAAAGTAATGCTTATTAAGTAGAAATCAGGTTGTCCCTGATTGTCCCTGATAAGCAAGCCAAAAGTAACGGTGGCAAGAAAAAACTCCCTGAGATGGTAATAGGAAGAAACCTTAAGAGGAGCCAGACTCAACAGAGAACCCATCCTTATTTAGGTGATAAACAGGTAACGAGTGGTGGGAAGTGGTGGCTCATGGTTAAAGTGTTGAACTACCAATCCAAAGATTGTGGGTTCGATTCCCAGCTCCACCAAGCCACTACTGTTGGGCCCCAAGCAAGGCCCTTAACCCCTAATTGCTCAGTGGTATAGAAGAGATAAATGTAAGTCGCTCTGAATAAGGGCATCTTGTAAATTTAAACAGGTAACAGAAATTATGCAGTCACACTGTGTGTGTAAGCAACTGTAGTCACAAGTCCTCAGAAAACAGCTGTCTTTTAGCTGTAGCAGATTTATAGCAGAGCGGAAGTGTCCCCAGTCACCGTGGTGATGTGACGATCACTGGCAGCTCAGGAAAAGAGAAAGAGAGAGAAGAGAGAAAGAAAGAAAGAAAAAGAAAACAGTTAAGTATAGTCACAGTTACAGTATATAGAGTGATTGTATACTGACTGGGGTTCTCTGTGCACACACCTGGAAGAGGTCTGAGTTACGATAACCATGATTTTAGCAGAAGGCCCGGTTCTGCTGTGGGTCCACTGATCCGGTTTCTACTACATAGACTTCTCTTTTGTTCTATTATAAAATGTTGTGGCCTTCTGGGTGAACCTAAACCGAAACCTTTACTTTTTACGAGCTGTATAGGATATGTTCGGATTGCACTTTGGACTGTTCTGATCTCTCTTTAGAATTCATATCTGCAATAGTCTCTGATATCAAAGGCGTTTCTCTGGAACTACGTCAAGCTTTCATAAAGTGCTGGAAAAGTTTTCGCACAGTATTTAAACAAGGATTGAAAATTCCATGTATGCTAGATCACTAAGCCGCCATTATTTCAGATATTATTGGGGGAAAAATTTAACCTGATAATTGTGTTTTAATGTTCGAGGAAGTGGTGGCTCATGGTTAAGGTGTCGGACTACCTGTCGATTCCTAGCTCCACCCCTGGACAAGGCCCTTTACCCCCAATTGCTCAGATGTATAAATGAGATAAATGTGAGTCACTCTGGAAAGGGGGGTCTGCCAAATGCTGTAAATGTAAATGTTTGAAGTGGGACTTCCAATATATGTCATAGCTTTTGCTACACTTTAATGGTTATGAGATGAAATGTCGTAATTATAAGATGAGAAAAGGAAACTTATGAGATTAAAAAGTCAAACTTGTGACTGTAAAAGTCATAAATATGAAATGAAAAGTTGAAATTATGACTTTTAAAAGTCGATATAATGAAAATAAAAAGTCGAACATGTGACTTTTAACTAGATATATTTTCGGTGCTCAAAATATAGTAATATAAAGTAGTCTATAGCAATACATTTTTTTTTTGACAATTTTATTTATTACAACTTTCTTTTTGTTATATTTTCTCTAAACGCAAAGGACCAAAAGACCGAATCTGACCAGAAAATTGTACAAAATTGTGATAACATTATTTGGAATTCCTGATGTTTAAGTTTGATTAATCCAGTTATTATAACATTTTCCCAGATGGTTTATCCTTTACCTTATACCCCAAATGCTACTGAATAAAGTAGTACCTAATATAAGTCATTAGCTGCGTACGTTTTTCTTGTTTTCCATTTTTCCCTATCCCGAGGCATCCAGAGATTGTACCAGCACTGGTATTCCTTCATTGAGAAGACACCAAACCCTATGTGAACTTTGAGAATGCCAGCAGGATGTCCTTCCATTATACAACTACCACTGAGTGTAAATGATTATAGAAAGGACACTGCTTATAATCACACTAACCGGTGTTTAAAATAAAATCATTTATAAAACACACTCTCCGGCAAAGGATCACCCAAATGAGGATGGGTTCCTTTTTGAGTCTGGTTCCCCTTAAGGTTTCTGCCTTGTACTGTCTGAGGAAGTTTTTTTCTTGAAACAGTCGCCCCTGGCTTGTTCACTATGGATGTTTTTAATAACATTTTTCTAGCAATAATCGTGGACTTTTGTATTGTTACTTATGTTCTGTAAAGCTCCTTTGAGACAATGTCCATTGTTAAAAAAAGCTACATAAA
The DNA here is from genome assembly GCA_005784505.1 of Bagarius yarrelli. Classification (NCBI taxonomy): domain Eukaryota; kingdom Metazoa; phylum Chordata; class Actinopteri; order Siluriformes; family Sisoridae; genus Bagarius; species Bagarius yarrelli. The sequence continues at coordinate 3,246,437 of VCAZ01000014.1, read as the reverse complement.
TAAACCTAAATTGCATTGATTTAAATAAGAAGTCTATGGAGGAAGTGGTGACTCATGGTTAAGGTGTTGGACTGCCAACCTGAAGATTGTGGGTTAGATTTCCAGCTCCACCAAGCCACCACTGCTGGGCGCCCGGGCAAGGCCCTTAACCCCCAATTGCTTAAAATAAACAAGATAAATGAAAGTCGCTCTGGATAAGGGCGTCTGCAAAATGCTGTAAATGTAAATGAAACATAGCAGTGTAATACTTATAATCAGAGCTTTATTGGAAATGACCAGCAAGGTTAAAAAAGAAAGGTAGATCTGTATTGATACTCTGTACGGAGGGACCAATTCTACCGTTGTTTTAGTTTTATGTCAAACATAATAAAACAGCCAGAGTATGAAGAGTTTATTACTGTAATTCATAACCTTCCATGTTTGCTTCCAACTGCACCAACTACGCTGCAAGTGGCACACAAATCACAAATGTCTTAATTCTTCTGGAAATGAACTGGCACTATAATTTATAAAATGTTGGGGGGGGGGGTTGTTGGGGTTTTGTCCTGTTGGCAGCTGGAGAAGCAGTGTACAGTACAGTATACATTGCAAAGAACTGACAGAAGAACTTTGTGTTGAGCATTTTTACATTCCGGTTCATTATTTTTACACTTACTGCATGACCACAAGTTTGAGGACACAATAAAAAAACACAAATAAGTGTGTCCTCCCCAAACTGTTGAAATCTCATACTATTTGAGTATTTACATGTTTAATTAAGTATGAATGTACAGACTGTATAAAACGTCTGTTCTATATAGTAAAATTGCAGGTAGTATGAATAAAATTCTGATGTACTTCATCCGCCATGTTGATACTGACACATGACATATGTGTAACGGAACCCCTCTGAGGCGAGACGTATAGAACCCGAATGCAGTTTCTTTACAACAGTGACTATTTACAAAAAAAACCCCACCAAACAAACAACAAACATGAACTCAACTAAACTTAACTTGACTAAACAGGAACAGGAACATTTAGCCAAACCAGACGCTAAACAGGATCTTTCCACAGTGGTACATAAACAATCAATCATCCGCCAAACACAAGGGCTATAAATACACACAGACAAACGAGGAACACCTGAGGACAATAATCAACTAACCAATAAGAACAAGACACAAGGACAGGGGAAAGCACGTGACAGGAAGACATAAGGGCGAAACAGGAAACATAAAACATGAACAAAAACAAAACAACATGAAAACAGGAAACCAAAAACCCAATATGACATCACAGCAGCACAAATAGAACATTGAATAATGTTTAACTTAAAAAGTTGTGAAAGTCGGTGCTTTCCGCCACTTCCGCATATGAATAATCTTCTCTCCCGTGGCCTCATGGGATACTTTAGAATCCAGGCGGAATTAATAGATCAGACTGAAAATTTTTGCGTGATAAAGATTCGGAGATAATACTCGCTTCACATACTCAGTTTCACACTATATAGTATTGAAATATGTGATTTTGGACGGAGCCACTGTTAAAGCATGACGATACCCCTGTGCACAAAGCCCCTAAACTCAATGATGACATGCTGTCCTCTGGTTGGAGTAGTTGGAGTAACCCCTATGAACTGGGACACCAACTGAACCTCAGACCTCCCTCACTTCACCATTAGTGTCTGATCTCACAAACACAAAACCACACAGTCACATGACAATCTAGTAGATAACATTTTCAAAAGTGAAGGTTATTATAGGAGTTAGAATAGGGATGGGATGTACAAAAAAAACAACAACACGTAACTGCAGGTGTTGCGATCCTTTGTTCAAATAATTAAGTATGCAGTGCTTGTTCGTTACTCAGAGACACTATTGAGTGCTGTATAATACATTAGCTGCTAACTGGACAGTTTGTGTCCTGCTCTGATTTTAATCTAGCTTCAGTGTTGTTTCGTCTGATTAAACCTAATGCATTCTAATGAATCATCGCACAAAACAATGTAAATAACTGAAAATAACAGTTTGTACTGGGCAGAAACCCTAAAAACATTGTTTTTCAAGTTAAAAGCCATATTTGGAATGACTTTTTGACTTCCTTTGAAGAAAGAAGCGCCCAAAAAACGAAACAAAAAAAGAGGCATAACAAAATTGCACAGTGCTGGAAATTTCCAATGCTAAGAAAGATAATTATTGGTTTACATCCAGCCCGAGTTTAATTAATCTCACTTTTAGACACACTCCCAGCTGCGCGGGCTGTTGCACACACAAATGTGCATTAGCCTCTTCATTAATCAAAACACATGCCTTCAGATGAGTGTCCATACACCTTCTACATCTCCGTTCCCATGGAAATCCTTCAAAAGCTTTACATAACTGAAGCACAAGGATACTGGACATCCTGATTATTCTTCGCCCTTTTTTTTAGTTTTGTTTTCATTTAAGTTTGGCATCGTCATGCTAGAAACTAAACTGAGAAACCTTTTTCTTTCCTTCTCTCCAGGCCCCATGTGTACGAAAGCATTTATCTGTTTACTCACTAATGCGCCTGCCAGCAAAACTACAGCGCTGAACACACACACACACACACACACACACACACAAACACACTGTCTACGCCATCTACATAAACCGAGTGTTTTTCTGCTTGAACTGCAGCTAAGAAGCAGTGACCTTCTTTTATAGACAAACGCCTACCTCGAAAATATCTGTTAAAGGCAGCGGAGTGTAGCTGTGTTTATAGCATGGGCTTAAAACTGTTTATATGGGAGCATATTTCAGTAAATGGAGATGATTTCATTGACCTGCACACACTCGATAACGAGAGACTCTTGTCTCGGCGTCCACTCCATTCCACGACACTCCAGACGATTTATTTCTGCAGTGAGTGGCGCTATAGCGTATCGAGCACTTGAATTCGAAAATATTTAAGATTGGTTGTAGTGTATAATGATGTTTGTATCATCCTTCAGATAAGAATGTGCGAGGTGTGTTAGAGGGGCAAAATGGTATGTGGCATGGAGAAGTAAGTTAACAAAGGTTCCTCTTTTTTTTTTATACTAACATAAAAAAGTACAATAATTTAATACGGTCCTTTAACATCCTTAAGACTGTGACATAAATACAATAGAGTTTTATAAATTATAAGAAATAACTAAACAAATCTAAGATTAAAAAATATCTATAACATTTTTTGAAAGTTTGTCCCTATTGAACAAGCCGGTGGCGACTGTGGCAAGGAAAATCTCCCTGAGATAAATAAGAAAGAAACCTTGAAAGAAACCAGACTCAAAAGGGAACCCATCCTCATCTGGGTAACACCAAATGTCTGTTTATTACATCTAAACAATGTTGAGGTGTTCAGTGATGGTAATCAAATGTAATGTAAACTGTAGCCGTGGGTTAGTGGAGCAGAGTGAATCCGTCCATCCTTGAGGCTCCTGTGTGGCTCCATAATTTCATAGATCCCCAGGGGGTAGATGAGAAACATCCACAGCAGAGTGGCCTATGATTAAAGACAGCACCACCAACCAAAGGGATGATTGGGCAAATTTGAGAAAAGGCTCAGGAAACGAGGTTGAGTCTGGTTCCCTTTTAGGGTTTCTTCCTACTTCATCTAAGGAAGTTTTTCTTGACACAGTCGTTCCCGACTTGTTCATTAGGGACAACTTACACTTTCGCTGTTACTGCATTCTGTGTAAAGCTGTGTAAAGCATATCATTGTTTAAAAGATCAGCAAGGTTTTGGGATGGATTCAAAGCCAGGTACTGGGATCCAAACCTGGATTAGAGAAAAAGCACCGCCCGATTCCTGATTGAGCGCAATCTTCGGCACCTGCCCCAGTGAAAAAGCGGTATGTGAAACCTGGCCCAGACTGCAAAGGTTCTGCATACTTTGTATTCCTTAAAATTTCTTACTTGGCATTGATTTGTTCCTACTGACATCTTAATTTCCTCCATTCCTCCACACTCCTATTTACATTTCTATTTATAGTCTTCTAGAAAAAGACTTTTTTCCCCATTGCTACAAATGGAGTACCACATCTCTTTGGCTTTCCCATTGTGGATAAAAGTTCCAACATTTGTGCGGCTAGTTTGGGAATACAGGTTCCCACAGTCCCCAAACTGGCACAAAACCGAATCTAGCTTCTAAAACAGAAACACAGCTTGACTGGAAGCTGATGTATTATGAAGCACTAGTGGTAAATGTAGCACAGACTCACAGTTGGCAGTGGCACCTCATGATGAGCTTTAGAGCTTTTTATTTTTTTTACTCTCCCACAGAGATGCAGATTAAAGGTCTGATGTCGTCAGGAAATGCTTTGTTGCCAGGTGCTTACAAAGTCCAACAAAGTACCTGCCTATTGTCTCCTGCCCAGGGCCACATGGAGATTAGAGATGTGTGTGTGTGTGTGTGTGTGTGTGTGCTTGTGTGGGTGGGTGCCAGCCAGGGAATTTGGCAAGCAGTATGCTGTTGTATTAACACAGTTTCATTTCTCAGCATCGTGCAAAGTTGGGGAGGAGTGTGAGTCAATGTTGTGGCACATTTTGTGTTTGAGCTGATGGTTTGTTGATGAGTTGCAGATGCAACTCCGAGCAGAGCCAAGCTTTTGTTCTGATGGAAGTCTTCATAGCTCCACTTCTCTGTGGATACATTATGGCGCCAGGTCAGAAAACATGCAGACATGCACGGTATATTGGTAATTACCCTTTATGAGTCAGGATGGACTGTGTTACCTGAGTCAGATTGAAGTTTTGCTTGTGTGATGTGCAGAACATGCGTCACCGTTCATGGCTTTTCAGTAAATCCCAGTGGAATATTCAACTGATGAAACTAGTGATTTACAGTACATCCTCTCATGAATTGATGTTGAGTTTTCCACCATGTTGTTATGTTTATCTGCGTAAAGAAGTACTATTCCAAATTACAACCCGCTAACCCTGCTCTGTAAACACACCAGAGATGGAATGTAGCTGGTGTTGTATTTGTTTGTCTCCTCATAAATATGCTTTGATCACTGAATTATAAATTTGAAACAGCGACCAGCGAATATAAAGTCCATGACCGTGACAACAATGTGAACTCTACACAACTATTTGCTTTTTCACCAACAAGAAACCTTTTACTGAAAGTAGCCTGAAGTCGGCCATGTTGACGCTGTAGTCGTGTTTTCTTTGAAGCTCCATGTTCCAGCAATCATAATCCACACTACGACTGCTATTGTCTCTGACCCACTTTTTCATGATTACTGTTTCCACAAAGCTTGAAACCAAGTTGCAATGGAAATATCCTTTCTATAAACACTGTCCTCTGGTCTCTCATGAAAACACCTGAAAGCGTTTATGATGTTTAGTCTTTAACTAAAGGTAAACAGTTCGAAGGGGGGTGTTTAGACAAAGTGTATTCTTTTTTTAGTCTCTTTACACATAGTATGTAATGAAAACAAGGAAGGATTTGGCTCTTGATTTTACATGAAAACCTGGGATGAATGCTAGTAGGAATCAGGGATTAGCAACTAATTACCCTGTGTTACCCATTGATGATCATCTAAAATGGTCCCAGCTTTTAAGTGACTAAACTAGCAGTGGGTAAAGAGGGTTAGGACAAAGGAAGTTGAGGAAAATGAGTGTCCCACTACAGGTATCAAGTATAAATATATTCAAAATGAACATATAATGTGCTCTTAATAGAAACAAATACAAATGTGTGTGTGTTTTTAAGAAGGCGTATGACTGAGATTAAGTGTGTGGTGGTCAGACATGATGACATGATTATCAGATATAATAACAATTCATAAATGCTGCATTTAACATTCCTTTTTTGGTCATTTGTTACTGCCTGGTCAGGGCATTAGTAGTACAGAATTACGTAAGTATGTTGACAAATATTACATTACATTTACATTTACAGCATTTGGTAGACACCCTTATTCAGAGCCACTTACATTCATCTCTTTCATACAACTGAGAAATTGGGGGTTAAGGGCCTTGCTTAGGGGCCCAGCTATAGCAACTTGGTTAAGCTGGAAATTGAACTCTGATCTTCCAATTAGCAGTCCAACTCCTTAACCACTGCACCACTATATCACAGGCAAATACAAAAAAAATTATACAGATCTATAATTAAGCTCATATATCAACTCCAGTGATGTAGCTGAATTGAAAGAATGCTCAGTTTCAGATCTTAGAACAATGCCAATATTAGGATTGATATTTAGAGTACTAAACAAATACAAAAATAATCAATTACACTTATATATATGATTATATTTTATTACATTTCAATAATAATATTCTTCTTATTATTATTATTATTATTATTATGTCTATATGAGAGGTTTTGTAAAAAGAAGTAAAACAAAATCCCTCCTGAGATGTGTGCAAACCTGGTGGCCAACTACAAGAAACCTCTGACCTCTGTGATTGCCAACAAGGGTTTTACCACCAAGTACTTAATCTTGTTTTGCAAAGGGGTTAAATACTTATTTCACTCATGCAAATTAATTGATAGCTTTTCTGGATGTTTTCGTTGTTATTCTGTCTCTTATTGTTAGAATAATCATATATGATTAAAATGATAAATCCCCAAAAAATATTGACTAATTATTTATTGTCACTGGGCAAACATACAAGATCAGAAGAGGATAATTTTTTTCCTCTCACTGTAAATAATCCCACCAAGTTATAACCACAGAGTTATAGCCTATACTAAAGTCCGTCCTGCGGTTGAATGTCGGTTCTTATTGGTATCAATTTTACTTCCAGCTTCTAAGTTGGTAAGATGGCTGTATCAAAGCCTTTCCTGTTTTGGGAAAAACCCTACTGTCCTACACAAGCTGCACATCAAGCTAAATTGCAGTTTATGCAAGTACAGGACTGCAGGAAGTGGTTTGTGTTTGTGCATGCTGTCCTCTGTGGGCCCAGGCGTTCTGTACGACCTCAGAGACCAATTTGAGTAATGCAGTACTGCCTTAAGCCACATCAATGCCGACCTCACAGTATAGTTTATAATAGATTTTCTCCCTTTTGTTCATGTTCCCCACAACATCTCCGGTCATGCTCCTGAAAACCTATCAGAGGGGTATAGAGGACTACTGCAACGGGTCTGACCACCTCAAGCCGACGCAACAGAAATTTCAACAATTACACCCACTTAGTAACTAATTCCACTTGCTTCTGCAGTACGTTTGTCCAATAGGGCTTGTTTCCACTGCAAATTGTACAGATCTTCACTCCCATACATTGTTTTACAAATTCCACCTACACTTGCAGAAGTTGAAGCAATCCAGGCCACCCTGCGGAACATTTGTCCAATTCTGTCTACGCCCAAACAGTTTAAAACCAACTTCACCTGCTTCCAAAGTAGGTTTGGCCATCCATACACAACCTTGTCTTCTCGGACAGTAACTTTCCCCATACCTACGATAAATACGAGCAATTCTATCTTTACCTACATAAAGTTTGACAAATCTAACCCTAATTTGCTTGGCAGTAATATAAATTATAAGTTATGTTCAACCAGTTCTATCTGCTTTTCCATTGTGTTTCACTAATTAAAGATGCAGAATTATTGTCCAGTACAACCTGTTCCAACTGTAAATCTGACCAATCATATTTAATTTGTCAAATTCACCACCTTCTAGTAATAGACTTGACCAAACCCACCACTTTCTGCCGTGAAGTAGAGACCTCACCATTGCAGACCAAACAATTCTGCCCACTTCCACTATAAATTTATATTTGCTTTTATTGTAAGTTTCACCAATCCAGGCCACTTTTAGAGACAGTTTTATAATTTTTGTTGGATTTTTATTTTTTTTGTTGGATCAATTCTAGATGCTCTTGCTAGAATTTTGATGAATCCTGCTTTGCGCTTCAGCTCACATTTGCGTGGTATTTCCTGAAAGGCTTGTTTATTTATTTTTTAAAAAAAATTAATTTTATAAATGTTCTATCTATCATGGATGGATGGGTAGATGAATGGATGGATGGAAGGTTGACATTGAAAGATGGATGGATTGATAGATGGATGAATAGAGAGATGATTAATGATTGTATTTAGATTGAGATGATAAATGATTGTATTTAGAAAAAGTTATTCTAATTATATTATTAAGGCACTACAACCAATTTACTTTTTAATTAGTTATGTGTATGGCTGGCTGATGGCTCGAAGAATGGATGAATAAATGGAAGGAAGGATGGAAAAAAAGACTAATGCAATTTATTGAAATTGGGATGCTGGTCCTAATTAATATTTTGCCAGGCATCCAAAATAGATAGTCATTCTTCAGCCATACAAATTATGAATGATGAATAATGAGCAGTACATGCAAATAAGATAAAGCTGTGTAAGTCCAGCAGTCATACAAACAATAAATAAATACCGAAATAATTAAAAGCTGTGGCAACTGACTGCCACATTAATAGAATAGCACATTCCCTCAGTCTCTGAATTGTCTCAACCAAAATTGTTAATCTTGTTATAAAGTAATTTAAATGCATAAAATATATGTTAGTAAAAACACTGTTTTCAGCTACTGATTGGATAAAAACAAGAGGAATGGAATTTTATGTAAATTTCGGTTGTTGGAGTAAAAATTTACATTGCATACTTTCGTTGTCGCCCAATACCGACCCTAATACCCTTAATCTATCAGGCACATTCGATTACTTTTACATATAGTTCATATTTGCACATTTTCTGTAAGCCAAAACCTTGATAGATAAATTTTGGTGTACAAGTCCGAGTGCTAATAACCCAAAGTTTTAAAATGCAGTCACGGTCACGTATATCAACTTGGATGGATGTGAAGAAGTCTTATATGAAACTGTTGTTTGAAACTTTGCTCCATCAAGCTGTGGAGCGGTGTGAAGATAAGCTCAAAGATTAATGATTTAAACCACATGTCCGACTCTGTCAGCTATAGAATAGCAAACAATTTCCCAAGCTATGGAAATATTACACCCTGTTAGATGACAAGCCAAACCTTTCCAGCAGCACTCCCATACACACACATATGTCCAGTCTTGACCTGTAATAGCAGTATCCACATCTGCTCAGGGATTAGTTATTTAAAATAAGTGCCCTGCGAGGCCACAAAATGAAACCTAGCAATTTCCCCATGAGCGCTATTTTTCATTTTATTCTAGCTACTAAGCCATTGATCGGCTTGCTCGTGTAAAAGAGCTAGAAATGAGTTTTCCTTCCTTTAACGTTTGGGAAGTAATTGGAGATGCACAGCACGAGACCGAGATGGCGGTGGTGACTTTTTTTTTTTTTTTTTTGTACTGCCTCTGTCACGCTTGATGCAGTGGAAGTGCTTGTCATCTTACCTTCCCACTAGAGCTTTTGGTTTTGGTTATATACCCTGCCAAAGGAAAGGCTTTGGGAGAAATTTGTCTGCGGTGGTGGACGTCTTGATGCCTTGAGTTCTGCTGTACGGTTGGATTTATTTTGGCCGGTCATTTTTAAGCTGCCCAAACTTCTTCTTTTAGGTATCCTTTGGGATGTGGTAGCTGGGCATGTAGGATTGTTTATGCGCTTTTTCCTTAATTTTAATTTACTGTTGATTCTTTTTCCTTACCTTACTGCCCTAGCAAAAAAAAAAAAAAAAAAACATGCCCTGGCTCTAAACACTGTCCAGTTTTTTTAATAGCCTCCAGCTGCAGACCCAGCTGAAAGACAAACCTCACATAAGAGAAGAACAGGACAGAAGGAAACTTTATTCCTTGAGCCGTCTGTACTCCTCAATGTACTTACCTCTCGTTATGCTGAATTAGCACTCGTCTCTTCTGCTGCCAAACTTTTGCACCTTTCTCCACGTCAAGGTGTTAGACGAAAAGCCTCAACGCGTGAAGACTTTGTTATTTTAATGTCTGGCTCCTCCAAGACCTCTTCACACCTGGGTTCCCAACAGGTTTTATAAACCTTTTTTTAAAATGCCACGTTTGGCACGGTCTGAGCTAGGATAAAATATGCACTAATGCTAGTAGACAGGTTTTGGACCAAATCCAGTCCATAGATTTAATACTTTTTGATGGCAAATCTTATTTATTTTTGATTAATAGTTTATATAACAATCCAGGGCATCAGAAAGTCATATAATGCATTGCTTTGTTCTTTGAACTGTGTAATTCCCCCCCAACATCCAGAGGAATTTTTAAACGTAAGGGTTTACCAAGGCACTTGGACTCTGCTCCAGAATTGACTAGTCAGTTTGTGATGATGAGGATGATGATGATGATGATCATGATGATGATGATGATGATAGCATCTTGGCCGGCAGCTCACATGGTTACATATGTGAAATTCAATCCAGGTTGCACTGCTCACGAACTGAATAAAGATGCTCAGCAGTTTTGACATGTGTATGATGTTTTACAGAGATGTCATAATCCAGCCGAATCTTTTTAATAGACATCTGGAAGGCACAGAACACATCACAAATCTAAAGACGGCTCCGCTGATGTCACACTGATCTATTATATAGAAGATATTATGAAGAAGAATGGAGTGCTAACTTAAAAGCGCCAGAGCGTACCCAATTTCGGCATTATTTTCTGATCATAGGAAAAAAAGACAACATAAAAGATGAAGGAAGACCTCTGCAGATCCGAGGACTGAAGATTGACGATTGATGGATGGCGTACTGGAGGCGTGTTTTTAGTGTTTTTAATGTTACCTCAATATGTAGCCCATGTGATCCTTTATAACACAAATTCTATTGAAATGTAAAAACAACATTTTTTTTCTTTCTTACTTTTTGTCTTTCAAACTAAATTTCTGAAAAAATTGCAATCTTATCCAAGACCTTTGGCTTTCTCATCTAGTCACACTCTCCTGTTAGTGAATCACTCGTAGGAAGTGCCGTTTAAAAGCTTCTCATCACTTTAGTTCTGGGGAAACCGAAAAAAAAAAAATTGCAGAACAGGATCGTTTATCACTTTTATCAAATATTTTCTGCCTTGTTAAGGGAGCTGTTTTGGCTTTATTCGCTCCACATTATGTGAGCTTTTCATGCTCTTACTGATTTTTTTTCCCATTTATAGATTTTTTTTTTTTTTGCCGTCTCCCACACAACTGTGTGTGTGCTGTGTGTCAAAACTGCTTCAGCTCCGTAGCTCTGAGTTGCTGCAGAGACCTGCCTCTTTCCTTCCTGTTGGCGGTCAGGGAGGCAGCGGACAGTGGGAGGTATTCCAGCATCTCTCTTGACTCAAATCTTTTCCTCTCTGATCTTATGCCAGGAAGTAAGACAGAGAAAGAGAGAACGTGAGAGTGAAATTCTAGCAAAACAGCTGGGATTGGGTTTTTTTTCCCCCTTTACTCAACTAATCAATATATATAATCAATAAACATTTGGTAACCAGGTTATTTCTTTTAAATCTGTTATGAATATCAAATATACTATTATGTTAGTAGCTACTATATAACTAGTATGTAGGTATTGAGACGTTGTCTAATGTCAGCCAGCTTGGCTTTGTTTGTAAGATTCACACAGGATAAAGCTGTTACTTTAAAACACGAACGAATTAAGAAATGAACTTCCTCGTGCTATGTAATGTAACTCCACTGAGGCGAGTAGTAGTTTTAGAACCCAAAGGTGCAGTTTATTTACACGGTGACAAACCAACAAAAGAAAACTCTTGGCAAAACAATAAACATAAAGTTAACCTTAATTAGCTTAGCTTAGCTTAGCTTGAATTGACTTGAACACTTTGAATAAATATACACAACAAACATGAACTTGACTGGAAGAAACTTGACTTAGCTTGACAAACAGACTGACGACAGCGGTACAGGGACACAAAACCGAAATCCACAGCAAAGACAAAGAGAAACATAAATACACACGACTAACCAATGAGAACACGACACATGGCTGAGTGGATCATGTGATAGAAACACAGGGGCACAAGGATCACATGAAATAGAACGAGACAGAAAGTAAACATGAACATAAAAAATTGTGAACATCAACGCAAGATAAAATCAGAACATTAAAAACATGGAACATACTAACTCAACTGTGGTACCTACTCCAGCATATCCCCGTGACTGACTCCAAATTATGGAATAAGCAGGTATAGAATATGAATAAATTAATAAATAAATGAATGAATAAATGAATGAATATGAAATATTACAGCAGAACATTTTACTATACCTTTTACACAACATCAGAACAATGTTTTAGACCTAAAAACTGGATTTTTGGCCAGTCACGGCCGTCAGATGTTGCTCACAGCATGCTTTTACATTTTGGCACAGTTAAATGCAGAATGACGCTATTTCAGTGGATTTGTTTTTCTAATTGGTTTGTTTAAAGGCCATTCTGAATAAAGCAGTAAACCAATGATGCAGTGTCACTTGGCCCGAAGCTGTGATTAAAACTGTCAGAAACACACTTTGAGTCTATTGGAAAATTCGCCTGATATAAAAATACTTCATGTTTTCCTCTAAGCAATCAACAAAATCTTTAAAAGTAATCCAGAGTCTTAGAAAAATGCCAAAACACCACTGGTCCTCTAGTGCCAATGCTTTTATACAGGCTTCAGCGTCGCCATCTTTTTTCTGCTGAAATGTAGAGTGTAAACCACAGGACCTGGACCTTTTATCCTCGGCTCTGTCCAGTCCTTTCTGAGATACCATAACCCCCAAGCAGTTTCTACTATCACCTCTCTCTGACTTCCGATTGTGTTACACTCCCAAACACACGAAAAGAAACAGAAACAGCTGCTTTGTTTGCAGAGGTCCAGTATTAGTACTCTCTCAATTTCTTTCCAGTGAGAGCGATCTGGTAACAATGTAGTCATATATATATAAATATATAAAAACTTTGTCCTATTAGTATAAGAGTGTTTAGAAATCACACTTTGTTATCTAAAATATCTTGCTTGTTCCTGTAGCCATATTAGCATGTCTGACTCTGAGAGTGAAAACAAGTAAAGCAGCTTGGATGTAGGTATAAATTTCAGAAAAAGGACACATTAGAATTTTTTTATTATTATAATTTGACCCACTTAAGATTGAGACACTGCTGAACTTCTGAACTGGACAACAGATGTATGTTATTAGGTTCGCAAATGCAAACAGACCTTTCAAAAAGCACAGACATTTGTGTTTAGTTTTTTTGTCAAGCACAAATATGACTGTAGGGTACTAAGGTTAAGGTTGCAATTAGGGTTTGTTTCACTCCATCTACTTCCCCAAGGTTTTTTGGTTTGTTTATAAAGATATGCAAGATAATAAGAGGCGTAGTAGCATAGTTAGTATCCCTAAAACCTTGTAGTTACAGGGTACGGCATTTGATCATAATTTTGGTTATGAGTCTGGGTTTATTTTTAGGGTCACTTCTTTCTGTGTATAGGGAGGTTTTCTCCTGAACAAATTGACTATTCTATAATTTATTTGGGCGTCAATGTCTGGTTGTATGTATGACCATGATGACCTGCAAATGAATTGGCATCCTTATTCAGGGTTCAACAGATCTATGGATCCACAATGAACAACAGATCCACTGTGATCAAAATATGAATCCACCATGCTAAACAGATTCAGGTCATGATCATCAGCGCTAAGGATCCACTATGATCAATGATCAAGAAATCCACCATGATCAATATTTATATGGGTCCACCATAACCCACGGACATACAATGATCAAGAGATCCACCACGATCAACATTTATATGGGTCCACCATGATCAACATTTGTATGGCTCCATCAAGATCAAGAGATCCAAGAATACACCATTATCAACATTTCTGTGTGTCCTCAATGATTAACAGATCCAAAGATCCACAATGATCGACAGATCCAGGGATCCACCATGATCAGCAGGACCATGGATTCACCATGGCGATGACCAGGATAAAGTATTATGCCGGGGCGAGTGATGGTACAATACAAAACGGTTGTGTATGAGTATATGTGAGTGAACTTTGGATGCCCCTACAGTATTTAGTGGCAGTCAACCTAATCAAGACCATCTTGCCACACACCTAAATATGCCCTTGAAATAGCAACCCCCACCCTAGTAATCTTTTTTAGAAACCCCTGCACTGAAAATATAAATATCATTTCGCAATAGTGCGGAAGCCAAATTTTAATTTCAGCATTCAGTGCTGGATCCTTTTTAATCCTTCATGCTTTGTAACCTAATAATGCTTTACATTACCATTCCATAGATTCGTGCATATTTGATTAGTTGAGCCAAGTTTCTGCCTCCTATGTCAAAGAAACACGTCAGTCTTGCCACAGTTCCAATGAAATTAAACCACTTGTGTTTCTTTCCCCACATATCTTGTGTCAAGTAAATGAGGTAGACACCAATCAGGCCAGCAAACCAGAAGGAAATGTTTATCTTTAAGTGCTGTGTGGGAGCTCATATTTTCTGCTAGATAGAGACCTCGAACGGAGTGAGTTGTCCTTGTGATTTTTTTTAAGTCACGCCAAGTCTTCATGGAAAATCACTTTGTTCATGAGGCACAACCTCAGTCGAACGCTTTGCTGCCTCAGGTTGGAACCATCACCATGCTTATGACTTCTATTAGGCTATAGTGTAGGCGGATTAGCATGTGGTAAAGCGGTGTTTATTAATATAGCACCCCCCTGATAGATCATAATAAATGCAAATCTCTAAAGGAGCTTCGGAACCTGCACTTTTAAAAGGGGGTACATTTCAGCTGTGTGAACTCATCTTTCTGCAGTTCTGTATTTTGTTCCTAAGCTTATGGGCTCTAAGTAGATTGGGTAGTTGTGGGCTATAACCTTATAACATAAAGAATGAGCTTCTTAAGTGCACTAAGCTGTAAAAATCTGACAATTTAGTGTGCAATGTGTTTTTTAAAAACAATTTCCAATAGAGATATAAACTTGTATTTTTTTTCTTTTGTATCCTATAAGCATATCGACAAAACGGGTTGCCTTTGCTGATTAATTCAAAGTAAAATCTCAGCTAAAGTTTCTTTTTAGGCCTTGCATTCATCCCTGTTACTCTGGCAGCATTTCTAGTGTGTTCAAGTCTGTAAAAGTCATTATATCCTCTATGCTTGCTTCCAGAGAAGTGGAAATCTTCTTTATGTATGTCATTGTGTTGGATAGAACATACTGAAGAGAGATGAATGCATAGTATAATTGTGATACAGGGTTAATGCTGTGGTCCTGTTTAAAAAAAATGTCTCTTTTCCTACTTTGCTCTTCTAGATGTGTGATGAATTAAGCTGATTTTAATACATGCATTTTATTTATTAAATGTGTTTTTTAGAATGAGTTTAATAAGTTTCTGCTTTCTGCAGGTAAAAGCCAGGGATGCCGATAGTGGCTCATTCGGCTCTGTGTCCTATTCTCTGGGCTCTGGACCTGGCAGTTTGACGCCTCCTCAGTTTTCTATCAACAAAGAAAGTGGACAAATCTGCACCAGTGCAAGTCTGGACCGTGACCAGGGTCCTGCAAGCTATGACTTCGCTGTCACAGCGGTGGATGGGGTAAGGCAGTTCAACATCAACGTTGGATATGTAGTTCAATATTCCACAATCATTTTACTGATTATTTTTTAGTTTAATAAGTAAAACATTTGTATTTTAAAGCATCATTGGGCATTGGAAACTTTCTGACAGTCAGTATCTGGTTACCAACTGAATTGATTAGGTCTATGTCCACTTAGGGACCCCAAACAGTGTGTATTCCCAGCAGATCCTCAATGATTGAGAACCCCATGATCAACATTTGTATGGGTCCAGCATGATCTTTACAATTAGCCTCAAAGGTTGTAGAGGTTTAAGTTGACTAAAATAATTCCTTACACCACATGATCAGCCCATGAGTTGCCTTGGCCTAGATCAAAAATCTAAAACCTCAGGTAGCTACAGCAATTGCAATCTGTTAGAATTGCTTGGAACTAATAATCATAGTACTGTTTTCTATTTTCTTAAAACAACATAATGTTTATAAAATACAACATGTTTATAAATAATCGTAATCTTCTCCACTTACACTAGCCAGCTAGCTAACATAAAATAATCTGAGAGGATTTCGGAGTAATCCCGCTAACAAACATTTATTTCTTAATGTTAGCTAACTATACAGAATGTTAAAATAAAATGTTCTTGTATCAAGTGCTGAACACCGAAAAGTTGGAATAATTTACATCAAATCATATATGCGCATTTTATATATATAGTTTATATATCTAGTTAACAAGCTAACATGTTCTACCTAGATAGCGGTTAAATAAAGGACTTTTTCATTATTTTTATTGTATTTAAATGGTAATTTATGGTAATTCTAGCTAGCTGGATAATTCATGCAAATTTATGCTGCCAGGCTATCGGAATTCATTTATGATATAGTTTACGTTAACCGTTAAGGTTAAAAACACTCCCACTTTGTCCAAATTGAACACAAGCGCACCTATCCTCATAATGGAAGCTTAAAAATTTTGCTTTGTTGGTTTTGGTTTTTTTTTTTCTGGTTAGTGGCTATTTTGTTATTAGTAAGAAGTTATTAATCATTGATTATAAATAAATAATAAAATTGTAAAAAATGTGCACGAACATACGTTAAAATTATGTAAATCCCTGCGGTAACTATTTACCGAAGTTTCTTCAACTAGATAAGCCTTTAAGGGGATGCCTTCGGGATATTTTGCATTCAAGAAGGTTGAGGGAAAAAAGCACAAGTGGAAACTTGGAATGGGTCTCCTGGTAATGCTTAAAGAGTTGCACAGCATCTTGTGCCATGGCAGCCTAAATAACACTTAAAATCTTTGTGCAGAGGTGAAAGGAAATTGCAGCAGACATGTTAAAGCAATCTCGGAGAGCCAAGCCTTAAACAGCTGTAATATTTAATAAGCTGGAGGCTTGCCTTGCTTTCTTCCTTGCCTAAAAGAAGAAGGCTCTGTGGTATTCCCTACTCACACAACGGTAGTCATGTTATTCTGACAGATTACAGTCCTCTCGGTAGAAATGACCAATTTATCTTGACCTGTAAAATGTCTGTACCTTCAGGAAACGGTGAACTCCGTTGGAAAGTTTAACCCAAATGTTATTTTATTCCTATTGAAAATGTCTCGTTGGATCTAGATTCAAAAGGTAGGGCTAACAAGCTAAATAATTTAATATGGTGTGTAATTATTTTTTCACAGGGTGGCTTAAACTCTGTTGCCTATGTGCATGTTGACCTGGTGGATGTTAACGACAACTGGCCAGTCTTTTACCCTGTGAACTATGCTGTGAGTCTAAGTACACAGAGCAGTCCTGGCACCTCAGTCATCCGAGTGACAGCCCATGACCCTGATGCAGGCGAGAATAGCAGGGTGACATACCGTACAGCACCTGGGGGAAGTTCGCCCTTCTTTACGCTGAATAAAGACACCGGTGAGCTTAAATAGGAAAGCATTGTCATTGTCAAGGCTGTCTTATATGTTACTGGTACTTCTGCTAATTGAGCCCTTTCATTTTTTAGGAGTGATATCACTATCACGGTCTCTGCATGGAAAGGCAAATACAGTTGTTACCATGGTGGTCTCAGCCCAGGATGGGGGTGGCCTAACGGCGCCAGTAAACGCCAAGGTCAACATCAGCATCGTGGCTGGTCTGGTGGCACCTCCTGTGTTTGAACAGGCTCAGTACTACTTTACTGTATCTGAAGATGCTTTGCGAGGGACCCAAGTAGGTACTGTGCGTGCCAGCACCAAGAACGGTGAGTGAGCTGTCTTTGTTGTGCTTACACATGATATGAATTAGAATCCATACCCAGATTCATCAGTCCTCTTTGGACAGCATGACCGAGCGCGATGAAAGGCGGCATTGTTTTTTTTTTCTTCACTCAACACCACTTGTACAAATAGGCTCTGTGCCATTGTACACACCTCATTTAGAATCGACATTAATCATACGTTCCATTTTACCACTTAAGTTTTTTACCAATTTTCCTTGGATGTTTAAAGTACTCCATCATGGTTTCATGAGTTAAACACATTTGTAGACAGGCTCAGGTTCTTGTATTCTTATTTGTTTTCTTTGTCTTTCTTTCTCTCTTTAGGGGTCTCGAAGGATGTTTCCTACACCATCTGCTCTGGAGACCCTACTGGTTATTTCACAGTGGATCCTGAGACAGGAGTTTTAAGAACAAGTCTACCTCTGGACCATGAGATACAGCCCGTTGTGGAGCTTGAGGTTCAGGCGCAAAGCGGAAGCCCACCAGCTTTTGGTCAAACCCGTGTCCATATCACGGTGGTAGATGTCAATGACAATGCTCCCACCTTCATCCCATCATCTTCTGAATCTCTGATTCTTCTTGATGATACAAGAATAGGCACTGTGGTGTACAAGATTCAGGCTGGGGATCTAGACTCTGGTGCTAATGGTGCTTTGACCTTCGATTTGATCTCCACTGCTGCTCAAAGAACTTTCAATGTGGACCGTAGCAGTGGAGAAATTCGTCTGATAGGAAGTTTGTCATATGAGAGAGTGGCAAGATATGATTTGCTTGTTCTTGCCAAGGACATGGGAGCACCCCAGCTTAGTGCCACCTTTACCCTGGTGGTACATGTACAGGCTGAGAACAGTCAAGGGCCAGTGTTTGACACCCTCAGCTACCGAGTGGAGCTGAAGGAGGGCACCGCCCTCAACACCCGTTTCCTCCAGGTTCGTGCACTCCATAGAGATGGTGGTATCGCTTCTGGCAATGGAGTACCTCTGGCTTATCACCTACAACCAGATGGAGATGCAGCAGGCTTTGGCATTGTCTCGGACAGTGGCTGGCTGTTTGTAAAGAGTGCCTTAGACCGTGAGGTTAAAGAGGTCTACCTTCTTACAGTCCTTGCCACATCTGGTCATGGGCAGCTAAAAAAGACGGGTAGTGCCACGGTACGTGTTTCAGTGACTGATGAAAATGACAATTCACCTCGCTTTACTCAGGAGAGAGCTTTCCTGGCTGTAAGAGAGAACCTGCCAGCAGGGTCGGGCTTCGGCCGGGTTCCTGCTACAGATCGTGATGCTGGGCTCAACAGCCGCCTTATGTACAGACTCCTACACCCAGATCGGCATTTTCAGATCAACTCACACACAGGTGATCATGATATTCTGTGACTTCGTACTACTTTTCAATTCCATCTAAAATCTTTGGGATTTGCTTGTGGTTTTTCTAAAAATATATTTTATTAAAAACAAATGGTAGAATTCATACGAATGCTGGTAAAAGGTATTGGACTGACATTGTGCTACTTCAGCTTTATTAACTAAAAGTATATATCCAAAATTACTAATAGCAGCCGAAGCAAAGCGTACTGCAAAAAAAATCAAAATGCACAAACTTGTTATCAAGGTATTCATATTCATGAGAGTAAAGCCATGAGCTCGCAAAGAACCTGTTAGCACATAATCAAGGGCACTTCAGTCGTGCTAGCACCAAGACCCACTTAGTTTTACAGTATTTCGCCAACGCGCAATGCAAATTAATCTAAATTGACACCCTGCAATCGTTTTTATTGCCTCACAGATTTTGACTTGATTCTTTCTGAACCGATTATGCATAAAATTTTAAACAATGAGCAGGTAAATAACATCTTACATTACGCCTTTACATACGCTTACATTTACATTCATGGCATTTAGCAGACACCCTTATCCAGAGTGACTTTTATTGGTTATCTCATTTAGACAACTGAGCAGTTAAGGGTTAATCAAATCAAATCCAACGGCTTAATAACTGCGCTACCACTTTCCCCCATTAAGTACTGTATGTTACACATTTTGATATAAGCACATGACAAGTATGCAAATAACTTTTCTTCAGGCTAAGAGGAATTGTTATTCAAGCATCAGAGGTAAAATGTATTTCTGTTGTCTGTATATTTCATACACACTAGTTTTTACTTTTAAACTATTTTCTACTATAAAATTTCAAAGACTATAAACTCCTTTAGTTTAGTTTTATTTTGCGCTGCAGCCATTTCAGTTTAATTAGATTACAATTATAAATGTGATAAATGACTTTAATTTCGTGGTGCTCTGGGATTTAGGGCTTGAAGAATTTGTAGAACAACGCAATCCATTTTTGGAGAGTGTTAAATAACACACAGCCTGGTTGATTCCACACCTTTACAAATTTCCAAAAGCTTATTGTTTAGGATTCAATCACCGGTGATATGAAAGGGAATCACAGGTACAACTGAGGAGGACTATCTGTGCCATCACAAAAAAACTTTTTGTCACTCGTACTTTTCCCTGAGCTTCTACTTCCTGTATTCACAAAAGCTTTTTTTTCAGTCTTTTTCCTACTATTACATCAACTTTTTGACGTTTGGCAGATGCTTTTATCCAGAGCGACTTATATATTTTATTTTTTATTTCTTCTAAGCAGTCGAGGGGCCCTGCAGTGGCAACTTGTTGGTGCTGGGAACTGAACCCATAATCTATTGATCAGCACTCTAACTTCAACCTCTGATCTACCACTTCTCCATTTCACTCTTTGTTATAAAATCCAAATCTATTTTCCCTTGTAGGTGTGTTTGCCCAAATATGTCTCTGATTTTTAAGCAGATTTTTATCAAGTGTATTATTATTCGAGTTCAATATGTGTTGTGGCACAAACATGACTTTTATTTAAACAAAACATTTTCTAAAATATACTATAGACCACATATAAGTAAACTACTGATAAATAATAACTAAGATTTATAAAGTAGGGGAAGTAATTTTTCTCAGTTACATGTTAACTGGCCAGTCCTTAAGGCGATATTTAATATTTTATAATGCCCTTATACATAATGCCCTTATTAAGAACGACTTATATTTATCTCTTTTATACAACTGAGCAATTAGGGGTTAAGGGCATTGCTCAGGGGTCCAACAGTGGCAACTTTATGGTGCTGGGAATCAAACCCTGATCTTCCAATTAGCAGTCCAACATCTTAACCGCTGCGCTACCATTTACCAATGATGATACGTTGCAATTATACCTTTGCAGTTACGGGTAGCTTATGTCCATTAAATCTGACAACAGAACAATAAAAAGGAATTAATTTACAGTATGTTATGTTACAGAAAAAAGCAAAGCGCAAAACAAAAGTTTTATTAATATTGACTCCAAACTTGAAGAATATATTTGGGACACTTTCAAACTATATATATAACTGTTATATATAGTTTTATTTAAAAATACAAAATATTTTTTAAAAACTATATATAACTATTATAATATACAATAGTAATGTACAGTTTGTCTTTATATCCATTCTTCTATACATGCCTGTTAACGTTCTTTTGATCTGAAGGTGAGATCAGCACAAGGTTAGCGCTGGATCGAGAACACCAATCAAGCTACCAGTTAGTGGTTGTGGTGCAGGATTGTGGGACTCCACCGCGCAGTGCCACTGGAACAGCCTTTGTAACAGTGATGGATGAAAATGACAACGCTCCCATCTTCACACGCAAAGATCTTCTCATGCAGGTACACGGCGGACTGGATGTAATGTAGAAATATGAGATTAAAGTCCTGTTTTATGGCTCCTGAATTAATTACACTTCAGACTGCAAGTTTAATAGCTCATAAGGGCAAATTTTAATGGCTAAATTGCTGTCTAACTTTAATAAATTTTATCATTTAGACAGGTATCTGAGGAAAACCCAAATCCATAACTGCAGATAATATTATCATCAGCGGACATGGCAAGCATTTGATTTATCATGAATATAACCTTTACATTGTAATATGTCAGATCGTCAGATAGAAATAAAAATGCAAAGCCACTTTCAATGGAAACCATGTGATATGAGGGTCTGTCACCGTTTGAAATGTCATTTACGTGATATTCATTTCTTCCTAAAAAGAACCGCTGTATAAATGCAATATTGCAGTTGTGCAAATGCCTTGCTGATATGCACTGTAATCGCATACTTGCTTATATCATTTGCCTATACATGTGACCTAAGGTTAAATTTTGGGTCGTATGTTTTATAATAGAGTTTTAAGATGGATAATAAGTAATGTGACTAAAGTAAGTGTTCTGTGTAGGTTCTGGAAGGACAGCCGTCAGGGGTACTACTGGGCACCGTCAATGCCAAAGACCCGGATGAGGGAGAAAATGGAACTGTTTTCTACTCACTATCAGGTAACTGTCCATATTCTGGCTTGGATATATGGACAATAAGATCTAACTTCTAATACAATGCATAAAAAATATACTGGTCTTGATTTCTTACTATTTACATACATAGTCTATATTGTGCCTATTGTAAGCAGCAGAATGAAACCTAATGATTTAAGATTCCTAGTAAAAGCTTGAGCTAAAAAAAAATGTGTTTGCACCCTGCACCCCCACCCCCCCCTCCCCCATTCAAATATTCTTATTGAACAGCCCTGTCCAGATTTAAGACTCTTTGGAAAGTTAGTGTGTATTAGTGAGATCAGACAGTAATTTGGGGGTGAGGAGGTCTAAGTTGCTGTCAGTGTTTCAATTCATCTCATGGTGTTTGTGGGGTTAAATCAAAGTCAGGGCTTTAAGATCTTCCACTTCAAACTAAACACACCAAATCCCATACTACTAAAGTTGGTACTACATTCCAGCTAAAATACTAAAAAGTAGCTAAAAGTAGGATCTGATCCTGGATTAACATCCTTTGTTGATCCTGAATCAACATTTCAATTAACTAATCATAACTATCCGATGTCATCAGTGTGTTTCGACCAAACCTGCCTCAATCCATTTTAGACTCTCTCCCTCTTTTGTCCACAAACTGAGAACCTTTAACCGAGTAAAAGCTGAAAAATGTCTTATTGTTAGAGACTGGAAATTCATTGATTTTGTAAAAATTCACTGACAATGACAATTCCTGGATTGCCATTGGATAACAACATGAAATTATAGTAAAATAATGAATAATTAATGATTATTCAAGAACAACATTAGTGAGTTTAGACTGTATTAATTATTAATAATCCAAAATAAACATTAATTAATTTAGACAATGAATCATAAACATTCACTGATGAACAGTTGAATGTAAAATGTTCTGAAACGGTGAACCTTTAGAACCGCAATAAAGCAACATTCTTACTATAAAATGGTTCATGATTATTTACTTAAATCACTAACCCTAACCATAAATATGAAAAAAAAAATCTATGAATTTACTTTTTCTTCATGCACACACACCTATACACATTTTACTGCACACACACACATCTATTTTTGATCATGAATTTGAGAGAAATGTTCACACTTTAACTAAACTGCACATACATGTTGTATACGATTGTTTTGTACAGCATGTAAAGTATTACATAGATTATTTGAGTATTTCATTTTTTACATTTAATAGATACATTAATAATATTACATTATAGTGTTTAATATTACAATAAGGGAGAGATTAAAAAATGAATTTAAACATTTACAGCATTTGGCAGACACCCTTATTCAGAGCGGCATTTATTACATTTATTTCATTTATACAACTGAGCAATTTGGGTTTAAGGGCCTTGCACAAGGACCCGGCAGTGGTAGCTTGGTGGAGCTGGGAATAAAACCCACAATCTTTGGGTTGGTAGTCCAACACCTTAAACATGAGCTACCACTTCCTCATTTGAGCTGGTTTGGTCGACACACACTAATGACATCGGATGGCTATGATTGGTTGATTAAAATGTTGGTTCAGGATTACCAAAGATGTTATTCCAGAATCACATCCTAATTGGCAAAAATATGTCCACCGATAAACACTATTTCAAAGAGATTATGTGTATCGGATCTCCTACTTACAGGATATCAGTCCTGCAGAATAATTTTCTCATTGTATTGCATTTCATTCCAAGCAGGTGTTCGGGCTGAACGCTTCTCTCTGCACCCCATCACCGGAGAGCTGCACTCATCTTCCCCTCTTAGTCATGCTGAGAGACCTGAATATACCTTCAGCGTCATGGCCACAGACCGCGGCTCTCCTCCGCACAGTTCCACAGCCACTCTGAGAATACAGGTGAGCTACACTGCAGAATCCTCAGTGAAACCAACCAATAGCACTGGCATCCACATGGTAACCGGTTTCTATAAAACCCACTTACTTTCCTAATATTTATTTATTTTTTTTTTTATTTAAAGGCTAAAACAACCACACAATTTAAAATTATGTATTTATGATTTTCACCGTTATTTTTGGTATTTAGCTTCTTTAACGTTCAAATGTAGGCAGCACGGTGGCTTAGTGGTTAGCTCTGTTGCCTCACAGCAAGAAGGTCCCAGGTTTGATTCCCCTGCAAGGGCCTTACTGTGTGGAGTAAACATGTTCTCCCCGTGGTTGCGTGGGTTTACTCCACGTTTTCCGGTTTCCTCCCACAGTCCAAAAACATGTATGTTCGATTGATTGGTGATTCTAAATTGCCCATAGGAGTGAGTGTGTGTGGCCCTGTGATAGACTGGCAACCGGTCCAGAAGGTTGATCCCTGTGACCCCAATTCAGAGAATAATTCCTTTGTAGCAAAATAAGCAGTAATTGGACAGTGTATTGCATTTACCATCCTAAACTTAATTAATTTTTAAATACCAGTACATCTTAAGGTTTTAGTATGATTTAGTATATTGCTTTCTTAATTCTGTTTTTTTTTATTTGATTAAAAATTAATAAACTTTTTATTCATTTATTCATAGTTACATTTAATATTTGATATTTAATGGTTTTTTTTTTTTTTAATTTTAATAATTATTTAGGAGTTATAAACAGTATGATAAACTATCACCCTTTTTGGGCTTTTGAAGGAAAAACACAAATGCAGCTTTTTATATCTTTTAAAACTCCCAGCAAATTAGCATTGTTTGTAATCGCTTATTAGAAATAATATCAATATTAAATATCTCGAAATGAACACATATATTTAATAACCATAGGTAAATTTACATTTTTAGATCAGAATATTTTACCTGATATGTCATTTAATATCTAATCAAATTAGCTAAATTATATTTATATGAATGTATTGGATATTATTTAATTTTATAATAAAGTCAGTAGCACCATTAGCAATTCTGGATCCAATGAGAATATGAAGGGCCCTCAGTTACATCCATTTCACACTGTTACTACTAATAAAACAAATCACTAAGGGCCCCAGAAGTGCATGAGCCCTTATAATTATCCTAACTCCCCCCTTAGCAGTGCCCTTGAATAAGGGCGTTAATATAAACCTGTGATTTGCAGCTGCACTACTGTCAAAGCTGTTGTAATGTAAAAAGAGTAATTGAACCTGTATGATTTAAGGATTTAACAGTGGTGAGGTGTAATAATCAGTAATCAACTCTTATTATCTGCCTGACATTTTCTCTGGAACCTAATGCCAAGAAAAAGACTAAAGTAATGTCCTGAGAAAGATGTGTTTACCAGTAGCTCACTCCCTAAGGTCCCAGCAGTTGTTAGCAAGTATTAAAATGCATGTGAAATGTGAATCTTTATTGAGTCCAGGAGAATATTTCGCAGATATGTTGCTATAACAGTGTCTGGGCTCTTCTCCTTCAATGTAAAGAGTTCAGTAGCTATGTGAGCAATGAAAATGTTCCTTGTTTAAATCTCCCTGAGACTGTTAATGAAGATAATGATTTAGGGGCCAGCTAAACCGTAACAGACTCGGCGGACAGCGTCGGTACTAAATCTCCGCGTGGAAATGTTGGGTAAGAAAAAAAAATGGCACGGTGCAATTTTTAAAAATCTTTTCATTTTCCCCATATGTGTTCCAAAAACAAAGACGGGGACTGATAATTGATACGCCACCAGATTAAAGCGCTTTTGCCTGAGCTTATTAAGTCTGGTCTCTCAAATGTCATCTGTTTAAGGAACCGTGCGAGGAAGTGAGCTAGCTCATGTTCATGTTTTTAAATAGTAAATTCAATATTTAATCTGGAAATAATTACTCCAGTGTCATAATAAGTTTAAGAAGAGCTTTCGGCTGTGTGTGAAACTTGTTTTTCTGCCATTGGAGCGAGAGCGTCTGTAGGGAGTTAAGCATGACTGCCGGTCAATAGTTCATGTATGAACACCTGTGCTGCTGGCTAGAACTAGCTAGTCTTTCTCATCCCATCTCTTTCATCTGTCCTAATCGTATGGCATAAGTAATACATTTCCGTGTATTCTCATGATGAATTATTCACCATGGTAACCCAAACAGGCACCACATCCTCTCACCGTCTGTCTGCTTGTTTGTCTGCTCATGCTTGTGTCTACCCATCTGTCTGACCGTCTGGTCGCGTATATACGTCATTCCTTGAGCCTGTCTTGATTTGTATATATGACATGTTTTCGGTTTTATTCTCATAACTGTTAAATCGTCTTAAATGAAAAGCGTGCGGTTTTCCCATTAGGTTGCAAACCACTTGTTCTTTGATTGCTTATTAAGGGTGCGCAAAATTCGCCCATTTTAAAAAGGCTACGACTTTAACATTTAAATGTTCTAACAATTTCCTATTTTGATTATGCGTTTCTAACTCCAGCATTATTTTTTCTGGCAGTTGCGGGGCCATCTGATTAACTATGATTAACGCCAGACGGCTTGTTGTTTGGGCCTGTAAATTGGCCAAGAAGTCTTTTTTTATTTTTTTACTTGATGCTGAAACAAGAACAACAACGTAGTACAAAAGATGTTAGTGGTTTATATTTTATTTGCAGTTTTAAAATGGCACAAACAACTAATATTAACTGGTTTTCTTTCAAATAAAGGAAAACAAAACTGTTAGTTCTATAGACAATTAGAATCATTTTTATTTTATTCGTTTGTTTGTTTTCCGGCAGGTTCTAAGCTCTAATAAAGAGACCTCCAACTCCAACCAGATTTCCATCTTGTTGAACCCAGTGGAAGGAGCAAAGCCAGGGTCAGTCATAGGGTCTGTACGAAACCCGGAGACCCACTCGTTTTCTGAATCTGGTCAGGTCACCTACACGATAGTAGGTGGTACAGATCAGGACGGAACCTTTGTAGTAGACCGCCACACTGGAGACGTGTATCTGGCCTGTGAGTTGGACTTCGAGCATGTATCTCGCTACACGCTTAAAATTGAAGTAGACGATTTCTCCACCACGCTTCCCAGGAGCCATTTTGTCAATTTAGAGATTCACGTGCAGGACAGCAATGATCATTCGCCCGAGTTCCCTGAAGATCCTGTCACCATTGTGGTGCCTGAGAACCTGGAGCCTGGATCATCTGTCTACACTTTCCAGGCTGCTGACAAGGACGGGAGCGGTCCAAACAGCGAACTAAGCTATTCTATTATCCACCAGTGGCCCATCAGCTCAGACCTTTTGCTTCTGGATCCTAGCACAGGCATTCTGACTCTGGGTCAGTCTCTAGATCATGAAAATATCTCATCTCTTCTTTTGGTAGTCCAAGCCACTGATTCAGCTCTTGATGTGAGCCAACGACGTCATGGTAAAGTCACATCCCGAATCTTTATTACGGACGTCAATGACAACGCCCCTGTGTTTACTTCACCCATGGTGGTCAGCGTCATGGAGGACCAGCCGGTAGGATTTGTCCTGCTGTACGTTATGGCTCAGGACCCAGATCAGGGTGAGAATGGTCGGGTTTCCTACCGTATACAGGAAGGCCACGCTGAGGGCAAGTTCAGCATCAATCCTAATACTGGTAAGACATGCTGAAATATCTAACTGCATTTTAAACAATAGATGATTTATTATTTATTATAAACTACTGTTCAAATGCAAAATTAAAGCCACTAGTACTGAATGCATTCTTGGAAAGATTTGTTGCCGTAACTAAAGGGTACCCAGTTCAAACCTCTGTATTTGTAGTTAGCGTGCTCTTGCTTTTCTTAACCCTCAGTTACAAAAGGTTGTAAAATTGCCGTCTTAAATTGCACAAATTTGGTATGAGTCCTAATCATAAAATGATGCCTAAGATCCACCTTGATATTGACCAGGATAAATTATTTACTGAGAATGAAGGAGGGATTAAAAGATGGAAGGACGGACGGATAGATGCATGGATGGATGAATGGATGGATGGATGGATGAATGAATGAATGAGTGGGTGGGTGGTTGGGTGGGTGATTGGACAGACGGATGGATGGATGGATGGATGGATGGATAAATGGACGTATGTATGAATGGCTGGATGAATAAGTGAGTGGGTGGGTGAGTGGATGGATGGACAGATTATTTAATTTTTAAGATTTGTAATTGAAAATTCATCATGGTTTGATGCCTTAGTTCCACCATGACACTGACCCAGATAAATATGTGTATAAGTGAAAGAGTGAATCATTAACTCAATCATTATAATTGTTCTTTTAAAGTCGGGATGCTGATAGCAATTATGGCCTTCATGAAAGAATTTGAGGTTGGGCCCCCTATCGCGCTTTACCGCCCTGTTTCTTACTAATAAAACAGATATCAGGAGATGTGCATGGGGCCTTAGAATCCTTCTAACTTTTTCTTCTTAGGAGGGCCCACTGATGATATAAGTGATGTTTAGAGTTTTATTAGGTGTCCTTGTCGACCATGTTTCCACGCAAATGATCACCCAATTTACCCACCATGCCGACTTTCTTTGCATGTGCATTGCAGTCATGTGGTTTGCATTTGCTTTAGTTGCTTCAAGTAAATCTCAAGTCATCTTGCTTTAGAGTTTTCTTAAAGTAATATAGTTTTGTTATTTTAATGGAACGGGTTTATAGATTGCCTATAGTGTCTACTCTATTGCTGTGACTCCCTAAATAATACCGATATACGATTCACGTCCAAATTCTAAAGGCACGAAAAGTAAAAGTTTAATGATGCATGCTTCTGATTTTTATGCATCACAGCATGCACCATTCAATAAAAATGTTATTGTTCATGTTAAAGTCAGAACCACAACTTTTAAGTCCATGTGTACATATGGAAAGAGTCCAAGATCAGGACTGGAATACTATATCATTGGTACAATGTTATGATGCAGAGCAGAGAGCGGTAGACATCATGCCTCAGACTGCTGGTAGCTATTTACTGCGTGTTTATTTCCAGACAAACCGACCGACCGACAGACAGAGCGGCGTGTTTCTCTCCCCAGGCAGGCTTTGTTGTGAACTCCACCAGGCATTGAACTAACAAGTCTGAAGCCTGCACAAATATGGAAACAGTTCAAACATGTGCAGGAGCCTGTATGCCATGTGGGATTAGACCCTGTTTGCACCACAATCCCTGTCTTTTTCAAGCATTTCTTTTTCCAAATTATAGCATCCTCACTGTCCCTTCTCACGAACTGTATTCCCTTTTACCTCAATGTAATGAGTTGGGATTTATTTGAAGCTGGGGATGATTTTTTTTTATCTCGAAAGCGAAACTTTTCCAACATTAACCCCACGATGTTTACGAAGGCAGACTTTACTCTAAGACAGATCATCATGGAGTCAAAGAGGCTGTGTCTATTTGAACTTGTAATTCCAACCAGATTAATAGCTCAGGGGAATCTTAGTTGACTGCTACAGAAAGAGAGGGAGAGATGCACTAGAAATCAGAACCAGAACCAAAACAGCCTAAAGTTACTCTGATGGCAGCTAAACGGGTGTGGTGAGTTGTGCAAAAGCGTGAAATAGAGATCAGATCAATAGCTGTTCGTGCTACACTGGCATCCCTGGCGAGGGCAGCCCTAATTTCAGCAGGGCACGGCAGGCAGATCGGTTGCGTGTCTTGAGCTCATGTTCTCTCTCTACCTCCTAGCGCTAAAATCCTGACTATGGAAAAAACTCATAAACTGCGGCCTATTACAGAGGCAAAACAATTCGCATTCAGGTAGGGAAGGGACGGCTCTTTGTGGGGAAATGTTTTTCTTTTCCCCACCCCTAATTCTTGTCTAGCCATCTTCGAGTTCTCATCTCATTTGTGAACCACAGAGGCGTTGGCTCACCATGTGTGCTCTTAACTTAATGAATGTGGCAGTGAGCATCGCATGCAAGCAGCTAACTATGTGCAGAAACATGCAAGTAGTGATCGGTGACTAAGCTGCGTGTTAAACTGGGGGAAAAACACTCTTATCTAAAAATAATTGCAAAAGAAAACAAAGTCAGGGAGGTTACATAAGCCATTGTTCATCGAGAAACTCAAGGATGGTTCTGCTTTTCTACAGGGTCTCTCTCTATCCTGAAGCCCATTAACCGTGAGGAACAGGCCCAGTTTAATCTGACCTTAGTAGCTGAGGATCACGGTGTCCCACGGCTCTTCAGTACTCAACAGCTGACGGTACAAGTGATTGATGTGAATGACGAAATTCCTGTTTTCCAAGAGAGTGTATATGAAGCTTTTATCATGGAAAACCAGCCAGCAGGGGCCACAGTGTTGGTTGTCTCCGCTTCAGACTTGGACCAAGGTAAGACCTACAGTAACCCTGAGCAGGGACACCGCTAGAAATTTTGGGTCTTATAAAAGGATACAAGGTTGGGGCCCCTTTACACCCATTCTGCATTGTTACTACCAATAAAACAGATCTCTGGGGGCTCCCAAAGTGCATAGGCCCTTAATTATTCTAAATCACCCATCGAACACCCGCCCCCTTAACAGTTCATTCATTCATTCATTCATTCATCTTCTATACCCGCTTATACTCTAATTCGGGGTCACAGGGAACTGCTGGAGTCACACCCTGGACAGGTCGCCAGTCCGTCACAGAGCCTTAAATTTAATTTTATGTATTCATTCATTATTTTTTATTTCATACTTTTATTACTTATTTTACCATTTTTACCTATTATCCAAAATCTAAACATAAATAATTATAATTACTAAAAAAATATAAGAACTGTTCTTTTCTTTCTACTCAGCAATTCATGTACCCTGGAAAAACACTTGCTTTGGAGTTTCATAACATTTCGTAAACATTTTCAATACATTTCCTTGTTATTTCCTGTATTTATGTATTCATATTTAATCACATTAATTATTCATTGTAAGTAATTACTGCAAACAAGTCACTTAAGCACATCTGCTCAGCTGCTGTCAGTTCAACTTTCTCTGCATGTCGGAGTTTTGTCCTGTTCCTGTCAAGCACAGAGCAAGCATTTTTCTTTAGTAGAGTCATTTTTCCCTCTCACATCTCTGTTATGCTTGCTTTAGCTACACATCTGAATACCAGAGACCGGTTTTAATTGGTGGTAATGGATTTGGCTGAGGCAGGGCTGCATTCTCCAGGCCTTACTCAGGAGCGAATAACACAGAAGGATTATAAACTCACTCCCCAGGAGCGATTAGAGCAGAAACCAGGTGATGCGTTGCCAGATTGTTTAACTTTAGCACGCAAACTGGCATCTAAAACACCGAGGGGGAAAGCCAGTAAAGCTGTTTGCTAATACAGCAATATAAACAACAAATAAAAAAAACGATCCAGCACAGCACTTGCATTTACTCATCGCGTGACGAGCTGCAATTGTGGAGTAAGGCTTGAGAGCTATGAAAGATTGCGGCTAAAGAGTCAGGTTAAAGCCTGTTAATGAAAAAGTTTTTATAGATTTTAGATCTTTTAGATTATATAAACATTTCTTTTCTGGACATTTCTTTTATTTATGTAGGTGCTTATACATTACTAATATTATTATTATTGCTTTTGCTATTATTACAGGAAGTAACGGCATAGTGACATATGGAGGACTCAGGGACGACATTTTCACCATCCATCCAGTGACAGGCGTTATCACAACCACCAGGTCCCTGGACAGGGAAACCACGGAGGACTACACTGTGACAGGTAAGACGAGAAAATAGCTTGTTTATAGCATTAAAGTGAGCAAAAAAAATCTGGCTTTTCCTGCACCAGTTGCTAAGCAGCCATATAATTGCTTAATTCATGACTGAAAACGTGTTCAGTTATGCCAGTTTAATGTCATAACACAGCTGCTGCAGGAAACGAGCAGGAAATTCCTTTAAATGATGGAGGAAAAATACTCTTTATGTTAATCTTTGTTTCAAACAGTTTATGCCAAAGACAGCGGTTTTCCGTCAAACTTTGCCAAGGCCACAGTGCGTATCACAGTGCTGGATGAGAATGACAACAGGCCCGCTTTTGGCAGAGTGTATTATAGTCTTGAAGTTCCAGAAAACCAAGAGCCGGTGACACTGTTCACTCTGAGAGCAGCTGACCCGGACTCAGGAGACAGCGGGGTTGTGCAGTATAAAATCACAGGTAAGAACTACTGGAACCATAAATTCTCAGTTTATATGATTATGAAGTTATTATTATTCTTGTTTATTAGGTTTTCCGCCTCTTTCATTGTGGGATCGTAAAAGTGATTATGTGGTTAGTGTATGTGGATTCATAAACTGAGTTGACAGCGGTTGTCACTATTTTTGTCTAAAAAAGTTTTCAGTATTTTTCTTTTAGTGAAATATAATTTGAACTACACTCCTAACAACTGTTGGCTTTGGGTTATAATTCAGGGAAAATAGTACATCGGTGCTTACATTTTATTTTATTCAAAACTGTAGCTTTAGATATATATATAAGGTTAGCAATTACCTTGAACCTGCATCATATAGATATATAAGATATATGTAATGCAACATATGTAATAATTGGGGGGAACCTAAATAGTCCTTTAATACCAAAATTTCGATTAAATTTCACAATTGTGTTCTATATATCTATTAACAGAGGGTGAAAAAAACATAGTATAAAGTAGTCATTTTAGTTTTCGCCCTCATGTATTGTTCTTCTGTTATAAGTTTGATGAATAGTTCACCGACTGGTAAAAGGTTCCAGATGAGTGACATGTTATATAATACTATTTGCACTAAATATCCTCATGTTGCATGGTTTTACATATTTCCTAAGATGGGGACCCTACAGGTGACTTTTACTTGGACAAGAAATCTGGTACCCTGTCCAGCTCCAAAGCTTTGGACAGAGAAAAGAAAGCCCGCTACACCCTCACTGTGGAGGCTCGAGATCTAGGCACCCCGTCACTAAGCAGCACCGCCACTCTGGACATCAGTGTCCTAGACCTCAATGACAACAGTCCTGTTTTCACCAGTAGCAGCTACATGGTGGAGATTAATGAGGATGCCCCAGAAGGCACGTTCGTTCTTGAGGTGACAGCTCTCGACAAGGATGAAGGCTCTAATGGCCAAGTGGTCTACTTCCTAAGCCAAGAATCTAAGGGTACCTTTATTGTGGACCAGCACAACGGTCGCATTGTCACAGCTGCAACACTCGACAGGGAGAAGGTTGCGTCTTACAGCTTCCAGGTGTTTGCTGTGGATAACTCTGCTGGCAATCCCCGCAACACCTCAGCTCAAGTAACTATTCACATACTCGATGTGAATGACAATGCACCCTTCTTCATCACAGACCCTCTTATTATTAATGTGTCCAGCAACAGCTTCAGCGGTCATCGTGTGCTGGCCACCATGAGAGCTGAGGACAAGGATTTTGGGGCAAATGGTTCCGTCTTTTACCGTTTCGCCAATCCTGTAAAAGGCTTCACCATCAACTCATTGACTGGGGACATTCAGCCCACTGAAAAACTTCATGGCCTCACCCAGAGCCAGAGAACACTCATAGTCCAGGCCATGGACCAAGGCAGTCCTCCACAGTCCTCACTGGGAGTGGTTGTAGTCTACATCCGGGAACAGAGTTACAATGGAATTCGCTTTAGCCGCAACTCCAGGGATGTCAGCCTTCAAGAAAATGCAGCCAAAGGTATAATACATCCACCTAAGTCAGATCTGAGTCCAAGATTTTAGAAGTCTCTGTTATACTTTGCCCACCATTATATAATATAAGCTGTAGTCAGAACTTCTAATTGACTCTGCAGTCTTTATACATTCAACATTAGTTTTATTACTGTGAATATGTACACTTTGAGATTTAATTGCTCTTTAAATCCTCTTAATGGTAATTAATTTTTTTTGTCAGATGCATGACTTGCTTGTAATTATGTCCACCTTGCTTTACTGACCTATGCACTGTTTATTTACCTGCTTGCTTTGTGAAGCGTAAACTTCACAGGAATGTATTTAGACCTAGTCTAGCTGGGAACTTTATTTTTTAAGCCAATCTTTCTTTAACTGTGTTTAATTTGTTATCGCCAATGTCACAGTGTGCGTCACACAAACGAGATCGTTATTATCCCGGGTTGCCGGGTTGTTGTGTGATACATACTTTTTTTAGGCTGATACAGCCTTTGTATAAAAATAAGGTCACCTTAATACACATCCATATGATTACCATTTTCCCTCTTCCACTCTTGCCTTTGGTTGTTGTTACTTATTAGAATTAGTTTTTATTACTAGAGAAGACACAGTAATAAGGTTAAGGATTTGGACCGCTAATTGGAAGATCGGGGTTTGATTCCCAGCACCACCAATCTGCCACTTAATCTTAATCAACTGCACAGTTGTATAATTGAGAT
The DNA here is from genome assembly GCA_005784505.1 of Bagarius yarrelli. NCBI lineage: Eukaryota > Metazoa > Chordata > Actinopteri > Siluriformes > Sisoridae > Bagarius > Bagarius yarrelli. The sequence continues at coordinate 3,212,071 of VCAZ01000014.1, read as the reverse complement.
AAATGTAAGTCGCTCTGGAGTCAAATGCTATAAATGTAAATGGTGGTTGTGGATTCTATTTTAAGCTCACTAAAATTGAAATATTAAAACTTTATCATTGTCTGCATTGTGTTTTTCTAAAGGTACTGCTGTGGTGCAGATTCAGGCTCAGTACCCTGATGGCTCCAGAAGTGGGATTACCTATAGCATTTTTAGTGGCAACAAGTTACAGTCTTTTAGCATGAGCTCCACTACAGGTAAGTTCGCCCAATGTTGCAGATTTGAATTAAAATCTAGAGAACACGACCAGTTAAAGCATTTGGAACACAACCAACACACTTCAAATGTGATGTACTGATCTCTACATTTAGGTGAGATCTGGGTGGAGAGCTCCAAGGGGCTTGACTTCGAGGAGACTCCTCGACTTCGTTTAGTGATTAAAGCTGAAACTGCATCGTCCAGCTCCTTCATGGCAGTTAACCTCATTCTTCAGGATGTCAACGACAACCTGCCACGCTTCCAGCTTCACAATTACATTGCCTATGTTAGGGAAGCCCAGGGATATGATTACCCTATCATTCAGGTACAGTTACTTTCCTAAAGTGTTTGGTGGAGTTTTCATAGAGGTAATCCTGTGTTTGTTGTAGACAAAAAAGTTTTCCATTGCTTTCATTTTATTGTTTTCACTACCGGTGATTAAAATATCTTCTCAGCTATTTCACTTTTTTCCCTCTTTTTTCCCCAACAAGAAAGAAATGTTCCAAACCCAATATTGCTTCCAGTCTCACGTTTCATTGAAGCAGCTGTTGTAAATCTGCCTGTATTTTTATTCCAAATTTGTAATTTCCTCAGGTTCTGGCGGATGACCTTGACCAAGGTCAGAACGGACAGGTGACCTACTCCATCAGGTCATCATCCATGAGCGGTCTGTTCAAGATCGACGCTCTCACCGGAAGCATCTCGACAGCTGCTATCATGGACAGAGAAATTTGGACACAGACTAAGTATTAACTTTATTGTCGTATACTTGTGTTTGTGTCAGCACTGTTCTTATTGTAAACAAAAAAAAATATTAATTAACTTGTGTGTGTGTGTGTGTGTGTGTTCTCAGGCTGGTCATTACAGCCACGGACAGGGGCAGCCCTCGATTAGCAGGCTCTGCTACTCTCACCGTTATAATTGTGGACCAGAACGATAACCGCCCCACTATCCCGGTTCCTCGCGAAGTGCGAGTTCCTGAGAGTGAGTTGACTGCTGCGTGAACTCAGCACCATTGATGTTATCAGTAAACTCTAGCCACTCTGGTCTTTATTGGGCAAACATCCAGGCTAGCAGAGCTAAAGAGGTCAACTCAATTACAATTACCGCCTCTCCCCCAAAGATCTTGGTGATCATATCCTGTCAGAAGGATGTAGTATCATGTTTTCCTGGGATTGTGAAAATTAAAAGCAAATACATAGACATGACAGCCTAAGGCAAAAAGCTGTAATAGCCTACTTATGTACACACAGTGTTATTGTAAGTGACCTCATTATAAATCAGTTTCAGGATCTAAAATTTCTATTTGCTCCTTCCAGACACACTGATTGGGACAGTCATCACCCAAGTGACGGGGAATGATGTGGACTCTGGTCCCGCCCTGTCTTATACACTGCACCTGGACACAGACTCCCAGGGGAAGTTTGGGATTCATCGCTATGGAGGAGGGGTCTCTCTAACTGGCCAGATAGACTATGAAGTGAGGACATGGTATACTGTGACTGTCCGGACATCTGACTCTCTGCACCAGAGTGAGGCCAACTTGACGATACTTGTGGAGGATGTAAATGATAATGCACCAGTTTTCACGCAGGACCTTTACCAGGTGCAGGATAAAAATCATCACATAATATTTGGTAGTTCTGTTCTCAGACTACTAAATCTTTTAGGATTGAAGCATTTACGATTTCACAAAGAAACCTCTAATCAAACTCGTATTGATAGTTGCCCTATTATATGTGTATATTTAGTAATTAGGTCCATGTAGTTTTTAACAGCCAAGAATAAATTTGGTGAATTTTTTTCATGTCTTAGGTGACACTTGCTGAGCATTCTCCAGCCGGTAGTTCTGTTATCACTGTAACTGCTACTGACCAAGATTCAGGAGAAAACGGTAAAGTCACATATAGAGTTGTGTCAACCAGAGACCTATTTTACATCGACCCAAGTAATGGTAAGTGCTTGTTATTTGTTTGCCTTTAAAATCCTAAAATAGTGTCTGTGGGATTAATATGTGTTTAATTCAGGTGATATCTCTAAACGAAATCTTTTGTTTTTTATACAGGCACACTCTTCATCAAACATAGCACTAAATTTGATTCTGAGCACCCGTCCCTCCTGGTGGTAATAGAGGCTTTTGATAGTGGTAAACCTTCACTTACTGGTGTTACCACAGTGCAAGTCCATATGTTAGACGTCAATGATAATGCCCCTGTGTTCCACCAAACCGAATACAGAGCTGCTGTCTCAGAGGATGAGCCCCCTGGATCCACCATTCTTACACTGGAGGCTGTGGATGGTGACTTGTCTACAGACAACTGTGGCTTTGACTTTGCCATCGCCAGTGGAAACACTGGCAATGCTTTTCAAGTTGAAAGTAGCATACGCTTCCTGGAGGGCCGGGGATTTCAAATAGTTGGAATTTTAGTCTTAGCTGACAGGCTTGATTTTGAATCTGTGAACACTTATAATCTCACTATTGTCGCTTCAGATCGTGGTATTCCCCAACAAAGTTCAAGTGTCCCTGTTGTAATCACAGTAATGGATACTAATGACAACCCACCAGCATTCAGCAGGGCAGAGTACAACATTGTACTGAGTGAAGGTGCTGAGACAGGAAAAGATGTACTTCAGTTATCTGCTGTAGACCCTGACTCCACACCTAATGGAGAGGTGCACTACTCGATCATTTCTGGAGATGAAAGTGAGCTCTTCTCATTAGACCAGTGGACTGGCTCTCTCCGTTTGCGGAGGACTTTAGACAACGAGCAAGAATCATCTCACATACTTATTGTGCAAGCCTCAGATGGGCAGGGCCACTTTGCTCTGGCTCCTGTTACTATAGAGATCAAGGACATCAATGACAATCGACCTTTCTTTCCTCTCAAAACAGTAACAGCGAGTATTCGAGAGAATCAGCCTCAGAACACCCTTGTCACCATTCTGCACGCTATTGATCATGATGCAGGTGCATTTGGTCAGCTGAAATATTACATAATTGATAAATTGGGAAATGGAAGAGAGTCCTTTATAGTTAACCAGACCTCTGGAGAGATTCGAACCCGCTTCAGCTTTGATTTTGAGAAGCTGAACACATTTCATTTTGTTGTTGTGGCAATGGATGCAGGAAACTACTCTGCGACTGCTACAGTTCAGGTGTATGTGACTGGAGAGGATGAGTATGACCCTGTTTTTACAAGTTCAAATGTTGCCTTCCATGTCCCAGAAGGAGCAAAGAAGGGGCAGAGCATCGGTCAAGTTGTTGCCAAAGATGAGGATGGAGGTGTAGATGGCATTGTCCTATACAGTCTAGCTGAGACTTCACCCTACTTTGAAGTCAACATCTCTACTGGAGTGATTTCCCTCAAGATGGATGCTTATGGCCACCATGTTGGCCGATTTAAAAGGGAGATCCGACAAGTAACCTTAGATGTGGTAGCACACAGCCCATTGGAAAGTTCCCGCGTATCCAGTGAAAAGATTGTAATTGATGTCACTCATACATCTTTTGGTTTATCTGCAGACATGAACATTTTGTTAGCTAGTGTCATTGCTGCATCATTGGCAGCTATAGTGGTCCTAATAGTAATTGCTGTGGTGCTTTACTTCCTGCGATCTCGAAGGAAAAAATATCAAGAGACCCAGGCTAGAATGTTGGCCCCTGGTACAGTACTAGATACTCTTGATGAACCCAAAGTCCATGGACATGAAAAGCTTTATCATCAAGCTCTCCCTGGATATGCTGCGGACCAGACTGCAGGTGGAGGAGGACCATACACTCGAGGAGGCTCCTTGGACCCCTCTCACTCTAGTGGCAGAGGCTCAGCTGAGGCAGAAGCAGCAGAGGATGACGAGATTCGCATGATCAATGAGTATCCACGAGTTTCTAGTATTTCATCTTCCATGCAGGAGCATATATCTGCCCGTGGACCTGATTCTGGGATTCAGCAAGATGCTGATCAGCTCTCAGATATTTCAGGTGAGCCTGGAATGGACATAAACCAGTGGCTTAAAGGAAAAAAGATGGGAAGCGTAAGTGGAAGTTTTCTGTCAGGCCATACATCAGTGTATCGGGATGATAGTGGGGGATATCTTGGGGTGGGAAGAGGGCTTAGCATCTCTCAGCCTAAAGACTATACATTTCCTGAGGATGGGAAACCCATAGTGGATGGTTCACTTACAGCAATAGTGGCCAGTGATGAGGAACTAAGAGGCAGCTACAACTGGGACTACCTCCTTAACTGGTGCCCTCAGTTTCAGCCGCTGGCTAATGTATTTACAGAAATTGCTCGGTTAAAAGATGAGAATGCCCCAGTTAACCCACGCCGGCCTTTTCAGCCCAAAGCAAAAACAGACCCCAAGCCTCGAATTGACCCCCCTCCTCTTATCACATCAGTAGCACATCCTGGGGCTAAAACAGTCCTTCCAAAACCTGCTGTTGGACGAACTCTTCCCCATGTGTCCACCCTAAAACGATCACCGATCAGCCATGATGGCTCGGTCTCTTCAGTAGCCATGTCACCCAGTTTTTCACCCTCCCTATCCCCACTTGCAGCTCGTTCTCCAGCCATTTCACCATTTGCCGTTACTCACGGCCAATCCGCCACTGTTATTAGTAAAAATGAACACTCTGAAGAGCACAGTGAGGAGACTGAGCTCAGGATTTAACCTTTTCAAATTTTAACTGTTTATACAGCATCCTATTTGACTCAGGACCCTATACATGACAGTTGTCCAACATGGTGGCAATGTCATGGGAAATGTCATGTTGCCTCACTGGCTGGCCAGAGAGTTGAGGGTGTGGGTTTAATTTTTTATGATGGACAAAGACAGTGGATTATTAAAATGCTGTCTCCAAGAAACATTACTAGATAGCAAAGGACACATGCTATTTCCGGCATTTGCACATTTTACATGGAAGCTGAGTTTGATGTTAATGTTTTTACAAATAAGACTTTTTTGTATGATCTATTTTTATACTGATATTTGTGGTTTTTGGACTAGAAAATGGCATTAATTGGTACCATTTTCTGATTAAACTGGTATACATTTGAATTTGTATATATGTGAGTGTAATAAGAAGTAACAAGATTTTGTTCTAGTTTACAGCTGGCATTCCCAAGTGTTCTATCAGTGTTAAAATTGTGTTCTTACTTTTTTGCTTTGATGTAATCAAAAACACTTTTCAGTATTTATAAAGGAGCTAATTCTTTACAGGTTGACCAGACATAAGACTATGAAGCATTTAGTTACTTCATACTTGCTGCTCTTTTTTTTCACTTACATTTACAATAAATTTATTTATTACATTTGGCAGACACCCATATCCATTTGGATTAAGAACCTTGCTTAAATGGCCCGACCGTGGCATTTTGCTTTTACTGAAAATTGTACCTGATCACCAGTCTAACACCTTAACCACTGAGTTACCACTTGCCCCACTTTGGGCATATATAACTAACTATATAACTCAGCTACATAGCACTTTTACCATATAGTTTAAACATTTATTTTTAGCAACAACAGCAGAATACAGTACATTTATTTAGTGAGGGACATTCCTGATTTTTGTTTGTTCCTTTGTCAGCAGTTTTTTATAAATTAGGTGGGACAATAAAGCCTAGTAAAAAAATGAAAATCATTTCTTTTTGCATTACTCCCATTCTATATATATACATTTTTTTATCATGGCAGCTTGTTGACTTTTTTTTTACAAATCTCCTTGGCCACTGCTGAATCTATTTCTATTGGCTTGTAAGTAAGTTTTAAGCAACATTGTAAGTACAAACTTTCTAAGAAATTTTAGTGTAAATCTAAATATTATGGTACATAACTGAAGTATATCGTTCAAATCTGTTGAAAGTCAACTAAAATTCACCTTTGCAAAACAGGTCAGAAGTAAGAACAAATTTTAAATAATAAAAATATATAATATGATTATAGATTTGCATTAAATACTACCGTATGTAGTTGTTTTGTAAAGAAAAACTCAAATAATAAATAAAAAGGAAAATAACATTTCTGATACAGCTTTAAAACCCTTTATACAGAAAGTTAACAATACTTTTGATTTTTGCCTACATAATTAATTGTTAGCTGTTAAAAAACAATTTCACTAATCGAAATATTGTACAATTTTTTAAATATTTTGGCCTATACTATACATGAAATCGGCAGCTCCTATACTATTGTCTTAAGACTTTAGTGCTTATTTGTCTATTATTTTTCTACATCATTTAGGGGTTGTGATCCTGTCATGGATTTGATTTTTTTTTTTTTATTCTGGTCACCAACATTAAAGTTTTCATTGTTACTCATCATTACATTTGAAAGAACATGCTGCTTATACCATTTGAAAAATTCTGCCTCCTATAAAAGTGTACTGTATTTTGTGGGTGTATTGTGTTGCAAATTAAAGTTGAATGATGCCTTGTTGTAAGTGTTAATAACGTGTTTAGAACACATGGCTGTGCCTTTTATTCACATGGATAAAATTTGCAGGTAAATTTCAACTAATTCCAAATAATTAAATTAATGATTATAATTCAACTTAAGCTAGACTTTTCTAAGCTTGTTATTTAATTACTAAATTACTACATTCAGTGCAACAATGTACAATCAACACTTAAAGTGTTCATTGTTATACAAACTACTAAACATTCATTTATAACACAAGTTGTTTGTTTTATTCTTTCGTTTTACACATTTAAGAGCCAATAGAAGCTACGTTCATTTTTAATGATGACTAATACAGACCTACAGTAAAAAAGTTTGACAAAAAAATTTTTTAGGCTAAAAGGGACTATCACCTAAACCGATCATCTGTTTACTGTGCATTATTACAAGTATTAATGTAATTAATAGTCATTTTTATTTTTATTTAAGATTAGTTTTTAATAAAGACTAAAACATTTACATCTATGGCATTTTGGCAGACGCCTTGATCTCTTTTATACAACTGAGCGATTAGGGGTTAAGGGCTTTGCTCAGGGGCCCAACAGTGGTAACTTGGTGGTGCTGGGAATCAAAACCCTGATCTTCCAATTAGCAGTCCAAAACCTCAACCACCACTTCCCAAACATAGCAAGCGAAACTTTGATTAAAAATACATCAAAAACAGTGTTCCCTTATAATAAAATTATACACCATGTACTGTATTTTTCATAGTATTATGTCAGGCCTGTATTCTGTTTTTTTCTGTGCTTTTTTTCTGTCATTTTCTAGAAAGTAGCATGTTTGACTATTTAGCTATTTTGTTTTATATGTGTATATTATGGCAATGAATTAAGCTGTAACATTTCCACAAAATTGCAGTTTCCCTAATTTCCCGGCCCCATTGTGCCTAATAATTGCTCGCTTATTTTTGTCTTAGTAAACTTTAGGTTTAGAAAGTTTTGGTGAGCAGAAGGTCTCGTTATTCCAGTCTAATTGTTTTTTTGGTTTTTTTTGTGCGTTTGTGTATATGAGTTTGTAATATAGTTACTTTCTCTGTATTTCTGCCAGTGCTGCTTTTATTTAGGTGTCTTAGAGAAAAGCTGATCATGTAACTGTTGCATAAACAAGCAACATCTGAATCGAATTAACTGTGAAATTCAGAATGTGCCATAACTATGATGTCTCTGAGATAAAAAAAAAAAAAAAGAAATAAATGTGCAGATGTTTCGATTGGTTTGAATTGTGTTTCTCTGTACAGTTATCATAAAGCTGATGTTGTTGTACCCAATGAATAATGTTCTTCTCTAAATTCATGCTTGTCACTTCTCCAGCCTTCCTCACTCACATTCCGAAGGTTAAATCGCTGTTTGATTCTGCTTTTGTAAATGTTAATCAGGACTCGTTGATCTTTTTTTTTGACAGCCTCCTGGACAAGAGTACAATTGTACTGTATTTGTTAAAGTGCCTGATTAAAATGTATTCATACCCAGAACATAGCCAACCTTTTCTCGCACCTTTTCTCTGTGTGACTGTGAGCTGTTATGAAAGACTGCATACAATTACCATTAATGTTCTTTGTTCTTTATATTGGATTTAAGGCTTAAAATTAAATCAAGACCTGGTTTAAACTTTAAAGGTAAAACTTTTTCTACATTTTACCATTTAATTGTATTAAAAAACACATTTAATTGTATTAAAAAACACAAAGGTAAATTACCTTTACAGCTCGTGAAAGAGGGATAAGTAGTAATCCTAACAATAAATTAGAGTATTTGAGATAAGAAGAGTTGTAAACAAGCGATAAATAGAATGACAATGCAGAAATCCGAGTGTTTATATGAAAAATAGTGATAAAGATTTCCAAAAAAAAGCATTTTATCTACTTGAACATATTTTCACTTTTTAATTCATATTAAAAAATATTAATTTCGGAAAAAACACTATAATATTAAATACTTTCATCAAACGTTTTGTATAAGCAAATGCTGAACGGTTTGTATGTTTCTTTTTATACATATAGCACGACATTTTACTATAATTTATTACAATTATTATTAATATTATTATTGTGTTAACTGAGATTTTGTAGTTATTAAATTGTCTTTATTCGCAAAGTAAAAATTACTGTAAAAATTGTTGTATAACACTTTTTTATATTCCTTCCTTCGCTCCTTTCTTCCTACAACATTATGTCATAAATAAGTATAATAAATAAATAAATAAATAAATAAATAAATAAGCCACAAAAAGAAATCTGGCATATAAAATTCTTATGTAAATCAATTCTTATGTAACAAGTTATATATAAGCCTTGTATAAATTTCACTAATATATTCTATTGCGTTTAATAGACATCTGCTTAATCTGCTTTTTTTTCTAAAAGGATGTCGGCGCAATGGGGAAAATCACGCATTTGTTTTTTAAGTGTCCGATCCAAACAGCATCTGACCACCCCAATCTCTCTATATGTAAAGACCAAGTCTAATTATCCAGCTATTCATTCTAAATGTGTTTAAGGGCCAATCAGATTTTTTACAAAGTGTTTGAACTGAAATGTGTGTTGGCAGTGTGTGTGGTGTGTGTGTGTGTGTGTGTGTGTGTGTACACAACCATGCTATAATGATAATGATTCACCCAGTGTTTTTTTTTTAATCTCATTAAATTATATTTCCTCTTTTTCAAATCAAGCATTTAAGATGGTTGTTTTTGTGATGTCAAACACATTTTAGCATAGACCGTCCCGATGTTGCCAGATTGAGTGGATTCCCACCTATTTGGGCTTCTTTTTGATCACATCAGACTAAAAAATGCATTGGGGCTGCTATTTGGTACAAAGAGTTTATTTATTAATTTTTTTCCAGTTTCACATTGTACGCATTTTTTTTATGGATTTAATGCTGTAGTTGGGATAGGGATTTTTTAATTTAGTCTGGCAACCCTGACCTAGAGTAAAATGTAAACTGTCTGCTATTCTGTCCGCAGTTTACTCCACTATAAGGGGCAGTGGTGGCTCAAATGGTTAAGGTGCTAAGTTGCTGATCTGAAGACCAGAAACACCTGGGCTCAAGCCCCACCACTGGCAAGCCAACCACCGTTGGGTCCTTGAGCAAGACCCTTAACCCTTCCTGCTCCAGGGGCACTGCATCATAGCAGACCCTGTGCTCTGACCCCAACTTACTAAAATAGAATATACAGAAAATGTATTTCATTGGCTTTGTACATGTACCTTGCACAATGAAATTGAATTTTTATTTATTTCAAGGCTGGAGCAGATTGTCGCCCTGGATCTACCTTAATGTGTGTAAATGTGTTTGTGTGAATTATTACTCACCTGACTGCTTTATAAACCGAAGGTCAGTGTAAAACACATTTGGTTAAAAAGTTACCTGTAAATTATATCTAGAGTAGATTAACTGGTTTTGATTTGAAATGCAAAAAACATCGCATTGTATTTAGGCTGCATTGCTGCAAAGCAAACTGCAAAGTTCATTCAAAGTGCTGGACCTTAGATTAATGATGAAATGCAAATCATGATATGTAGCACTTCGAATAAACTAGATTTTACTTTGCAGCCTAAACTTTTCTTTCAGGTATAAATGCATCTGGGATTTTTCAATTTACTGTATTTTTAGGGCATTTTTCCCTTTACTGGTAGGACAGAGGGATAAAATGAGGGCGATAGAGACATGGAGAGGAGGAGGTGGAACTGGAAAGGAACTTGCGCAAGTGGGTGCTGACGCCTTCACCCCTTACACCATGGCACCGGCTAATTTACTGTATTTTTGTTTTTTTTAAACAACACAGATGCAGTTAAACCCAAGAGAAAACTCAATCCAACATGTATCCAGGCCGTGCCGCTGTCTTTTAGATCTTTGGTGCAAAAACGTCATGTAAGAGGAGACATTAAGTTCAAGTTAATTACTAACTTTATCTATTAGCTTTAGATAAGTCAAAGCCAAAGTAATTTGACGTAATGCAGGTTATACCAGGTCAGGATATGTAATCTAAGACCTGCAAAATTAGTGTTGGTATTAAGAACGGTTCAATTATAGATTTTTACTTTAAAAAGGAAATGTTTACTGTCCCTTGCAGCTACTGACACTCATCGACTGGGATTATAAATGAACTTTAAATACCGTCAGTGAAAGCTGGCAGCGTTTCTTTCCTATTCCAGCACCTTCAATAAACCATGGTCTTGAGGACAAACTCTGTTCCTTGCATCGCCTCAGACTCTGTAAATATTTAGACGCGCTTAAATACACGCAAATTAAGATAAACTGCAAATCCAGACAACCGAGGAGACACGCCTGGTTGGCTGTCAGAAAAACGAACGTTTGGAGACTCAATCTGTTTGACACAAATTGAGTTTTGGGCTGTGATTTGAAAGCAGATACAGAAGATTGAACTGACATTAAAAACTCAAACTCAGATACAAATAGAAATTGTAATAGACGGTTTAAATAGCAAAATTCATGATAAGACTTGTTTTACAAACTGAAACCATCAAAAATCAGATCTACAGCAGTAATTTATCCATCCTTAGCTATAGCACTGCTAGGTCAGGGTCTTGTTGATTTAAATTAAACTTTTATATTTTGGTAGTTGGTTAGAAAACATTGCAAACAGATTCAACAAAAAATACATATATTACATTAAAGCTGCACAATATATCGTTTTAGCATTAAAATTACAGTGTGTGTATCTGCACTAGTCACATGGCAGGATGTACAATGTGCATGTGACTTGTGGATTGACCCCAAAGTTAAATTATAAAGTAAAAGTTTAGCATTTTCCCATTGTTTTAAGGTCTGTTAATGTGTTAACATTAGAAAGCCTCCAAAAAAAATCCCTTTTGCAGCTTTAATGAAGATTAATACTTAATTTACACAGAAAAACTCTTGCGCTGTTTAGCTAATTTGCATATTCATTCTATCATATTTATTTATGATTATAATTTGTGTTATATATTTTACATAGATGCAAAATTAACCTAAAGTTTCTCAAATGTATTCTCTAAATTTATTTAAGTCATTGGTTTAATTTTTTAATATATCAAAATATATATCACAATGTCTAATTTTTTTAATATCGTGCAGCGATATAATTTATATTATGAATAATTTATTCATAATTTATTTTCCGGTGCCAATTATGAACTTAAGTGATATAGAGGACAATTCACACCCCATGCTGCATTGCAGTCCTTTATCCAATTACATTTAGGCAATTTGGCAGACTCCTCTATCCGAAGCAACTTGCATTTCTTTTTCCTTGTTTTTCACCAGCCAGCAGCTTGCTGGTGCCAGCAACTAAACACAAAATCTTATAATCAGCCACCATTTCCCATCGACTGGGTGAGACAGAGATAAACAAACCCTTTTTTAGTTAAATCCCACCCAGGTCAGGTTAAGCCTAATTGGACAGATTTGGGTAATAGCATTGTGTAAAACCCAAGTTTGACTAATAAGTGTGACTTTGAAGTTTTATAGTTTTGTGAAACAATAAAAAAACTAGTTTCGGACTAGGTATAACACACTTTCTAAAAAATACAATGTTTCTCTTTGTGGTTCCAAAGAGCTTTCGTTCCCCCTTTCTGAATAAGACTGGCATAACCTTGCGAATATAACGACAATACCGACTGGTGGAGTTTAATAGCTTTAACAGGGAAAAGCTGCTGGTTTAATGTCTCCTATTTGAAAAGACACTTTTATAATGAGTTAGACTGAGCTTGACTGGCAAAAACAGATGGTATTTCCAAATCAGCGAGTGTCCAACAGTGCGCTCAGACGACTGAATCTCATGTAAAAGTAGAATTGTGTGTTTTACATTTAGAAAATTGGCATAAGCAGAAAACCCCCTAAAGATTCCCTGTTAGTGTGTGCAGAATATCTGTAATAAAATGTGGTATTGTGTACTTGCAGTCAACCATTTGCATTTTTCCTGAGTTCCTGAGCAATTTACAAATGTGGTGTCTTCCGACGTTTATCCTCCTGCTTCAAAACAATCTTCAAGAAGGATTCTGCTTTTCTTTTTTTTCTTTTCTTCTATGTTCTGTTTTTTTTTTTTCCTGCCCGTCTCTTTAAGGTTTTGTCAGGCCACTTGCGTGACTGAAGGGAGTGGAAAAAAAAAGTGAGTCTTCAAAACCCCATTGGCACGCGAGCCTGATCTATTTTTGAAGCACGTCGCTTTTTTTTTCCTGAATGTAAGACGCAAGAGAAAGAAAAAACACATCAGCCACAGGCAAAGCGAGCCAGTGGTAGAAATGAAGAGGTCTGGTTCTCATTTTCAAGCCGCCCTGCCTCTCTGATTTACTTTGCTGGAGAACAAGTATGCCGTAGCGGTGGGTAGAGAAAGGCCACCGTGACTCCGACTCCATCCCTACCACTCAGCCTTTGTCACTTAACATACACTCTGGGCTGCTTTTCATTAGTGTTCCCAGCTGCTCGATTCTCACGCTTCCACACTCTGCAGTATTTTGATTAATTTCTCTTTTCTGTTTTGCCTTTTTCTTTCCTTATGTCCGCCATGATGGAACTTTTGAATTACCTCATTCTTGCCCTATTTTCATTAAAAAGGAGTCTGGATCTAAAGCCAGACCCAAAAGCTGTCTATGCTTAATTGAAAAAGGGAAAAATCTGGTTTCCCGGAGTTATTTACACTAATATAAGCAGAGTAAGGGCAGAACGGTGGCTTAGTGGTTAGCACTGTTGCCTCACAGCAAGAAGGTCCCAGGTATGATTCCCGGGCAGGGGTCTTTCTGTGTGGAGTTTGCATGTGCTTACGTGGGTTTACTCCGGGTTCTCTGGTTTCCTCCCATAGTCCAAAAACGTTAATTGGTGATTATAAATTGCCCATAGGAGTGAGTGTAAGTGTGTGTTTTACCCAGTTATGGACTGGCAACCTGTCTATTGTGTACCCCTCCTACCTTTCGCACCTTTCAGAGACGGCTGGGGTAGATTCCTGTGACCCCGAATTAGGGAATAAGCGGGAAGATATAAAATGAGATGAATGAATAAATTAGGGAATGAGCAGAGTATGTACTAGGTCGGTTTGTTTTTGGTTTAATTTATTTGTTTTGGAATATAAGTCCAGACTAAATAAAATATGCCTAACTTGGCTAGTCATTATTTGCGCTAAAATGTTTTCGGAGATGCTGATGGTAGCCAAAATACAGACTAAACTAAGCTCATATTGAAACTGAACCGAATGAATCAGTACCGTTAAGGCTTCTTAGTGGTTGTGCCTGATCATTTATACTTCTAAGCTGTTCCACTCCGATCAATCACAGCTTATTATAAAAGCAAACTGAAAAACCAGAAAACCCCAAACAAATCCTTAGGATGATGTAATTAAGTCTTTTTGGTAAAGTTTTTTTTTTTTTTTTTTTTTTAAATGTGGTATTTACGGAACGGATTCATACGCCATCAAATACAACCAAACTGCCAAACACTATTCCGAGTGTGTATTTAGCTCTTCCTTGTTTCAGCCATTTCATCTTAATGTGCTTACAATGACATACTACTGCAACTGCAAGGCCAAAAAAATTCTCAAATGTTTACGGAAGATATTTTGCTTTATTCCAATGTTTCATAAACCGAGACTCCACTGAAAACGAAAAAAAACCTGACTTAAAATGTCTTGCATAAACTTATGGCACAGGTTTCTGTAACAGTACCAGCACGATGGAGCCCAGTTTATTCTTTTTTATACTTTTTTTATACCCCACAATCACAAAGCTAGACACTGTTTATAGATTTAGATCTCATCTCGTGGTTCGCTTTGCCTTGTTTATTCTTCAGACAGACTGATTGATGTGCAGACACAACATTGCAACAGATCTTGTGACCTTATCCTTGACAAATCTAGGACCAACTTTTAAACAATGACAGACTTAAGTGTTAAATAGCGACCTCTTAAAAAATGATTATATGCTACCTTTGGACTTTTTCCAACCATCTATAAAGCAACCTGTGACAGGGGATCAAAATAATTCTAAAGTATAAATAATCCAAAAGAAACAAAGTACTACAAAACTTTAGTTCAGAAAGTCTCTCAAACTTCTAAATCTTTTTTTTCTCACTCTGTTATTCTTGAGTAGCAGCTCTGTTGTTTTAACCTCATCAGCACAAGTCCTGGTTATTCTCTTTAGGTTTCCATGTCAGTGGTTCTCTGGCGTTCGTACCGGTTAGATCCTCATGGGACGGATAGAAAACGAGATTGATGGAGTGAATACAGACATCTTCCAGTCTCTCCACAGAACAGGGGAAATGAAAAAGAGCCAATAAGATGCTCTGTTTTCTAGAAACACGATTCACAGAGGGGAGAACAATGAAAAATATCATTGGACATCCTGGACACACCTGTGTGATAGACCGTTGTCTCAGTGACTGGAGTGACAGATCAATAGTGGTTGTGTTGCTATTGAAATATCAGTAAAAATGGCAAAAAATATTTCACTTTGACAGCTACAGTCTAATAGATGGTTAAAAGATGGTGGAATTTCACCAACACAGATTACTGTTATACTAATAATAATACAAACTTCTGGTCTTTCTATTCAAAAGACTTTTACCTAGATGTTGAGGCATGACTATGGGAATTGATGGTAAATAAATCAAGATGTCTTGGAAAATGCTAGCTATAGCCTGATAGCACCAAAAGTGTACATTGCATTACATTTACATTATTTAGCAGATGCCCTTATCCAGAGCAACTTACAATATTCCCTTGTTATACAACTGTGCAGTTGCTTAGGGCCCCAGCAGGGGTGTCTTGGTGGTTCTGGGAATCGAGCCCGGGTCTTTGGGTTGGTAGTCCAACACCCTAGCCACTGCGCTACCACTTCCCCCGTGTATGGCCCAGCCGTGCGATTTAAAGCCACGCCTCCTTAACACATGAACATGCACAGACTAGACGACCAGAGACAACATAAATACAATACACCATGTGTTATTCACCGGTAAAAAACTAGTAAAGCTCAGTTGATAACAGAACTAAAATACCAGTTATTAAAATACTACTAATACTAATACAAGCTGCTGTGGTGGTTGAGCTAATTCGCAAACCTACACAACCTACATCATCTTGCAGACCCTTTGACTCTTGTAGTCGACTTCAGTGTGGAAACACAACACTTATGCGCAACATACATATGTTGACTGACAGGTAGGAAAGCCTACAATAGTAACAGGACCAAACCTTTTGATTAGACGAACATTTCTTGGTCCTACACCTTCCACCGAATATATAAATACATAAAAATACATTTTGACATCTTAACATAATGTTTGTTATCGGGATGTGATGAGACTTTCAACCAGCAGAACAAAAAATGTGCTCCCAAATTCAGGGCTTACATTCAGGTTATTTTATGCCAACATTTAAGAACAACGTCATCAAAGATCTTTTTCTGTACAGAGTTTGATTGCACCGTCACTGCACCTACTTTTTCCACCGTCATTGCACCTACTTTTCCTCCTCACTTAATGTTCACGCCATGAAAAACCATATTTACACTCCACCATTAATCTTTTATTACAGATAGATAGATAGATAGATAGTGTTTAAGGAAATACATCTTTTTCTATGGTGTTACTTCTTAGTGTCCAGCTGGGTCCCCCCCTGGGTAAACTTTCTGATCTACATAGATGCTACTGCTTAGCAACATTCATACCAAATATAAATTCTATGCAAATACATTATGGGTCATCAGTGGGGTTAGTGAAAACAATAAACCTGCTTCGAATTCCGGTAAAATCACGCCGCCCCACTCCACTCCTCATTCGGCTCCCACTTCACTCCGCTATGCTCACATACAGATAGCTGTGTCCTTCATGGCAACAGTGTGGGGGAAAAGCACAGATGAGTGTGATGGTCAAGGTTACACAAACCTTTTTACTTACAATGTAGTTTTAGAAAGTACTACTTTTTAATCACATTTTTATTTACTATTTCTGCCACTTTTTATATACTTTCTGATAGAGACATGCTGGAAACTTTTCAGTTCAATTTGTAATCAAATACCCGCTGTCACCACACCTAAAATTAAATGTCACTTTTGGCGGCAATCAGAATATAAAATAAGCGAACCTTGAACCAGGAAAGTCAGGTTTTAGAAGTACTTTAGAGATTAGATATAGAAAATATTCAGATATGAAAGCTGAGAGAAAACCAGTTACCATGTAATTAGTAACATAATGGAAAATTATAATTGCATTTTAAACTAAAGTCATTACTCATTTTTACTTGACAAAATGTCTTTTTTATGTTACCTATTATTTATATTAACTAATTATGTTTTTATTGTTTTCTATTATTCAGTGCTCGTTAAGGCTCCATTTAACCTTTATAAACCCTCTATAAATAAAAATATTCCATGTTTCTTCCACAAGAAATATATACTAATAGGACATCCTTTTTTTAATAGCTTTAGCCTGATTTTGTCTCATCTTTACTTTACTATGCCCTTCACACTTCTGGAAATGCGTTTAATTTACTTTTTTAGTTATTCAGCAACTATAGTATTAGTAAAATCAGACACTAATGTTAGGGTGAGGAGGTCTGGGGTGCAGTCGGTGTTCCAGTTTATCCCAATAGTGTTCAGTGGTGTTGAGTCAGAGTCAGGACACTCTTCTACTACTAGTTCTTCTACTACAACCAGAACACATTGTGTCTTCATGGAGCTCAGGGGGCTTTGTGAACAGGTACATTGTCATGCTGGAACAGTGTTTGAGTCTTTAAGTTTGAGTTGCAGGACATCTTTTTGCTATATAGAGACATTTTAGACAATTAAGACAGGTAAGGTGTCCACATATGTCTGACCAGCTGGTGTAGATTAGTAAATATAGAAGAGCAACAAAAGCAGGTGAAAGGCGTAGAAGTTAGAGTGACTGTGGACATTTGCTTCTCAGGCCACAAAAGTGTTAGTGAAATCAGACATTAATGTGAGGAGGTCTGGGGTGCAGTTGGTGTTAAGTCAGAGTCAGGGATCTAAACAGGACATGAGAGTTTATTCACTAAGACCAGAACACTGCATGTCTTCATGGAGTTTAGGGGCTACATTTACAGCATTTGGCAGACACCTTTATCCAGAGCGACTTACATTTATCTGAGCAATTGGGGGTTACGGCCCACAACGGTGGCTTGATGGTGCTGGGTCAAACCCTAGTTTTTCTGGTGCTGGGAATCGAACCCTGGTCTTTCGGGTAGCAGTCCAACACCTTAACCACTAAGCCACCACTTCCCCGTGGGCTTTGTGCACTGGGACATTGTCATGCTGGAACAGTGTTTAAGTCTTTTAGTTTGAGTGGCAGGAAATCTCATTGCTTTCTAGACAATTGTATGACACCAATTCTGTGGCCAAAATTTGAGAAAGTCACACTTATAGGTATCCACATACCTTTGGCCAAATAATGTAAATTGTATTATATACAGTAAATCTAAAAAAACCATAATTTATGTTATTTTCATAGTTTCGTTTATTTTGTTTTGTTTATTCTTGTCAAACCTGCTACTTAACAGCTTTGACAGACAATCATGACAGAGTGTCTCCTGACAGGGTGTCCATTTACCACTCCCACTCATATATTTTAAGCATGAGCTCTGTTCACTTTTTATTCATACTTCTTTCCAGGAGCTTCTAATTTTTTATTATGTGAAAATTTCTTGGCAAAGGTTTCTGTGAGTATGAGTGAATGTCTTGCTAAAAATGTCTTGGACTTCGTCTTTATATCAGGTTGCACTGGCACCTGCTTTCTTCCTTAGACCGTTTTTCTCCTGCAGTGTTCTACTTAGCTGTATAGGACATGCAAATGGTGGTGGTAATTCTTTAAGATCTGCACATGTTGGGTTTTTAAATGAGAAACCTAAATTTGGTCAATGTAGCAGATACAGTAGAAATAAGGATTTTAAAGTCGATTATGAACTTCAATGGGAGGCAATGAAATTGCTGTAGGAGTGATAAAGCGGGCAGCTGAATTCTGGACCAGTTTAAGCTTATGAAGGGATTTCTGATGGAGACCAAAAATAAGAGAATTACAATAATCAATTCGGGAAGAGACGAGGCTGTTAACGAGGATAGAGGTGGAATGGGCGGGGAGATACAATTGTGTATTCTGATTTCTTATTTGGTTCAAAATTGACGGATACTAAAATCAGAAAAGCTTTTCCCTTGCCTTAGTGAAAGAAAATCACTCGGCGATGCCACAAATATATGTAGGCAGTGGTTAAAAAGCAGATCTGAATACTAGCCAATCATGGGAAACTATAGGCTCTGGTATGAAGAAGTGGGTAATCACGTACTTTTGAGTTATTGTGGATTGTGATGTAGCAATTTTAAGAAGATATAGAGGCTTTAAGTGTACACACATGCTAGACATTATCTTCATTTGTTGGGAACTGTGATGTAATCCAGTGGGTAAAATTTAGCAATTTAGCTTTAATTTGGCTGTATTTAGAAATATTTTGTGTGAAACCAAACTGTCACTGTGAATTTTGTTTAAAGATCTTTTTGCATTAATTATCAGCTCTTCCTACGTTATAAGAACCTATTACTAATGGAGCCAGCTTATGCATTTAACTGAGTTAATGTTAGATAGATAGAGCATATCTATTCATCTTTTCCCTCTTTTATCTCACTTTCCAGCTGTGCTTGTTGTGCTGTGACCTGATATGAAATCAATGCCTGATTTACTCTGATACCTCTTTTTCTGCATTTGTGACTCACCTTTGGCTATTGCTAACACATACAGTAGATACCCACAAGATACCTAAAGATATGGACTTTCCGAATATATCTTGTCCTCAAGTCTCCCCCATTCAGGGGACATGCTTATCTGGATACTGTAGATACGTGACGGCACTATAGTGCAAAATGATTTAAATGACCCAAATGAACAAATGAATTAATCCAAACTCGTTGTCAGGACTTGCCGGTTGCATCGCCCTGCCGAGCCACCGGAGGGCAACAGTGAGTCTTTCTGTGTTTATGTTCTAGTCCAGCGGTGGGCAACCTTGGTTCTGGAGGGCCTGCTGTGTCCTGCAGAGTTTAGCTCCAAACCTAATCAAACCAATTACCTAACCGACCAATCAAGATCTTGCTAGGTATACTTAAACCTTACAGGTAAGTGTGTTTAGGCCAGTTGGAGCTAAACTATGCAGGACACCGGCCCTTCAGGACCGAGTTTACCCACCCCTGTTTTAGTAGTTGTTCTCAATGTCCTTGTTAAAGTCTTGTCATGTGATTGCTCTGTCCATGTGTCATGCTTTTATTGGTTTATTTTGGTCATATGTTTCTCATTGTGTTTACCAAAACTGTGTTTAGCATCTAAAGCCTTATGACTCGTGACACTCGTTTATCAGTAAAATATTATTTAATGATTAATTTGAGACCTTATTTATTAATTGATTAATTTTGACACATTATGTTGACTTTGTAAAAGCAATCAAGAACCCAAAGATCAAAATTTTAATAACAGGGTTCTTTTAAATGTTATTTTTTTGTGTTGATGTTTTGTTTTGTATATAATCAACAGTTTGCTAATGTGTTAGCAAGTGTGTTATTATAATAACTTTTAATGCTATCACTTTTTAATGTATACTATAACGGAAAGAAAAAAAAAATCTGGATCTGCATTTTTTTTTCTTTATTAGTTTCCTTGTATGCTATTTTTAATAAAAGACTTTTCTACTGTCATATGCTCAGCCCTCATACATAGTGACTCTTTAACTCTTTATGTGTTCAACTCTTTTGAGAAACGAGGTTATTTGCACCATTTATATTTATTCATTTGGCAGCCATTTCAGACCAAATGACCCACGAGAGAGTATAAATACAATCAAAGCACAGAACTAAGCAGTTGATGGCTGTGTTTAAGGACCCAAAGGTGCATTCTGACCCTAAACCATTAAAAGTCTTGAGAGGAACCACAGCGTCATGAATTAAAATTTTAAGCCTTACATATATTTAAACTTTATCAAATAGTACAGACTTCTCAGAAAGGCCCTTTTCCCTTATGTGGCCTTGAGGCAGAATTTACTTCAGCTAGGATTTTTTAAAATCTTCTTAATAAAGTTGTCAGCTATCCACAGCTTTTACGCTCTTTGGCTGTGATCAACAGTTCCCAATTATCATTTATGCTTTAGTGTGTTCTGAGAGCGCCAGAAACTGGGATAAATCACTACGATTTTCCTGACTGCTTTACTGCCAGAAAGATGATGAAACAAGCCCATTTTTGCTATAATGCGGCGGAATTGTGTAGCCTTATAACACATACAGCTGCTACTTTTTTAGTGCGCACGACGTCTGGTACGATGGCAACATTTTATACCTGTTTAAAGACTGCTTCTAACTAGAGGCTAGAATTAAAGACCAGGACCACAAACTAGAGGCCGGTTACATGTGAAAATACTTAATGGCATCTTTGATTTACTAAAGGATATACTAAACGCCAGAATCGACTTCCTGTGAGTGTGATTTCAGATGTGCCCAGATTTGGTGCTAGTTTTTTCTACAGTCTTAAGATGACTGCTTTATGGAGGGCTGGTTTTCAGGGATGCGGTTTCTCACAGTGTGTTATAGCACGGAGGAAAAGCAGGCAGGGTGGGCCACTGAGAGAACACATAAAGACATGAAGGCATTTAAGAAAGGGTTAGACTCTTTAGCATTCGTT
Organism: Bagarius yarrelli; assembly: GCA_005784505.1. Classification (NCBI taxonomy): domain Eukaryota; kingdom Metazoa; phylum Chordata; class Actinopteri; order Siluriformes; family Sisoridae; genus Bagarius; species Bagarius yarrelli. Next base: position 3,190,730 of record VCAZ01000014.1, on the reverse strand, counting down.
TCTATAGACCCTTGTGAAGCAATCCTGTCCAAGTCATAGTCCAAATGTATGGAATCGCTCAGTCAACACTACGCTAACACCGTTAACCAAAGAGAGGTGGCTGGAGATGGATTTTCCAGGAGAATATACATATATATATATCATACATATCAGTGGTGCATTGGGTCTTTAACCAATTAGGCCAGCAGAGAAGGTCTTGCTAACCCTTACTGCACACCACTCTATAATATATATATATATTGGGAAAGGTGAGGTGGGGAAGGTGTCGAACTGATACCAGCAAGACCAAAGTTGATTCCCAACCCCATCAAGCCACCACTGTAGGCCCCTGAGCAAGGCCCTTAACCCCCACTTGCTTAGTTGTATAAAAGAAATAAATGTAAGTCGCTCTGAATAAGGACGTCTGCCAAATACTGTAAATGTAAATATATATATATACATATATATATTTATATATGGTGTCTTAGCTGTAGCTCTAAAAGCGATTGGGGCAACAGTGAAGCGAGATTAACAAATGTGTTTTCAACTGCAATAGTGTAACATTAATGACAGAAGAGCCACACACATCTCAATTATATTAATCAATTTCACCCCGAAACACACAATTTTTTGACTTACTGTATAGCTAGAAACCTAAAAAAACAAAGCCTTACATTCCATTATATCACAATGGAATTCCTTACTCACAGATCCCAACTTTAAAAGCTGGGGTCAGAGCACAGGCTCATCTATTGTCCAATGCCCCTGAAAATGGTGGGGTTACGGGCTTTGGCCAAGAGCTCAAACATCATTGGCAATTCATACACTTAAATCCCCAACCTTTCTATGTAAGCCTTCACCTCTATGTGAGCCACCATTTGCCTTACTATACATGGCTTTCTATGGCCAGGAAAAGTAATAGGTCAACCTGCATAACCTGGCCTGGATATACATCTATTCCCTAAAGTTATATGGTGAAATTCAACTGTGTCAGTTTTAATTATGCTTTAATTCCTCACTAAGAATGTTTTGTCTGTGTTAAAAGTGATGGCTCAGTGGTTAAGATGTTGGACTAATGCCTGAAAGATCTGTGTTTGATTCCCAGCACCACCTGCCTCATAGGTCTGCATTTAGACTTTTCTCTGTTCTGGCACCAGGATGGTGAAATGAACCTCCTATCAATGCCAAAACAGTCCATTAACTGACTTTCTTGAAGTAACAACCTCTTTTTAATTAAATAAAAGTGTCTATGCTGGTCTTTCAAGAGTTTTTGTGAGTTGTTACACTTTGAATTGTGATCTGTTGTACCAGTATTGAGCTGTTTAATGATGTGACTTAAAGCACTTTTGTATGTCACTCTAGATAAGGAAGTCTGCTAAATGCTGTAAATGTAATGTAATGTAACAAGAATCAGGGTATCAGGGTGGAACTCTCAGACCAGACAGTGACAAGCTAGCAACGGCCAAGAGGTAGAAAATAAAGCATTAAATGGCACTTCCACCACCATGTTTTCGTTATACCGAAGCCTACATTTTTAGCCACCCTATAGCTAAATTATGTTAGTTATATGTCTAGTTAAAAACAATTGGTCCAGTAGTTCACATGGCTTCAAAATGTATCTACAAGAACACAGCGATGGTGTATGCGGTGATGATGTAATATCAAGAGAATCCGAAATGCTAAAGGTATTTAAGAAATTTATCAAGACAAATTGTTGCCATTAATTCTTAACAGGATTTATTGCAAACTCTGTATAGAACGATCTTTTTGTTTTCTTATTAATACCCGCTATTATAAATCATATTCCAATGCCAGTTGCAGGTTTCTCAAATGATTCCTCGCAATAAATGCACGCGGAATGACGGCCCACACATGAAACCTTTCCATTTCCATCTCCTACTTGGACATTTTTTTACCACTACAATTCTCCAAGATGGGTTTTCACACCCTGTCACCTTCATGTCTCCTCCCTGAACTGTGTGCCTCCTACACTTTACTCTCACGTCTTCAGGCAGAGGGATCGACCTTTCAGCACCAAGCAGGATTCCCAGAGCTTAAACGCGGGTTCTCGGAATTCTTTCCATCTTTTACAATCCCTCCTAAAGCCACAGCTGATTAATAGAAAGGACCCACAAAACTTTTTTTTTTCCAGTGGTTTTTTATTGCAGTTCTGCACCATCACACCATTCTCTCTTTTCTAGAGCAGTAATTAAAGTGTGAACTCTAATGATTGTTGTTTTTTGGTAAACGATCCATTTCGCGGTATATAAAAATGTCACTACAACATTTACAAAGTATTCGTGAGGTTCTGAAAAAAATGAATGTAACGGTACAGTGGAGATATTTCTGTTTCCTGTTTCCACATTTTGATCAGCCTTTTGAACAAAGCCAGAGACATATTTTGCACATATTTTGCTTAGTGTTTAGCACTGTTGCCTCACAGCAAGCAGGTCTCGGGTTTGATTGCCTGGCAGGGCCCTTTCTGTGTGGAGTTTGCATGTTCTCCCTCTGCTTGTGTGGGTTTTATTCTGAGTTCTCCGGTTTCCTCCGACAGTCCAACAAAATGTATATTAGGCTCAGGCTCAGTTCCGGAGGCTCAGTGTCCTGCAGAGTTTAGCTCCAACTCAGTTCACCACACCTGCATGTAAGTTTTAAGTATACTTTACCTTAATTAGCTAGTTCAGGTGTGTTTGATTAGGGTTGAAGCTAAACTTTGCAGGACGCCAGCTCTCCAGAACAGAGTTTGGTGACCCTTGATCTAGAGTCTAGCCCAGGGACAATAAGCACACAGAGGTCATCAGGAACCGGTTAAAAACTTACCGGCAACTTTTAGGACTCCTTTGCTCCAAACCTGAGGATGTAAGCCATGGTTACCAAACTGGATGTCCTGCAGAGTTTATCTCCAACCCTAATGAAACACACCTGAACTGGCTAATCAGGGTTTTGCTTGGTATACTTAAAACTTAGATGCAGGCATGTTGAGGGAAGATGGACCCTCTGTGTGCTCACTGTTCCTAGAATAGACTCTAGACCCTGGATTTAGAGTCTATCCCAGGAACAATGAGCACACAGAGGTCATCATGAACAGGGTAAAAACCTACCAGTGACTTTTAGGTCTGCCTTGCTCCAAACCTGAGGATCTAAGCCAGGGGTCACCAAACTCGATGTCCTAACAAAACACACCTAAACTGGCTAATCCCGGTTTTGCTAGGTATACCTAATGCAGACATGTTAAAGGAAGTTGGACCCTCCAGGACTGAATCTGGTGACCCCTGATCTTAACCTTCCAAAAAAACAAACTTTATCATAAAAACTAACTATAGGATACAGTGACAAGATTACAACTACCATGCGTCTAGAGGCTAAAGCTCAACATACTATAGCACTACCAGGCTGCTACTTCAGGCTGTTTCATGACAAAATACCCAAGAAGGCGTGAATATTTTACAGGCTGAATCATATCAGCAGTTGGTTAAAACTTTTTTCCAAAACCTTAAAACATCCCCAAGGATCAGAAACCATGGAGTCTGGTTTTAGGAAATGCTAACAAGGGTAAAAATGTAACTTTTGTAACTTTTTTAAAGCATTTGTTTTATAAATAGATTTTTAACTTAGAAAACCAGACAGCTGAATGTTCTGTGTGATTTCTCACATTAAAGCAAAATAAGTCAGACGTAATCAGGGGCGTTCTGGTATTGAAGAACTAGTTTCTTAATACTAATTTTATCTCCGATCACACTGCATCCTTCAGCCCGTGTTGTACGTGACTTACATCTGTTATTTGTAGAAGTATATCTCTTGACCCGAGTGTGCTCGTTTTTCAAACCAATAACGTCATTCGTAGGATTTCTCTGCGTCACTGCCAACAATGAAAACACCATTACAGCAGAAGCGATAAAAAAGAAAACTAGCGCTGCAAGCCTTCATCACCAAGATTATTTTTTTTGATCGCTGGCCAGCAGTGTATTATTAGAGTGAAAAAAATATCAAGATAAAAAAAAAAAAACATTTGCTGTATTTGCAGCCACTTTGGAGTTTGGAGACGTGTGTGGACGAGATGCAGCGGTAGCAGGTGGTTACACAGAGGTAATTAATACAGATGTGTTTTTATGTACATTAATACTTTTGGCATTTGGCAGATGCCCTTATCCAGTGTCTCATTTGGGGTCTTTTGTTGGGACTGGGTTTTGAACCAACAATCTGCTGATTTGCAGCTAAACTCTTATTTCTTACTCATTTTAGAAATCATATATCAAACATGACTAATTCTCTAATCCTATCTGGGCAACCTCGGTCCTGGTGGGCTGGTGTCCTGCAGAGTTTAGGTCCCACTTGTCTCAATACCTACCTGTATGTTTCAAATATACCTAGCAAGAACTCGATTAATTGGTTCCGGTGTGTTTGGTTAGGGTTGGACTCTGCTAAACTCTGAAGGACACCAGCCCTCCAGGACTGGAATGCCCACCCCTGCTCTTTTTTAATGCCGTCTTATAGGTTTGATTACACCTTGTTATAAGATATTTTCTTTTATATCATTTAATAGCCGTGGTCAGGCAAATGGTTAATAAGGGCAATTTATTCTTTTTATTAAACAGAAAAACTGTATTTGAGGTAACAGATAGCACAGCTTTACATAAAAAAAACAAACAAAAACAAAGCCATCTCGAACATAAACGCATCTACAATAACAACAAAAATAATAAAGTTAAATTAGCTGCAACTGAACAACAAAAAGGTACCGGATAAAATAATTCAACCGAAATTAACACAATTGAATAATAAACACCTTTTAAAAGTATTTTAATTAAGTCAGTATTGCTAATTGAATAGTGTCTATGCAAAACATTCAATGTCCAAAGAATATAAAAAATAAAGAGAATTCAGTTTAATTCAATTTAATTTAATTTAATTTAATTCAGTTTACAGTTCAACGATATTTTTGCATTTTTTCGTGAAATGTTTCTGTAGTGTAATAAACATAACCCAGGCTGAAGATGCAGAGAACACTGAGAATAAATCCTGTTCAGAGACTTCAGACGTGGCAGTAGAATCTTAACCAACCGACTCATGGATTCTGTATTCACGCTGTGTGTTTCTCGGTGTGTCGTCAGTGAAATCCTGCTTCCAGACGACTATAATTTGACGCTGCATGAACACGTTCCTCTAACAGGTTTTCTTTTTTTTGTGATGTTTTGAGTTACATGTAGAAATATGATCAAATTATCAAATCATAAATGTATTCATTGTAAACTGGATTTTATTGTTGTCAGCTGTAGCAATGTGATTTGCTTATTCTCTTTACTTTCTTTTTTTATCTTATATTTGCTTGCTTTTTTTTAACTAGTGTAAAAGATCAAAATAGAATCTCGACACGTTTTTGCTCTCCGAAGCTAATTTTTACTGTTTAATGTACGAATATTTTAGTTAATTTAATTTTAATAGATATTAGGAACTTGTAAAAAAAACCCCAAAAAACCCTTGGTTTTCATTTCTGTGTTGTGATTGGTTTGTTTTGGTCATGTGTCTCTCCTTGCTAATATATATAGCCCTTGTGCTTCCTTTTGTCTTTTGTCTTAGATCGTGGATGTTTTGTGTACTACTGTTTTGTGTACCACAGTCTGTTAGCGTCGAGTTAAGTCTGTTAGCATCAAATCAAGTCTGTTAGCGTCGAGTTAAGTCTGTTAGCATCAAATCAAGTCTGTTGGGATCACATTAACTTTGTTAGCGTCAAGTCGAGTCTGGTAGCTTCAAGTAAAGTCTGTTAGCATCAAGTTTATGTTTATGTTGTGTGTCACTTTGCATTTGAGGTTGCAACTACTCGCCGTCAGTGGGTTGTTACAATATTTCACAAGGCAAAATCATATTAGCAATTTCAATTTATCTTAAAATAGTAAATTTTTTATTCTTAATTAATTCAGTATTTCATATGCTGCTGTTCTGTTTGCCTCCCAAACTGCTTATGTTATATAAACAACATCAAAAAAAAAAAATCTTAAGCGAATATCAAAGTAATTGGGTAGCTAACTAGCTAATAAATCTGAGCTAATATGCAGACATAAATGCTTAGTAAGGCTGTGTATTTTTATGAAAAGATTTTATTTTATATGGACCAGCCTTACCAAAGAAAAAAGCATACTTTTTCTGAATAAAAATAACAGCCGAAAAAATGCGTAGTATTCGAACCAACAAAAAAAAAAAATTGAAAGTCACGCTTGTTGTATTTAATAGCAGCCCAAACTTTAACAACCAGTCCAATGCATTTTTTACAGTCTGATGTGTTTAAAAAATAGGCGGAACCCACCCAATATGGCAATTTGTTCTGTCTAGTATGATTATGGGTAGTATGAATGAAATTAAAATAAAATTAGGACGTCCTTCATCCGCCATGTTAATTCTGTCACATGACATTTGATTCACATAGCATTTGATGTGTCACCTAACAGCTTTCCAAAACTTCCGCATATGGCGAGTCGTCTCTCCTAAAGGCTCAAATGGTTAAGGCGCTATGTTGCTCATCTGGAGACCAGGAAGTCCTGGGGTTAAGCCCCACCACCTACAGCTGTTGATCTGAAGACCAGAAACACCTGGGTTTAAGCCCCACCACCAGCAAGCCAACAACTGTTGGGTCCTTGAACAAGACCCTTAACCCTTCCTGCTCCAGGGGCGCTGTATGATAGCCGACCCTGCCCTCTGACCCCAACTTACTAAGATGGAATATGCGAAAAGAATTTCACTTTGCTTTAAAAAGCATATGTGACAAAATAAAGACGTTTTTAGTAAAGCGTACATCATATGCATGTTTTAAATTCATCATCGGGGAACTTCATTTTCGTGTACTGTATTTTGCATACTAAGGATTCAGACATAATACTTGCCTCACATACTCAGTTTCGCACGTCATATGCTTATGATTGTCGCTACTATGAAGCAGCCCACAGAGCGAGAGGTTTATTCATTCTTGTGGCTGTAGCTTGGGACCTTTAGCTTGAAGCCCCTCTTTTCCTTGGTTGTCGATGTATGACGGTGTTTAGATAATTCGACTAACGTTGACTATAACTCTAGACAAATTTTGGAGCAACCGACTAAAAAATGCCATACATGTTATGGACACTACACACGCAGAAAGTACGTAACCAGAAGTTTTTAAGCAACTAATGACTGAACATCAGTGTGATTTAATGAATTTATTATGATTTTTAACCTAAACTCTTTCCTGCATCACATTTCAATGGTAGAGACTCAACCACAAACCCGACTGTGAAAACAGCAGTCCAAAGCCACCGCCTTGGTCTCCAAGTGTTACTATTCAAGTGATAGACACTTAGACTATCGACAAAAGTATAAAAAGTGTTTCCTAAACCCCTTCCTGAAATGTACTCTCACTTTCACTCCTATGGCTCATACTATCTTTTCATAAGCTAAGCTAGTGTATATTTGTATCAAAAAGTTCTTGTACTTGTGTACTGAAAAGTTGTATCATTTACAACATTGGATAGACGCCATTATTCAAAGTGACTTACAATTTATTTACACAGTTGAGCAGTTCCAAATAAAAGACCTTGCTTAAAGGCACAGCAGTGGCAGCTTGCTGGTCCTGGCATTAAATCTACCACTTCTTTAACCACATATCAATCGTGGATCGTTCCTCTTAGATTCTATTCTATCTAATGGTGACTTTTATTACGTTCCCCCTTCCTCCTTCCCACTCTCTTTCTCTCTCTCAATTTCTAGCATATGAGATCCATGAAAAATCTGTTCCAGCAAAGGAAAACGAGCTGCAGGTATCTCAGCCAACAAGCAACCTCCATCAGCTCTTGTTAAAACGATGGGAAAATATGTTTAACGTTAGCACGGTCATTTCAAGTGGGACTGCATGTGGCTCCACGTTGATATGGACATAAAATCAATAGAATTCCTGCAATATTTTCACATCATTTTTATTGCCATAAGAACCGAAGCCGCTCGCGATACAGAGAGAGGAACGCAAAACACGCTGCCGCAGACGGCAATGCAATCTAATAAATGATATGGTGAGACAAGAACTTGATATGCTGTCTTTAAAGAAGGGTTATTGAGATCAAACCTCACATTTTCCCCCTCTTTTCTCTGAGCTTGAACAGACGTTTACCTCACCAGGAGGTTAAACTGTAAAATATATTTGAAACAACATCCAAAGACCTTTGACACACTCGGGTATTTGGGCTTAAAAGAGCGGAACGTTGGCACTAGAGCTTCTATGATATTGTAAAGCACCCTCTGTATCTCATAAGCATATTTTTTTGTCTTTTTTTTTTTAACAAACACACGCACACACACACACACACACACACACACACACACATATATAAGCCCTCACATGGTAGTCTAGAGTTTTCTGCCAGCATCTTAGCCAAAAAAAAAAAAACGCAGTAAAGATTTATAGGGCAGCTCGGTCTGTGGCCCGTTAAGTGATCCCAGGTTCATGTCAGACACACTCTGAGCTCACACAGACGCTTGTTGAAGTTAGCAAATACGACATGTGAAGGGTGAGACCAAACTACACATCGTCCAACATCTACTAGCCTTCTGTGCTCTCCTCAGTTTTCCACGGTGGAAATTGGAAGGTGGGGGAAGATGGATGATTTGTCTGTAAATGAAAAACCTTGTTGAGCTGTGTGGAAATCTCGAATGTTATATAAACAACACCAAAAAAAAAAATCTTAGGCGAATATCAAAGTAATTGGGTAGCTAACTAGCTAATAAATCTGAGCTAATATGCAGACATAAATGCTATGCTTAGTAAGGCTGTGTATTTTTATGAAAAGATTTTATTTTATATGGACCAGCCTTACCAAAGAAAAAAGCATAGTTTTTCTAAATAAAAATAACAGCCGAAAAAATGCGTAGTATTCGAACCAAGAAAAAAAAAATTGAAAGTCACGCTTGTTGTATTTAATAGCAGCCCAAACTTTAACAACCAGTCCAATGCATTTTTTACAGTCTGATGTGTTTAAAAAATAGGCGGATCCCACCCAATATGGCAATTTGTTCTGTCTAGTATGATTATGGGTAGTATGAATGAAATTAAAATAAAATTAGGACGTCCTTCATCCGCCATGTTGATTCTGTCACATGACATTTGATTCACATAGCATTTGATGTGTCACCTAACAGCTTTCCACCACTTCCGCATATGGCGAGTCGTCTCTCCTAAAGGCTCAAATGGTTAAGGCGCTATGTTGCTCATCTGGAGACCAGGAAGACCTGAGGTTAAGCCCCACCACGGACAGCTGTTGATCTGAAGACCAGAAACACCTGGGTTTAAGCCCCACCACCAGCAAGCCAACAACTGTTGGGTCCTTAAACAAGACCCTTAACCCTTCCTGCTCCAGGGGCGCTGTATGATAGCCGACCCTGCCCTCTGACCCCAACTTACTAAGATGGAATATGCGAAAAGAATTTCACTTTGCTTTTAAAAAGCATATGTGACAAAATAAAGACGTTTACAATTACGTTTTTAGTAAAGCGTACATCATATGCATGTTTTAAATTCATCATCGGGGAACTTTTCGTGTACTGTATTTTGCATACTAAGGATTCAGACATAATACTTGCCTCACATACTCTGTTTCATGTGATTTCCGACGTAGCCTTTGCTTTAGCAGCCCTGTTTACAGTATCTCACATAAGAAAGTACACACTACTACAACATTTTGGTATATCTTCTCAAAGTACAATACCATAGAAATTAAACTTGGATATATTTTAGAGTAGTAAATGTGCAGCTCGTATAATAGTATAGATTTACTGTCCTCTGAAAATAAATCAATATATAGCCATTATTGTCAAAATAGCTGGCAACATCATAAGTTACATCAATTAACCATGCAAAATCACATGCCCTATTCATTATGTTCAGGTGTTTGTCAGCTTCATAGGAACCATACAAATTAGTGTCTCTTACATTGGAGCATTTAAAATTTGGTGCAGTTTGAATGATCCAGTGGTCACCCATACTTACCACCGGATGATCAACATGCCACCTAATGGCAAAAAACTCAAAGAATTTGAAAAATAGTATTGTTACTCAATACTGTTACACAAACATGGGTTAGGCTACAAGAAGAACTGTAACACACTAAAACTGACTTACAGTACAGTGGCCAGGGTCATACAGAGCTGTGGAGTTTGCATGTTCTTCTCATGCTTGCGTGAGTTTACTCCGGGTTCTCCGGTTTCCTCCCACAGTGCAAAAACATGTATGTTAAATTGATTGGTGATTCTAAATTGCCCATAGAAGTGAGTGTGAGTGTGTGTGTGGCTCTGTGATGGACTGGCGACCTGTCCAGGGTGTACCCCTCCTGCCTTTCCCCCTTTCAGGGACAGCTGGGATAGACTCCAGCATATCCCTGAGATCCCGAATTAGATAATAAGCGGGTATAGAAGATGAATAAATACAGCGATTCATCAATAATTGTGATTTGATCAGCTGATTAAAGAAAACCCCTCTATACACACTTTTACACTGAATTTACTAGAGGACGGCTCTACAATGGAGCCTCTTTTGAAGTTTTAGAAATGAATCCAGCTTGATAAATGAGGTTCATTGTTCTCATGAGTATAATCACTTGAACAGCAAATGTGTAGTGCTTTCGTGTGATCTTTCCATGTTGAAAGATTTCGCACGAAAAGGCTACTCACATTCATGTCTAAGGCCCGTTTATTTTTATTTTCTGGCAGATACAGGAAAAGAACTGCATGAAGTGGAGGGGGGTGTAAAAGGTTTTGGCCATGTGGATGGAAAACAAAACATACCGTGAGAGGATGAAATTTTCATTCGAATGTTTTTTTTTTTTTGATGCCGGCATTAACACAAGTCCTGTGATATTTTCAACACCTTACTCTTGGCATCGCTTAAAAGTTCACTTGCTTGCTTACAGTCTAGTCCTGTGTTATAGATAATGAATCTCTGGTTTTATCAATTAGATTTTCTAAGACTGGGGAAACCATGAGCCGACTGGAATCAGATACAATAAAGGAGCTCAGATTATTTCCAGTGTTAATCTGTGCTCATGTATTGGGTTTGATAGTCAGTACTGACCTAATGAAGGTCAAGTCTTCTGCTCTTTAGTAGCTCTGGAAAAGTCCCAGCTGGAAGAGTCTCCAGACTAGAGCGGTGGGACCACAGCAAACAAATCTGCCAGACTCGTCTGATTTTACTTCGTATTCCATCCTTCTGCTGCTGCTCTTTCGCTGCGGGCTTTAACACACACTGATTACATATTTCTTGGATGTTTATTTTGAATTAATCAGACACTTTTAAAAGACAATTATTACCCCAACCTTTTGACTAATCATTGTAATGTCCCGCACCAAGTGTGACCAAAACCTCACCAATCGCAGTTTCTTGTTTTTTAACTTTGAAGGTGATGCAGATGTAAGATGGTAATTCTTCCATTTGCAAGCAACCCTGCACAGCCATTGCTCAATGTTTTTTCATAAAAATGTGGATAAACTCCACTCACTGTTGTAAGTGCCATTAAATCGGGAATTTTAACCATCAACAGTCAGGAAAAAGAGCCCACAAAATCATAGAGGGACATTAGAAAAAAAAGCCCGAAGTCGAGTTTCACAAGCCTGCCTTCAGCCTCCTCTATCCTGAACCCTAACACACAATACACAGACTCTTTTTTTGGCTGCATTTACACTGCACATAACATGTGACTTATTTCAGATTTTTTTTTTCCTTCAATGTGGCCCAGATGGGATTTGACCCACAACTGTTTAAGAGGGAAAAAAGCACATGGATTTCAGTATATTTAGCTCAGTGTCAGGCCTTATTTACATGTTGAAATAAATTAGATATGAATCGGATAATGTGCATTAGCGTCTGCTATGTAAGCAGACAGATCGGATGTTCACCTGTCAATGCGAATCAAATGGCACTGAATAAGCAACAATGGACAGGTGGACTGTAAAAACATAAACATTTTTTTTTAGATATTTATAACTAAGCGATATTAATGCTACATTCTCTCCAAGCTTTAAAAAGGGCTCTCCTCTCCCCCCCCCCTTCCTAAAGAGATCATTGTTTTGCTGACTTTTAAATATGATACAGGAGGCAAAATACTAAATAATCATTTCGTCTTCGTCCATCGCGTCCTTTACTTTCAATTCCAGTCAGTACGTCTACCTTGGGTTGTTTTGCTGTGTATAGTGTAAATGTAGACATCAGAAAAAGGTCAATTTTAAGAGGTGTAAGCAGCTCGTCCAAAAAAATCTTCTCCTTTCGGCTATTCCCTTTTAGGGGTTGGCACAGCGAATCATCTGTCTCCATCCAACCCTATTCTCTACATCCTCTTCACTCACACCCACTAACTTCATGTCCTTGTTTATCGCATCCCTATACCTCCTCTTAGTCTTCCTCTTTGCCTTCTGCCTTGTAGCTTCATTTCTAACATCCTCCTACTGATATATATTCACTATCCCTCCTCTGTACATGTCCAAACCACCTCAATCTGTCTTCCCTGACTTTCTTCCCAACACATCTAACATGAGGCAAAAACAAATCAAATATAGGCACAAAATCGGAATCGGGCATCAGGACCTGGAGTGTAAATGCAGCACCAGTGCTACAGTTATTTTGCGTATTTGGACAAAAATCAGTTTAGCGCCCTTGTCTCTTGTTTAGACCGAATAACATTCACATTTACATTTAGACTACTATTAAAACACGATTTTTTTGATTTTTTAACACACTTACTTTGATGTTTTATGCTGTCAGAAAATAATAATTAGAAAGTAACGATTAATCGAAAAGATGTTCGTAATGAAAAATTGTATTCATGCCCATCAGGTTTTTTTCTTTTGGCCTAAACATCTTCTGAGACGTATATTTGAAAGGGAACATCAGTAGATTTTGCCATATTGACATTTTATTTCAGATTTTTTACATTTAAAAATCACCTCTCCTCAGCAGTGATTGAAGTGAAACACAGACTGTCAGCAATGATCAGCACTTACAGAACATCCTGACACATTTCCAACCGTAATGTTTCTAAATGAAATGACTAGAATCATTTTCTCTATCAAATCTGAAATGTTGTTCTCATTTCAACAAGAATAGAAAGCAGGGGATGAAGTAAAGAGAGGAAAGTAGAGAGATGGATAAAGTAACAGTTCGGTATCTATATAGGGAAGTGGTGGCTCATGGTTGAGGTGTTGGACTACCAACCCAAAGACTGTAGGTTCAATTTCCATTAAAATTATTCCATTCCAATAATTTTATTATTTCTAGACTAACAACCTACATAAGGGTTGTCAGGATTTTTAGAATATAATCTGCGGCGACAGACACTGAAATGTCCTCAGACAAGTGGTGGAAATGTTGATTTATTGGTAATATGGACGCTGCTTTTTTGTTGTCTTGTTAATTACAAAAGAGAAAAAGAGGACAAATGACAAATTTTTTTTGTTCTAAGTAAAATAAAACATTTACTTTTCTGGAATTTGGCCCTTGTCCCCTTGTCCAGAGCGACTTACATTATCCTATTTATACTTATGAGCAGTAGTAGGTTAAGGGCCTTGTTCAGCAGTGGCAGGTTGGTGGTCCTGGGAATTGAACTTCCAATTTTCTGATTAAGACTTTGAAACAGCAACCATAAAAAACTCTTATGAGAGTACCACAGGACAAAATTAGATGGATAAATACAGTTGCAGGCGTCTCACACAACCCGCACATACAGATTCTAAAGTATGCGCGGGTTGCATGAGAAAAAATTAAGAAATATCTTATCATTAAATTACTAAAAACAAATAAACTATTATAGATCTACTGCATAAAAGCAACAGGGACAAGAAAAATAAAATGAAAATAATTCACGGGACCCAAAGGAAACTCTTGCATGGTTCAGAAGCGGAATGTAAACTAGACCCACATTGAGGCAAAATGTCTGAATCACATGACACCGGTGGATCACTTTGCGCTGCAGCTACTATGATTATTATTCTATTAAATTAAACTAAAATAAAACCAAACAAATTTGTTGATTTTCAGTTTTTTCTATTTGTATTTAGACTACTAATCAGAAAATCAGGGTTCGATTCCCAGCACTACCAATCTACCACTGTTTATCCCCTGATCAAGGCCCTTAACCTTTATTTGCTTAGTTGTATAACAGAAAATAGTGTAAGTCGCTCTGGATAAAGGCGTCTGCCAGATGTCGTAAATATAAAAGGAAGCAAGTAAAACATATAAGAGTTGCGGGAATTTTGTCATGTTTTGTCCTATACGTCACGACAAAATAAGAAATTTATAGATAAAAGGATAAATAATAATGATTTGACTGAATGCCGTCTCACGAAGATAAAGTTATGTAGCTATAAACATGTTATTGTGGGTTTTTTTTATAAGAATAGACACGATACTGTTGCAGCTATTTCCCCTGCCCATGTGCCCATGTGCTCTGTTTACTGTTATTTAATAAAAACGATGCCAGATCCTGTCACTGTTAATAAAAGGAAATATTTAATAGCTTGCAACAAAGCGAAAAGCCCAGATATAATGCACATATTCATAAAAACTCAAAAAAAAGCATGCAATTATTGTTTTATGGTTTCAAAAGCAGCTTGTCGGTACACAGCAAAGCAGACCTCCCAAAGCAGGTGGTCCTCAGTGGGTAGCAGAAATCCAGCTATAAGTTTCCAGAGCTATAAGATCGTGTTTGATTGGCGTGGTCGGTATCTGGCAGACCAAACCATAGACAAACGTGCTTTGAATGGTTTTTCTGACTACAAACACAGGATATCACCTCAGCAGGGCACATACAAGGCATCTGACCGAGGGGTAAAGGTCAGGCATCCCTGAAACCCATAAAGCAACTATGCGTTTGGAGGGAATTTATCGCCTGACACGGAAAGCATGCGGCACCTTGCACCGAGGTGCATGAAGTCATTCAGATAAACATCTCCAGCCCTATTTCCCAATTTTTTTTCTGAACAAAACCTCATCTCGTTGGTTTTGCTGTGTTGTTCTGAAAATAACTCTTTGGAACAGGGTCTTCCTGGATGTTCGGATTTGTGCAAGACATCAGCCATCACAGGAGTAATTGATTCTTTTCTCACCCTTTATAGAAGATGGTTCAATTGATTTAACAGGCTGTGTTGCGTGAACGGAATTTTGTCCCGAACATAACAAACCGAGCACACCCAGATGGAAATGATGGGCTGTGGACAGATTAGTTCGGCTTTTTTTTTTTTTTTTTTTTTTTAAAAAAAAGTCCCTGTTGAACTGACAGTAGGAGCTGCCTTTAGAAATGACTTTCAGAAATGGCTCTGGGCCTGGCTGAGTTTGGATAACACACACACACACACATGCACTCAAAGACCACATCTCCAGGATGTATATAATGTTTTTTCTCAATGTCTCCTTTTTACGACTTGGATCCCACTTCCCAAATGTCACCAATAATTACTCTGCAAAGTGGTTCCTGCTTCCACATCCAAATGTCAAGACGTTGACATGCCTCACGGTTTTTATGACACCTTCAACAACGTTTGGCGAACACCTTTCAATATATGTGTGTGGCCAATCTATAAACACTTTTTTTTTGTCTCGGGTTCAATTTTTTTTTTTTTTTTTTAGCTTTTGCAGACTAACACCGAGAGAGACTCGGCCAATCCTAATGTTTATTTCTCTATGGAAGCACATACTGTTGTTTTGGATCTCGCACCTCTCAAAGTCCCAGAGATAGATCATAATTTCACATTTTATAGCATGTTTAATGAACTGTTTGGCGAACATTTTTAAATATAACACCTCCAGAAGTCTAAAAACTTCTCCTCTGGACCGCAGAAATGTTTATTTCTCTATGGAAACTGATAATTTGGTTGTCATACTTTTTACGTCTCTACAAATTTATTCATATCTTTTAAAGTGTGTATTATATTGCAGTATTTCAGCAAGAAACTCAATGACATTCTTGGTAAGAGACTTTAGACCGTCTCTAGAGAAATGCATTTTTCCTTCTGATTGGACAAACGATAATTTTCTATCACAGCGACGACAGAAGTCGAAGGTATCGCTGTGACTAAGCCAAATGTTGGAAAGCTGGCAGTAATGAGTGAGCCAATACTTTCTTCGCCCACAAAATTAGAAACAAATGATGATGACCTTGCCTACAGACTAAATCTCTTTCCCCAAGAAATTGGCAGCCTAATACGCTCGTGTGTGTGTGTGTTGAGATTGCTGTGCGGTAATATTTCGCGGAGTATTCCTGGGCAGAGCAAATATATTTGCCAAGCTTTGTTGTTTGTTATACCGCAGCAGTGTTAAATGCTTGACTCTGATTGGTCAATGAGTGTTAATTAATTATCCACAGCACATATGGTTAATGTTCTGAGATATTGATTGAAGGATCAGGGTTCAAGCCCCAGCACTGTAAAGCTAACACTGTCAGGCCCGTTAGCCAAGTGTTTAACTCTTAGGGCTGACTTTGACCTCTGAACCCAACTTTCTAAGCTAGGAAAATACTGGGCAGTGATAATAGTCACAAATAAAGACTTCTTAACTTTTTTTTTACTGTAACAGCAACTTTGAGATTACATCCAGCCGTTTTTCAGCACTTTTCTTTACAGCATAAACTGGGTCTTATTTTAATTCTTATTCTAACTGCAGATTCTTTATTTTATTAGAGTTTTAAAAAGTGATATAACTGTTGAGTTGCAATTTCTGCTGGTTTATTTACATTTATTAGTATTATTATTATCATCATTATTATTATTATTAGGGATGCACAATACTTATCGGACTTCGGATAAATTATCAGGCGCCAGACTGAGTGGTTTTTGTCTTTTGATCACATCAGACTGGAAATAAATGCATTGGTCTTGTTGATAATATTTGGACCGCTTCTTGATACAAGTGGCGAATGTTTAGTTTTAGATACAAACATGATTTTATTTGTATTTTTACAACAATTTAGTAAAAATGTAGAATATATTATTCTACACTAAGGATTTATAAAGTCACTCTGAGTGCCTGGTTTCTACTTTCTATTGGTCGATTTCATCATCACTTATTCTATTGAAAAACAAAAAAAAAACATGTCCTCTTTTATCTCACAGGGATGAAGATACTGTCTGAGGATCCTCATGAATACCTCTGCGCTCAGGTCTCAAGCACAACAGCTCTGAAAAATGTGAATCACCTACAGTATAACAGAGGAAGGGGAAGCCGGGTGTCGACACAACTGCAAAAAGAAGATTTGCTTCTGAAAATACAACATGGACCTGAGATTCTGCGAATGTTTCTGTAAATGGGTTTGGAAAACAAAAGGTGAGAGAAGACTGAAACAATGGAATATAAAAGCTGAAGATTTGGACTAGGTACTGCTCTGTAAACTGTCAGCTAACACCAGACTGAGTCGCTGGTTAAAAACCAATGCATAAAAGAATTGCCAGCGTATATTAAACACAGTGGAATAAACTGTGTTTCCATTTAAAAAGAAATAAATCCATAAATAATTGGTGATTTGCCTCTTGAGCTGTAATAAAAATATAACGTTTATATATTTCTTATTTCCAAGCCCATTTTCTTACTCGTCTACAGCAGGGGTGTTCTCGACCCTGGAGGGTTGGTATCCTGCAAAGTTTTCCTCCAACTTGCGCTAACCAGCCTACCTGTAAGTTCAAAGTAAACCTAGCAAGATCTTGATTAGTTGGTTCAGGTGTGTTGGCTAAACTCTGCAGGACACCGGCCCTCCAGGACCGGGATTGCCCACCCCTGGTCTACAGAGTTGTGATGTATTACTTGAAACTAAATTAGTGCAACGTAATTCACAATTTAAATTGTTATATTTTTGGTGAAAAGGGTCACTTCCTAATAAACATTGTGTACCAACAGTATGGCTTGGTTTTTTCCACACAATTCTTTTTAGGTACTTGGGGTATTTTAGAGGGCAGGAATTAATTTTATATCATAAACCCATTCCTGCTAGTTGAGATGCCCTAATTGCTCAAATTTAAAGTATTCAATCTCTAAAATTCTGTTTAGCCCAACAAAATACTGAAAACCCTCAAAATGATTAGTTTTCTAACTAATTTTATAGCAGATTTAATTTTTTCATCTTCTATACCTGCTTATTCCCTAATTCGGGGTCACAGGGATATGCTGGAGCCTATCCCAGCTGCCTCTGAAAGGGCAAAAGGAAGGAGGGGTACACCCTGGACAGGTCGCCAGTCCATCACAGGGCCTCACACACACTCACACTCATTCCTATGGACAATTTAGAATCACCAATCAATCTAATGTACATGTTTTGGACTGTGGAAGGAAACCGGAGAACCCGGAGTAACCCGGCCTTTCTGTGTGGAGTTGGAACATGCTAACTCCACACAGAAAGGCCCCTGTCCAGGAATCAAACCCGGGCCTTCTTGCTGTGATGCAACCATGCTAGTCACTAAGCCACGTGCTGCCGGTGCAGATTTATTAGACATAATTTTTTTGATTATTTTTTTTATATTGATGGAAAATGTTGATTTGTACAGTTACAGAACATGTGTACTGGTAAAAAGGGGTGAACATTTCCATGGTTGTGGGTCTGTTCTTCCTTTAGATGTTTTAAGGTCTTTTACACAGATGTGTGTGTCCCACATTCCTCCACATAAGAGGACAATAACCTTCCTTTAGTGCCTGAAGTCCACCTATAATCCAGCAGTGCTTGTTAAAAGCACATTAAAAACCTTTGTGGTAAAAAAGTTTTGTAATAAATGATGGCCAGCAACAAAAACACGGCCACCCAAACATAGAAATATAAATATACACATATATGTAGTTTCCCCCAAAAAAAAAAAAAAAAATTTTTAAAATGTCACATCTGGAAAAGTCAGGGTCAAAGGTTAAAACGAGAGGACTGCCCATCAACATGAAGAAGGACGACAGATGCTGAGATTTAGAGGACAGCTTCCCAGGTGCCGATGTCGAAAGTGTGCCGATCGATGGACGTTCGGGCCGTAAACACAGAGAATCTTTTTATCTGATGAGGAGGGCAAGACGAAGGTCAGAATACAAAGCCATACATAACGAATAGACCGATTTATAACGGCTCTAGGGATTAGACAAGGATAAGGGCCTGGAGCATCTGCTAGTCTGCATGTGTATTTCTAGTATCTGTGTACTGCAAACTACTGTTTTTAGATTTAAAAAAAAAGGAGCTCTTAATAAGCAATAACAATTTCTCTTCTTACTGATGTCATTCCTTCCCTCACTTTTCTTTACTTCATATGACAAAAGATCAGAGCACAAATAATCTTCATTATCTCAACCCCTAACAACCCCTTTAGAAAAAGGTACTATTAAAATACTTATTATTGTCATGTTCTGGGGTGGACAGGAAAAGAAGGAACGAGGAGATTGGATGCAACAGACTTTTATTTTGTAACAAAAGGACAAACTACAGGAAACAAACGAGCTAGCAGTCTAGAACTGAAATAGGAAACTTAAGGAAACAATGGAAAGAAACTAGCATACCAAGCGTTTAGCAATAAGCATTAGCGCTTTGCATGCACGATTTAGCATTTTGACTAGCATTTGCAATTTAGCATTTTCATGGTTATTCCAGGTTATTTCATGGTGTAGCAAAGTTCCTATGTTCTTGTCTGGATGTCCTGATCTGGAAGACAAGGTCATCACTAGGAAACTGCCTCTGGGCCCTATTGTTTCTGTGCTGATCCACCAACTGGGCTGGAGACAACATCAATCACACACACACACACACACACACACACACACCAGATGAAAAAATACTTCAATTGCGGCTAAGTTTTCTTGATGGAATAAATCTTAAGTCGATTTTTTTTGGTAAAAGACTACAAAGTCCTGACACTTTAAGACTCCTTCTATAACTGTTAAACAAACACAGAAATTAATTCACTATCTTCTGGTCAGCAGTCCAACACTTTAACCACTGAGCTACCAATTCCCATCTTCAACACTACCTATTACCAGTAGAACCACCAATTTTTTTTAAAGTGGATATTACAAATAGTCCCTTTGGGATCTAAGCAGAGGAGGTAAATTATAAGCAAAGTTGTGCAGAATGCAGCTGTTTGCATCTGTGCGTGTGTGTGTGTGTGTTTCTGACATTTAAGCTATTTTTCAAAGAGCAGCAGGACAGCAGAGAAGCATATTTTTTTTGATTATGCATTTGCACCCGAAGGAGAAATGTAGACTTCATCAAGTTTAAGGATGTATCCTGCTCTGATGGATGTGTCCGTGTGACACTTTAATAGTGTTGTTCTGGCATGAACTGATTTTTTATTAGTAGTATTTTTTTAGAAGACCTTGCAATTCCTCTGTGTAGTCTGACAATGGGAAACGTCTGCTTTCCTACTGAGATCAGTGTTAAAAGTTCGAGGCGGAACATGAGGCAGGCTGAGGCGTGGGCTGTAACTACACAGAAAGCTCCGGTTTCAAATTCCCAACGTTGCGTGCATGGCCATGTTTTGACCCAACCACAGGTAGCAGCTATTAAAAAGAAGCCTTAAATGAGCAATTGGGGGAAAATGCCAACCAGCCCCTTTATAGAATTTATGACACCAGAAAGAGGTCTGTTTTTTTGTAGGCTCTATGCTAGTCTTTTGATTGTGCAGGTGACTTTTAACGGGAAAATGACTGTGTTCCTGCTGAGGTGGTCGAGCTCCTGTATTTAGGGTGTTGCTTTATCACATGTTGCTGGTGTTTTACAGGGCTCACACTCTCACGAACCCTACTTGGTTAAACCTGCTGCCATGCAGGAACTAAAAGGGGCAATTACCTTTTATCTTTTTTCTCTTACAACAAATACGTTGACTCAAGTGTACTGCTGGTGTACTTATTTAAAACAGTATACGTATGGTTCACTTTTTATATACTAAATAATATACTTGGTTTATACTGGCTTATTTTTCGTAGCTCAGTGGTTAAGGTGTTGGACTACCAACTTGAAGACCTGGGTTCGATTCCCAGCACCATAAAGCCACCACTGCTGGGCCCCTGAGCAAGGTCCTTAATATAAGGCGCAGGGATAAACTTTACATTTGCAGCATGAAGTGTCCTGCACAGACTCCGGGCTTTGATTTTAACCCCACTGAACACCTTAAGGATAAACTGGAACACAGACTGTACTCCAGACCTCCTTACCACAACATTAGTGTCTAATCTCACTAATACTCCAGTACACACTTCTAAAGACCTCAAGCAATACTCAAGACCTGCTGGCGGAATCCGCCATTTTATGTGATTGTAAGGTCACAGCCACATTTTACATCTAGTGAAAAGTCTTTCTAGAATTGTGGTGGTTATTACAGTAAAGTAGTAGGAATGAGAATAAATCTAAAAAAAAAGATGTAAAAAAAAAAATAACACCATGCTGGTGTAATGGTCATGTGTTCCAATACTTTTGTCTCTATAGTGTATCAATAAAGATGTTAGTCAACTGTATAATCGGTTAGGTGCAATCGTTTATAGGAAAAAAAAGCCATTTACATCTATTACCCACTTCATTTTAATAAGCCACTTCAGTCTCACGGACACGATGATGTCAATTAACACTTTTAATAGTTATCATCAATTCCTGCTGTTAAAAAAGGACAGAGAAACTACTACTTCATTTTCTTTTTTACGTTTCAGAACCAGCGTTTACCGATTTGAAGTACGACTTACATGTGCCTCTGTGTGTAACAGAAAGGCTTATTGTTGCCAACTCGGTGAGGTAGATGAACAAATCCAGGGATCACATTGTTTTCTAACATGTGATTTGCTAAATTTCCGTCCAATATTTAAAGTTGAAGTCACGCATATTTTGCATCCATAATGGCGAGTGTCTCCTTCTCTGATTAGACCACAAGCGGGAAAGGAAAAAGCTGACAGTTTGTTTAAAATTACACATTACAAAAACTATAAAGGGATCAGGCCCATATGCTTCAGATTGTAAACACAGCCATGTTTGTAAGTGTTTGGCTTGAAGGTAATGACATAAGAGGGAAGAAATCTCTATGCTGAGCTGAGGTCTTGTACTTTCTCTGTGCTGCTAGGGTGTTTGTGCTTTGATAAATGCTGCAGATCATTTCAGAGCTCGAGCTGTAATGGAGAGCAAAACAAGATGCTCAAAAAAAAAAAAAAACCCGACCAAAATCGCACTTAATCATCATTAACAAGGAGTAAAGAACAGACCTCGGACAAGTTTTTGATTTAATTATAAGATTAAATTAGATTTAACTTTATTGTCATTGCACATAGTAAGCATGCAACGAAAGGCAGTTAGCAGCTAACCAGAAGTGCAAAGCAGTGCAGTATAACCACATGTACAGAGATATATTTGTTAATAGTGGATATACAAAGGAGCTATGTATGAATTTATATGGGAGGGAGTGGGGTAGCAATAATATGTTCGCCAGTTTTTACCCACCCTTTGCAGATATTTGAGGTCCGACTTAAGCAGCTCCCGTGCCAGACTGTGATACCGCTGGTTAGGATGTTCTCCACTGCACAACTATAAGTATGTCTGTAGAGAGGTGGTTCTTTCTTGGTAGGCGCTGAGATGCCTCCTTAAACAGGCAGGAGGTGTTGGAGTACCTCAGAGATGTGAATCCCCAGGAACTTGAAGCCGGTAACATGTTCAACCATATTCACGTTGATCTATATAGGGGAGTGTGTAAGGATGTATTGGGATGGTTCCTGGTTTTAAACTTGCTGTTGTTCTCTCATCCTTGATCAACATCCTCTCGAAGCAAAAGCAATCATTATCATGGAATTGCAGATGTGTTATGGAAAGTGGTAGTGCAGTAAATAAGGTGGTGACTTTAACAAAAAGACTGTAATTCTGGGTCACGGGGATCTGCTGGAGCCCATCCCAGCCGCCTCTGCAAAGGCAAAAGGCAGGAGGGGTACACCCTGGACAGATTGCCAGTCCATCACAGGGCCACACATACACACACTCACTCACTCCTATGGGCAATTTAGAATCACCAATCAACCTAACATAGATCTTTTTGGACTGTGGGAGGAAACCAGAGTAAACCCACGTAAGCACGGGGAGAACATGCAAACTCCACACAGAAAAGACCCCTGGCCGGGAATCAAACCCGGACCTCCTTGCTGTGAGGCAACAGTGCGAACCACTAAGCCATAACAATTTTTTTATTAGACCAGTTTGTTTAAAATATATGGAAAATGTGCAGGTCAATAGGTTTGCAGGATCAAACACACTTTAAAATTGAAGTTTTTTACGTCCGCAAATATTTTAAGCTATAAACGAATCAAACCTCAAAAAACATTCATGCTGAACCACAAAGCTGAATCATCAAGGTCTTCCAACTATTTTATTATCAGCTGTATGAATGTTATCATAGAACTGGATAAAAAACATGGGAGTAAGTGGATAAATAGATTTGTAGTCAGACTTAAAGGAAGTTTATGCAGAGGAGACGGGATAGACGGCTCGCACCGATTTGTTTATCAGGCGTCTCTTTGAACTGGAAAGTCTACGGGTCCATGATATCGAGCCCCAAAAGACTGTTAATATTAATGCAGAGCCTTTAGTCTCACTCTGTTGCTTTATAATCCATATGGAAATCGCCGCCACCTTTCCGGTGTGACATTCGCTTGGGCCAAGAGTAACACATGAACATTCATAAGCAGTATTGACTTTACAATGAACCGTGTCGCTTACCTCTGTCTGAACTTTAACATAGGTGAATATAAACACTTTGAGCTGACTTAATGGATGTCATGTTTAGTGCAGATCATGCACCAGGCTGTAGATTTACTGAGAAGAAAATAAAAGGGAAGCAATAACATAAATCTTATATGCATATACACACAGTTAATGGTTTATTACTGTAGGTACAATACCCCCACCAGCCTCAACAACGACCCCCCACCCCACCCCCTTTAAAGCAGCAATCAATGTAAATGCCTTTCTTTTTTCGCATATCCCTTCTTAGTAAGTTGGGGTCAGAGTGCAGGGTCAGCTATGAAGGGTTAAGGGTCTTGGTCAAGGACCCAACAGTGGTTGGCTTGCTGGTGGTGATTCTGGTCTTCAGAGCAGATCATGTGATCAGGGACCACAAAGCCAACAACAACAACATTTTGCACCCTCAAAACCTCACAACCGGACAGTTTCTTTTCTAAAGCCATTAGACATTTTAGACTCTTTAAAACCCCCTCTCCAACTAACCACCAACACACACACACACACACACACAAATACCAAACTGTACATCTTTACACTCTCATTGCAGTTTTTGAACATTACATTTTATGCACTAAAGACTCAACCAATATCCTGTCAAATCATTTCTGCTCAGCTTCTAACTGTCCTTCATGTTTATGTTCATAGGGTTGAGGGTTGGTAGGGCTGCTTAAAAATCTGTTCTGATATTTTGAAAAGGTGCTAGAATAAAATTTCCACCAATGGCAGAAAAGCTGGGTCAGTAGCTATCTCTTCTAACTGTATTTCCACCTAACAGAGTTTTACACCTACAGTATTCTTGGGCTGTGATCTAGCAAACTAGTATTATTGTATTTATTGATAAAGAGTTAAAAACCCATTTGTACATCACTCTGGATAAGGAAATCTGATAAACTGCTGTAAATATATAAATGTACTCTTTTACTTTATGTAAAAGTGTGTGAAAACTATTCTATTACGTTGTAGTGGACTGTATTCTGCCGTCTTGCATTTCTAACAGTACATCACATTGATATTTCTGGCACTTGGCAGACATTTTTGTCCAGAACAACTTGCATTTTTAGCAAAATGTGCAGTTAAGATTCTCACTCAGGTGCCCAGCAGCGGCACTTGGTGGTGATGCAAATTAAAACCACTATCATCTGATCAGCAGTCCAACACTGTGCTACCACTTCCCTGAAAGGATGTGTGACATTAACTTAGTTATTTGTTGTTTTTGGTAGATTTGTGGTTTATGTAAGATCATAGAATAAAAGCTGATATACATTACAGCAGAGTAAAATTTCTCTCGTTGCAAAACTCGGTGTGATTTTTAATCCTCTTTCGTGATTTCTGCTTGTCAGACTGTAAGAACATGATCCCCATGTCTCACTGTAGGATCTCAGTTGTAATAATGTCAGACTGTAGGACAGTCAAGACACGTCAAAAACAGACAAAACGATTGATCAAAATTGAATTGAATTAAATGACTTTATTGTCATTGTTTTCCTTTAAAATTAGTAGCACTGCTTTAGTCTAGTGTCTATAAAAGAAACAGAAACAAGCATATAACATACAACAACAGACGATAAATGACCAGTAGCTTTTACAAATAAATACAAGTGACTTGGTCATGATACACAATGAGTAATCTGAGTAAAGTGACCATTTATAGCACTGCACGTTAGCCTTCACATTGATATTTACAGTAAGTCTTTACAAAAGTACAATTTAAATAAAATGAGTGACAAGATGTAGTATTGCACATTGACATATAGAGGTATATAATTGCACATATATTATTGCACCAAAATTTACTGCAGATACAGTGTTCCTATACGGTATTCATATACAGTGTTCCTATACAGTGTTCCTATAGTATTGCACATTGACATTTAGACATATATTATTGCATGCATATTATGGCAACTTTACTGCAGATACAGTGTTTCTATAGCCTTGCACATGGACATATAGATGTCTATTATTGCGCATATATTATTGCACCTTTACTGCAGATACAGTCTTCCTATACAGTCTACCTATACATTGTTCCTATAGTATTGCACATTGACGTATAGCGTATATTATTGCACCAAAAATTTACTGATGACACAGTGTTACTGTATTATTGCACATTGGCATATAGTGTATATTATTGCACATATATTATTGCACGAAAAATTTACTAACGACAAAATGTTCCTGTAGTATTACACACTGACATATAGCGTATATATGTTTGCACATATATTATTGCACATTTACTGCAGATACAGTGTTCCTATACAGTGTTCCTATAGTACTGCACATTGACATATAGTGTATATTATGGCACATATATTATTGCACCAAAGATGATACTGCAGATTGACATTATGCAGATTGTACGATATTGTATATATTGTATATATTGTATATTGTATGTTGTCTATTGTAAAGCAGCAGTAAAGACATTAACAGATTTGTTCAGTAACTTGCATTTTCTCATTAAATGGTAGCTAGCAGCAAACAAACATCATACAAACACTCCTATTCCATTCATAACGCAATAAGTTTCTTTCTTTATGTTCTGTCCACCGGACTCGCTTCCAAATTTTCCCAAAATGGTTTAAAGTCGTAATACTAATTGGGTCATTAGGTTCTGTTCTCCTATTGGTTCTTGGTTTGATGGTCGTTGCAGGAGAAGTTTTCCACTGCAGGTAAGTGTCTGAAATCTTTTGATATTTCATCAGTGGGGAAAAAAATTGCAACAGTCATTAATCATTTGTCACTGAACATGTCAAACTAGTGACAACAGATTTTCAAGATCAAATCGTAGCCAAAATCACAGTGTAAACCCGGCTTTAGCTAACTAGGGTTAGCCATGATACAGCGCCTCTGTATCAGGAAGAAGGTCAATGGTCTTACTTAGGGGCCCAACAGTGTCAACTTGAGACTTAAACTCAAAATCTTCCAATTAACAAACCAGAGCCTTAAGTATTTGATTCAGCACTGCCCGTTTCATGATTCTAGAGAAACAATGCTTCATTTCACCGTGAACTCCACCAGCTGTATGTAGTTGAAATGACAATAAATGCTTCTTGACTTAATTTCACGTCATAAAATAGCCAGAACAAGATTTATAGTATCAGCCAGAGTTTAACTGGTGCACTGGTCTGAGTGAGATGAGTAACATTAATGACTTGTGACATGATAGTCGGTGCTTTGGTCTTGGTCCAATTCAATGGTTTATTAGCTAAACTCAACTAACATCAATCTTAATAATGAAAAAACATGAATAATTGAGAAAATTGTAAGTAGTCAAGGAAGGACATAAACCACAGACAAATAAATCCAACATATGTCTGTATTTAATCACTTAGTATTTAGTACAGCAGTCATAGATCATGTAGGGGTTGATGTTAAATGTTACGTGATGTGAGCAACAAGCAAATATTTCCAGTGTAAGACGTGTAACATAACTGAGGAATGAAGCAGTTCTGGAGGTAAAGAATAATCCCATGTGTTGTACAATTTTCTGGTCACATGGTTTTGGATCTACACTTGCACACAGTGTGTGTGCCAATTTTTGGCAGAAAGACTTTCAGGAGTGTTGGTGTTGATATATAAAATCATTTGCCGTCAGTGCCACAGAAAATGTCAGTTTGTTTGTGTGTTTAATTTAACTACTCTTTGGTTCATATTTGCACATTTGTTTGCTGCTGTAACATAAAATTTATTTTGTTTCCTTTTGTTTTCCATTTGTTCCTTTCCTTTGTCTCGTTTTCTTTCATCTCCTTTTTCCTTTCCTTTCCTTTCCTTTCCTTTCCTTTTCTTTCCTTTCCTTTCCTTTCCTTTCCTTTCCTTTGTCTCATTTTCTTTCATCTCCTTTTTCCTGTCCTTTCCTTTCCTTTCCTTTCCTTTCCTTTCCTTTCCTTTCCTTTCCTTTTCTTTTCTTTTCTTTCCTTTCCCTTCCTTTCCTTTTTTTTCCTTTCCTTTCCTTTCCTTTCCTTTTCTATTCCTTTCCATTCCTTTTCTTTCCTTTTCTTTCTTTTCTTTTCTTTTCTTTTCTTTTCTTTCCTTTTCTTTTCTTTTTTTCTTTTTCCTTTTTTTTCTTTTTCTTCTTTCTTTTCTTTTCTTTCTTTTTCTTTTCTTTTCTTTTCTTTTCCATTCCATTCCATTCCATTCCTTTCCTTTCCTTTCCTTCCATTTCCTTTCCTTTCTATTCCTTTCCTTTCCTTTCCTTTCCTTTCCTTTCCTTCCATTTTCTTTCCTTTCTTTTCCTTTTCTTTTCCTTTTCTTTTATTTTCTTTTCCTTTCTTTCCTTTCCATTTTTTCCTTTTCCTTTTTTTTTTCCTTTCTTTCCCCTTTTTCTTTCTCTTTTCCTTTCTTTCGAAATCTCTTCCTCTCCTCTCCTCTTTCCTTTCCTTTCCTTCTTTCCTTCTTTTCCTGGAGTTTATGGATTGTCCTCCGCATAAAGTGCAACCTGTTGCAGGTGCAGACAGTGCAATAAACAATACAGAACAAGTGTCCCTACATAAAAAAGATTACTTTATCTGTGTCTGTGTTTTGTAAACAGATTTCTTTTGAATAAGTGTGTGTTGTGTGTGTGTGTGTGTGTGTGTGTGTGTGTGTGTGTGTGCATGTCAGTTTGAGATAGAAGGTTGCTAATGTGGCTAATTTCCCTAAGGTATGAGTAGTGCCTTAATTATGCTGATGAACATTTTCATTATCTACATTTACAACATTTGACAGACGCCCTTATCACATTAATTACATTTATACAACTGTGCAGTTGGGTGTTAAGGGCCTTGCTCAGGGGCCCAGCAGCGGCAACTTAGTGGTGGTGGGAATCGAACAGCGATCTTCCAATTAGCAGTCCAACCCCTTAATCACTGTGCTACCAAATATTTTTTCTGTTACCCACCAGTAATTAACAGTTGCTCTGGATCACATTGTACACATTAAGGGTTAAATGTCCTTGCTTACAGGTCCAACAGTGGCAGTTCGGTGGTACTGAGAGTTACTTTTCCAATCAGTGGTCTAATGTCTTAGGCACCGAGCTACCAGACTTCATTTTTCATGTAGGGTTCCTCTATAGGTTTAAGGTGAATGAAATTTTGCCAAGTATGTTGTGATCCTGGGTGTAGTTGTAGATCCTCTGTTGATCCTGAATCAACATTTCGATCAACCAATTATAACCATCTGATGTCATCAGTGTGTGTCGACCAAACCCGCCCCTATTTTTGATCCCTTTCATTTTTTGTCCACAAACAAAAAAACTTTAACTGAGTAAATGCTGATGAATATCTCATTGTCTGAGACTGAAAATTCTGGAACAATTTACCGACAATGACGATTCCTGGATTAACATTAGATCACAACATTAAATTAGACTATAAACTATAATTAAAAGAATTGATGATTGTCCAGGAACAACATTAGTAAATTAAGACTGTATTGATTCTAATGATCTAAAATAAACATTAATGAATTTAGACAGTGAATCATAAACAATCACTAACACAGAACTGAATGTTAAATGTTCTGAGAGAACATTTGAGAACCTGGAGAACCGCAATAGAACAACATCCACGAATTACAATATTCATCTCAATACATTTATTCATTTATTCATCCTCTTTACCCGCTTATTCCCTAATTCGGGGTCACGGTGGAGTCTATCCCAATCATCTCTGAAAGGGGTACACCCTGGACAGGTCGCCAGTCTATCACAGGGCCACACACACACACACACACTTACACTCACTCCTATGGGCAATTTAAAGCACCAATCAATGTAACATACATATTTTTGGACTGTGGGAGGAAACCAGAATAACCAGAACATGCAAACTCCACACAGAAAAGCCCCTGCTGGGAATCGAACCAGAGACCTTCTTGCTGTGAGGCAACAGTGCTAACTACAAGGCCCCCTGCTGCCATCTCAATACAGTTTACTTGTAAATGTATTTGCATGTAATGTATTACGGAGGTCATTGAGGTATTTCATGATTCTTAGTTAATGTTTTTTATTTAATGAATACATTTTTCATATTATATTATATATTTTGGTTTCGATGAAGGGTTAGGATTTAAAAATGGATTGAGACAGGTTTGATCGACACACTGATGACATCAGATGGTTATGATTGACTGATTGGAATATTTATCCAAGATTAACAAATGATGTTATTTCAGGATCTGGTGTGTGTGTGTGTGTGTGTGTGTGTGTGTGTGTGTATGTGTGTGTGTGTGTGTGGACTGGCTTCAGCTAGAGTTTGTGGGAATGACTCATCATAATTCTCTCTTAAATAAAATGGTTATAAGCATGAATTTAAAAAAAGCTTAGATTCTGCTGGGATTTCTGGGATGATGGTGACATCCTGTGGTTTCTTCCGCTTCTTTATCTTTATTTTATTTAAAAAAAAAAATTTTAAATGACAAATTTTAGAGAAAAATATTCTATATCACACAGACAGGATTACAGAAGCCGCTTGTGGATAAATATTTTAATACTCCAGCACACTGAACTACAATGACAGCAGCGCCTCGTGTGACGTCACTTCCGTTTGTAGACAGCAAGGATTTTGGATGAGGCAAGGAAAGGGATTGAGAGATGTAAAAAAATATAATAATAACAAAGAGAAAATATATTTTTCATTTTAAAAAAATCGACGATTATTTAACAGGAAGCAAATCGGTTTATATGGAAATTGAAACAACGCGGGAAACGAAGAAATTTAAGATAAATCGATGATAAATCTGGAACCGGAATCCAGGTAAAGCAGCTGTGGGCATCATTCCAGCTTATAACGCCTCATTACTGAGCTTTTATTCCGCATCTCTAACACGGCATGTGACATACTATAATAAACATGGCTTTGGCGTTATATCTTGTATGTGCGTGATAAATATAAGCTCAAACTACATCCTAAAGCGTAATTATAGCGCTGGTAAAACAGCTGGATGAACATGTGGCATGCGTTTTTCGTGTATACAGATGTGGTTCGAATGTCTCGTGTTAGATCAAGTGTTAAAAAATATTCATGTAAAATAAAATAATAGATTTAAAAAAAATAAACATTGATGCTTCCTGCGACGTGTCATAGCCATTTTGGGCGCCGGAGGGGCGTCAAACCTCACATCCGGTGTTACTCCTAAATCTGTTACTATGGTAACCTCATATCCACTCAGGCGTCTATAGTCGAACGATATTTTGCACAATATTTTGTATAGAAAATGTAAAATAAACAAACTATAATTTCTCTGATTATTTTATTGTACCGTAAATCAGCAGTTTAATTTACTTTTGGGATGAAGAAAGTCTCTCTCTCTCTCTCTCTCTCTCTCTCTCTCTCTCTCTCTCTCTCTCTCTCTCTCTATCTATCTATCTATCTATCTATCTATCTATCTATCTATCTATCTATCTATCATAATAATAATAATCATAATAATCATATCTATCTATCTACCTATCTATCTATTATAATAATAGTAATCACAATATCTATCTATCTATCTATCTATCTATATCTAATAATAATAATAATAATCTAATATCATAATAATATTAGCATTATTATTGATATAATCGTAATATCTATCTAATAATAATAATAATTATTCTATCTATCTATCAATCAACCAGTCAGTGAGTCCAGTTCATCCTAAAGGTGTTCATTGAGGTTGAGGCAGAAGCAGAGCTCTGTGCAGAACATTCCAGTTCTTCCACTCCAACCAGAACACAGAATGTCTTTATGGAGTTTAGGGGTTTTGTGCACAGGGGTATTTGTCATGCTGGAAGAGTGTTTAAGTCTCTCAGTTCCAGCGATGAATAAATGTGATGCTAAAACATAAAAAGACGTTCCTAACACCTGTGTGCTTTAGACTTTGTAGCAGCGGTTCGGAAAAGAAACCTTGTAGTTGTTTTTTTTTAATCTCTTGATGTTTAGCTCCACCTCACTGTAGATGTAGATCATTTGCATGCACTGACATGTACTGTATGTTCTCTGAAGGTTCACCATGACGGACAGCATCATGAGCAAAGCTGCTACAATGGAAATCCCCATCAACATCAACGGAGACACAAGGACGTCTGAGGACGACAGTCTCGAACAGGTAAGGGGTTGAAAAGACTTCAAAGCCAGAGCTACGGAATATTATAGAAGGTGAAACCAGGACAAAAAAAATGAATTATAGTTGAAAAGTTGTGTAAGGTTTGTATTTAACCCAATCATTTGTTATGGTTACTTTTGTGGGTTTTTTAAAATTAATTTCTAATAATATCCATTTCTGGATCATTCTGTCTAAATGGACACCTTACCAGCACAAACTTATGCTACAAACTTGAAGGCACACATTTGTCTAGGATGTCTTAATAATCTGTAGTAATAGTATATCTGTTAGATTTTTCATGTTAGATGTTTTGGAGGAGAAAGTCAGGGAAGACATATGGAGGTGGTTTGGACATGTACAGAGGAGGAATAGTGAATATATTGGTAGGAGGATGTTAGAAATGAAGCTACCAGACAGAAGGCAAAAAGGAAGACCAAAGAGGAGGTATATGGATGCGATAAACAAGGACATGAAGTTAGTGGGTGTGAGTGATGAGGATGTAGAGAATAGGGTTAGGTGGAGACAGATGATTCGCTGTGGCGACCCCTAAAAGGGAACAGCCGAAAAAAGAGGAAGAAGAAGAAGAAGCATTAGTATTTCCTGTCCCTGGATTTAAAAGACTTAAACCCTGTTCCAGCTTGACAATGTCCCTGCATGTGCACAAAGCTTCTAAACGCCATAAAGACATGCTGTGTTCTGTTTGGAGTGAATGAACTCTGTCCTGACAGAACCCTGATTCTGACGTAACCCCACTGAACACGTTTGAGATGATCTATAACACCGACTGAACCCCAGACCTCCTCATCTCATTAATATCGTTTAGGGTTGCAAAAAGGCAGAACATCCATCCATCCATCCATCCTTCTATTTTCTATACCCGCTTATTCCCTAGTTTGCGGTCACAGGGATCTGCTGGAGTCTATCCCAGAAGAGGCAGAACATTTTTGGTATATTTCCTTTAACTTCCCAATGGCAATTTGAGCTTGAAAATTTTGGAAATATTCCAAGATGGAAAATTACCAGGAATTAAAAAAAAGGAACATACAGGTCAATTAAATAAATTCCCCAAATTTCTAAATAATTTAAATGAATTTCCATAAGTTCCTATAAATTTCTGTCAAATTTCCACCTTGAAATATTTAAAAAAATTCCCCAAATAAATTTTTATTAGGAAAATGTTATGGAGGAATGCACAGCACATCACACTGGCTGGTAACATAGCACATCACACTGGCTGGATCACACTGACGAATGTCATTAATAAGCCTGATATTTAGTCTTAGTTAATTTAAATCTTATAATTTTATATCATTTGCGTAAATCCTACTTACGATAAACGTGCAGTACCACTGTCTGCCTTTAGGTGGCTAACAGCTCACTGTGTGTCATTATTTAGTTTAGCATTGTAATTGGTGGTTATTAATTTGTTATTTTAGTAGTTTTTTAATGAACTTGCTTGATTTCTGCATTTTATTCTATTTATTTTATTTAAAGATTTTGCAATTTTACATTTTATTTATTCTGTTTATGTAACTTCCTGCTTTTTTTCTTAAGGAATTATCAGCAGAACCCTGTTTAACCGTGTTTATTATCGTACACGTTTTTAATAGAATTAATGTTTATATATAGATAGCTATAGATACTGATTATTATTATCACTAGTAGTAATAGTATATAATTTAATAGTATATAAATAAATGATTAGCACTGTTGCCTCAAAGCAAGAAGGTCCTGGGTTTGATTCCCGGCCAGGGGTCTTTTTGTGTGGAGTTTGTATGTTCTCCATGGGTTTACTCCGGGTTCTCCGGTTTCCACCTACAGTCCAAAAACATGTATGTTCGGTTGATTGGTGATTCTAAATTGCCCATAGGAGTGAGTATGAGTGTGTGTGGCCCTGTGACCTGTCAAGGGTGTCCCTCCTTCTGCCTTTTACCCTTTCAGAGAAGACTCCAGCAGATCCCCGTGACTCCGAATTAGGCAATAAGTATAGAAGATGAATGAATTGTCAATTTGTTGTCGGTCAGTAATATGTAATTGTTGCGGTTGTCTTGAAATAGTTTGATATCTTCTTCAATTCCTTTTAGACATTAAAAGTAACTAAGAAAAACTGTTAATCATTAAAAGCTCTCCGGCTGTGTTGGAGTAGTTGTGTTGTAGCTGTTTTAGAGTTCTCTGATCTGTGCTGATGGTGTTTGTGATGTTCAGGACCTACAGCAGGTGATGGTGTCTGGGCCGAACCTGAACGAGACGAGCATCGTGTCTGGGGGATACGGAGGATCAGCCGAGGGAATCATTCCCACCGGCTCTATTAAAGGTGTGTGTCATACTGTATACAGTAAGTCTGTCCCAGCCTGTGTTCATACATTTTGTTCTTTCGTTCTATTTTGCTGAAATGATTTTAGGCCCAGCTGTACTTTTCAACCAGGAGTATTTTGAAAAAAGATGCGGAAACACACCCAAGCCAGGTCTCTTTATGCAGCTTGTACATAAACTTTTATTTTGATATCTTTCCTGTTTCAGATCTTTTCCTTCCTTCCTTTCCAGCAGTGAAGAACGCATGCATGGGAGAATTTTTTTAAAGACCTTATTTTAAAAAATGATTGCTCTTTTTCTACAGGCTGTGGACAGAAAAAAAGCAACTGCATGCTGTTTTAAGATGGAAAGACTAACACTAGCCATATTGTCATGCTGGAACAGTGTTTGGGCCTCGTAGTTTCAGTAAAGGAATAATGTAATGCTACATCATACAAACACATTCCAGAGAGTTTACTAGGGCTGTGTGAAAATACTGATACAGCTAACTATCACGATATTTTTTCACGATAGTTTATCCCTATCCTAACCTCCGATATTTAATCTAATTTACGTTTTACATAATATTCAATAAAAAACGTCTCAGACAACCACCTCCTTCTTGATCCTGTAGTTATCGCTGACACGTTCCGTCTCAGAAACAAATTGTAAATGTATGTATTTGTCACATTGACTCTACAGCACAGTAAAATTAGTTTCTTTGCATATCTTACTTAAAAAGTTGGGGTCAGAGCGCAGGGTCAGCTATGATAAAGCACCCCTGGAGCAGGAAGGGTGTTGCTCAAGACAGTGACAGACAGTGGCAGACTGGCGGTGGTGGGGCTTGAACCCATTCTTCCTGGTCTTCTTAGCACCTTAACCATTTGAGCGACCACTACCCCTGGCACTTCCCCAACCATGATGGAAAAATAAGAGCACCTCCGATTTGAATTTGTTGTATTTTTAGCTATTTTTAGCATTCAGATATGTATTGTATTGCGATATATCATGATATATCATATTGTGAGGCCCTTTGCCAATACACAGCCCTAGAATTTATTTTGTGCTTCTTTTTATAACTAACGATTTTCTGCCCCTTTAATATATGATCTTGTATGATCTTGTTCCCTGTTTTCCTTCCCAGCACTGATTTTTCTCACCAAACACTGACTCTTTAACCTCAATTCATCTTCTCAGCTGTTTGCTCAATCTTATCATTGTCTTGCACTGTCTTGTGTCTAGGCTTGTTTTCCAAAATGTATGGTCATTCATCTCACAGCATGCGTTTCACCTGTAGAATATAATAAATGGTACCTCACCAATCTCGCCTTTATTCTCC
The DNA here is from genome assembly GCA_005784505.1 of Bagarius yarrelli. Lineage (NCBI taxonomy): Eukaryota > Metazoa > Chordata > Actinopteri > Siluriformes > Sisoridae > Bagarius > Bagarius yarrelli. The sequence continues at coordinate 3,155,333 of VCAZ01000014.1, read as the reverse complement.
ATTCTCAATATCTGCCAGTTTCTGACCTTCGCTCCAAATCTAGAGACTTCCCACCCACTCATTCAGCCGCTGATCGGATATCTTACCAGCCAGATCATTACCCAGGTACCGCAGCAGGTATCCGCCCTTCATTTCCATCTGTTCAGTCATCAGTATTATATCATCATTTGTTTTTTCTTGTCATAGTGAAAGTGGAATCTTTGGACCTTTTTTCAAGGTGCTGATGATATCAGTGATCTAATGAAGCAGTTATATATTTTTTTCTCTATTTTCTCCAGCTTCCAGCATGCACCATAGTCACAGTCATCCAAGCATGATGTCAGAGGAGGCCACACGTGGGATTGCAGTGGAGAAATTTGATAGTATGAAGAAATGGAGCATCAATACTTATAAGGTACAGGACTAAATAGCATCATCAGACACAATTATTAGCCAATAGCATGCAGGATAACCTATTTACGCTTGCCTGGATTTTGTATATCTTAAAGGTAGTGTGGTGTTGCTTGTTGTAGCTGCTGTTTTAAATATAATATAAGATAAACATATTATTTAGCGAAGATATGAGCCAGAAATACGTAGAGTGTCCAGCTGTGTCCAGTGCACAATTTTCATTCTCCCTGTAGCCGGTATCACTGCTCGAGGTGACGCTCTGCTACAAAGTACAGAAAAGTTAACTTTAAAGATTGAAGCCTCACAGGATTCTTGCTGCAAGTTGCAATCGCAGCAAGAATTGCAGGATGCCGTAGGGAAAAACCCATTCTTAATGGCTACAATTAATGCAACTTCTTCCAAAATTAGTGTTAATATTTTATCTGAAAAAAATGTAATAAAAGATGTGTTTACTCCGGTTTCTCCAGATTCTTCCCACAGTCCAAAAACAGGTATATTAGCTTGATTAATGATTGGAAATTGCTCACAGGAGTGAGTGTGTGTGGCCCTGTGATGGACTGGTGACTGTCCAGGGTGTACCCATCCTGCCTTTCGCCCTTTCAGAGACGGCTGGGTTAGACTCCAGCAGATCCCTGTGACCCCGAATTAGGGAATAAGCGGGTATAGAAGATGAATGAATGAACTAACAGTGAATAAGTGACAGTGGCATTTGGTGATAAAAAACTTTAAGAGAAACTGAAGCTACAAGAAGCTCCATGGGGCAGCAGGAAATCGTATATGTAAATAATATGCAAATAAGACTTTGGTTAGTGAAGCTGCTGCATGATCCACATGATCTCATGATTCTCTGCGCAAACGTATCAACGTTTCTTCTTCTCTAATCCTTGACTGGTTCCATTAACCCTTAGGATACAAGTTTGGTCTGCCTCAAGACTTCGCGACCTCTATTCTGGCACCAAGAGGGTAAAATAAACTTCCTATCAATGACGGAACTTAGAAGTCGCTGTCTGTCTTCAAGAGACAATTGAAGACCTAAATCTGTCTTAAATACTTAAACTAGCACTTGATGATTAATTTCAAATAAATAAATATGGTTGTATTTGACTCTGGATCTGCAAAATGCTGTAAATGTAAATGTTTCTCTCTTTCACTCCTCCAGTGCACGAAGCAGATGTTCTCCGAGCGGTTCGGGCGTGGCTCGCGGACCGTAGACCTGGAGCTGGAGGCTCAGATCGACATGCTCCGGGAAACCAAGCAGAAGTATGAGCAGATCCTGAGACTGGCAGAAGCGCTTACTACTACTCATTTCATTTCTACAACGTAGTACAGACACAGCAAGCACTGGGGGACACCTTCTCTGATCTGAGCCAGAAATCACCAGAACTGCAGGTAGAATGAATACTGTCTGATACAACTTAAATTAAATCATGCTTTATTTACAGGTTAGTGTAGTGCAGTTAGATAGATGGATAGATATTTTTTATTAGACAAATACACAGACGGACGGACGGACGGGGCGGGCCGGGCGGCGGGCGGGCGGGCGGGCGGGGCGGGACGGACGGACGGACGGACAGACAGACAGACAGATAGATAGATAGATAGATAGATAGATAGATGGATAACTGGTTTTTTAATCTCACTTTCATAGTTTACACTAATTATTACTGATTTAGTTTACATGAAGCTACAGAAGATTGAGGATTTAAAAAGTGTAATTACTAAACACTTGGCAACCTCCTTTAGGATGAGTTCGGCTACAACGCAGAGACCCAAAAGCTGCTTTGTAAGAATGGAGAGACACTACTGGGAGCAGTAAACTTCTTCGTGTCCAGCATCAACACACTGGTCAACAAAACCATGGAGGACACACTGATGACCATCAAGATGTACGAGAACGCAAGGTACCACCACTTAAATCCAAATACTCTGGAATACACAAAGCCATGAGACCTTCTCTGTTTATGAATATATATTTTTATATTGCTACTGTAAAGGATTATTTTAATAGTTTTATTATAATGGTATGTTTATTCTAACAGTGAAAGACAGAATAACAACTAAATAGAATAAAAACACAGATCCTCTCCAAGTCATTAAGGTTTCGATGCTAAAGTTTGGCAACTCAAACCTTCAGCTCCTTTCACAGATTTTCTATTGGATTAACCCTAGCCCTGACATGTAAGTACGAGAAATAGATCCATAGGCCTATTGATGATTCTTAGTTTACTAAATTAAATTACAGATAATCTGAAACAAACTAATTTTACTCATTGGCAGTTCGCTTGTTCTTATGCCGCTGGCATTTGCACCAGTGCCCCCTATCTGTCACAGATGGGATATTATTTTAACGATTTCCTGTCTCAAAAATAAAGATTAACAATGTCTTGACTTTAGACGTTAAATTTACAGTATAATAATTAATAAAGATAAAAATAACTATGTGTGGTTCCTACACAATCCTTCTATATTTGGAACTGGAATTAAAGCAGCTCCTGTGTTATAAGTATGCTTTATTTCGTGTTTGTGTGTGTTTAGGTTGGAGTATGATGCGTATAGAACAGACCTTGAGGAGCTGAGTGCTGGCCCCCGGGACGCTGCTGCTGTGGTGCGTATCGAGTTTGCCCAGCAGGAGTACCAGATACACAGAGACAAGTACGAGCGTCTACGTAGTGATGTCACAATCAAGCTCAAATTCCTGGAGGAGAATAAGGTACATTTTCTTTTAAATGCTGCTAATAGAAGAGACAGCAATCATCACTTTTTAAACTGGAAGTTTGTAATATGTTGTAGGTAAATTTGGCTCTGGTATTTAGAACATGATTGTTTAGGGTGCTGGACGAAAATTAAATACTGGTGGTGTGCTGTCTTCTTCTCCGTTCAACTGTTCCCTTTTAGGGGTGACCACAGCGAATCGTCTGTCTCCACCTAACCCTGTTTTCCACATCCTTTTCACTCACTTCACTTCACTCTAAATTTATGTCCTTGTTTATCGCATCCATATACCTCCTTTTTGGTCTTCCTCTTTACCTTCTGCCTGGTAGCTTCATTTCTAACATCCTCCTACCAATATATTCACTATCCCTCTGTACATGTCCAAACCACCTCAATCTGGCTTTCCTTACTTTGTCCCCAAAACATCTAACATGAGCCGCCCCCCTGATGAGCTCGTTCCTAATCCTGTTCAACCTCGTCCCTCCCAAAGAAAACCTCAACATCTTCAGCTCTGCTACTTCCAGCTCTGCCACCTGTTACACCTTCCTCTTAATTCTAGCCGATCCTCTCCTGTCACACATCACTCCTGACACACCTGTCTGTACTCACTTCTTTACCTATTTTACACACTCTCCATTGCTCTGGACTGGCGACCCCAAGTACTTAAACTCCTTTACCTTCTTTACCTCTTACCTTACCTGTAAGAGGAAAATTTTTAATAAATAAAGTTACTTTTAATGCCCTTCAGCAGGCCTCTCAATATCTTACTCCTCCTTTATCACTTTGATTTGTCAAGAATTTTAATTAATTTTTTTATTAGTTATTTGTTAAATGTTTTTTTACAGTTATTTTTGCTTCTAATGTCATTAAAAGCTCAAACAGGAGGGTTTTTTATTTTGGGGGGTAAATAAAAGCTTACAATTTTACTGTCTCTTTTTTTCAGTGAAGCATTTAAATTTCCGCCCCGTCAAATCTGATCTGCTTATTAGAAAAATTGTCCAATTATAAATTATAAACTGTGCATTTATAATGTAATGTATATTTGGAATGTATAGAATAACATATATATTTCTGTGAATCTGCTTTGTGACGATGTACTGTACATTTATTTATAAAATAGAGGTTAAACCGGGGCAAGAAGCACTTCAGGGTAAAATGTGTCCTTAATTTTTTTAAAACCACTAGATGGCAGCAGCACTTGTCTATACATCTGTTTTTCTGTTTTGTGCTCGAAGGTTCAATCCGAGCACCACCAGTGCAATTAAAGTGATCTCAAATCTGCTGACACACTTTTTATTTATTTTATTTTATTTATGGGGTTAAAAACCACCGATGGGCCTTTGCCCTATATCGGGGTGCCTTTTTCTCTATACCGGTAGGGTAAAAGGCTCTAAGTGCATTTAAGTTAATATCCTTTAAATCAAACCAAATTTATTTAATAATTTATATATAATCAAAAATATGTTGATATTTATATATATTTATATATTGGATATATTTTTGCATTATAGAATGTGGGGAAGTTGTGGCTTAGTGATTAAGGTGTTGCACTGATACCAAAAAGACCGGGTTTGATTCCCAGCACCACCAAGCCACCATTGCTGGGCCGCCTAGCAGGCCCTAAACCCCCTATTGCTCTGTATGCCGCTCTGGATAAGGGCGTCTGCCAAATGCTGCAAATGTAAATAGTAAAAAGAAAGATATATTGCTTTTAGCCCCGTTGTACCTTAAACAATATAACCTTTTTATTCTCTCTTTAACTTATTAAAAAGAAAATACTGCATCATCTTTCAAAACAAATAATCAAAGATTAATTGTTGACATCACATTTTGAACCAGTAAAGTAGATTTTGGAATGCGATCATACATTTACATAATTAATGCAGCTGCTGAGATGGTTTATTTCTGACAGCGGTCCTGATTTAACTCCTCTAACCTGCAGGTTAAAGTGATGCACAAGCAGCTCCTTCTCTTCCACAATGCCATCTCAGCCTACTTCGCTGGCAACCAGCAGCAGCTCGAACAGACTCTCAGGCAATTTAACGTAAAATTGAAGCGGCCTGGCTCGGACAGACCATCATGGCTGGAGGAACAGTAATAAATCATGAGACCCAGTTAATCGAAGCCTGAGAGACTCGGACAGGCTGGAGGATAGAGTGATGTATCGACGGTAATGAGGGGAATTTATGTTATCATGTTGGGAGAGTTGTTTATTTTAAAAGGGTGAGAGACAGACAGACAGACAGAGGGAAAGAAAAAGAGTGGGAAAAACCCACACCTTCCATGCCTTTTGTCTTTGTTTTAAAGTTGTCATGCGAAGTAAAGTGGAAAATAATCACCTTTATTGCTTATATATACTGTATGGCAGACTGGCGAAGGACGTTATTTACTGCTATTGTAATGAGCCGTATTCAGAGTTGGATGCTCAAAAATAAGAATATTGTAATTACAGTTTTATGTGCTATTCTGAAACACAGTATTGAATTTATTCTATTATAGTCTATTATAAGCCTTTTTTGCCTAATATCAGCTAAAATGAGGACCAGTATGTGATTCAGGGTCAAAAAAACATATAAAGTGTTATTACCTAATTATTTAAGTGTGTCATCCAATAAAAAACTACCAGCTGTCAGCACAGAATACAAAATGAATAAATAACATTTTGAATCAGTTTTAGTTTCAATCAGTTAAATGAATCCAAATCTGCAATAATTCTTGTGGTAATAACCGTGTTATAACCGCTTTATTATCATACTATTACGCAATATTTAAAAAATGCTTCTTATCATTTAATACATTTTTTTTTAATACACATATGATCGTGATTTATGGGTTACATCATATTTAATTTGGCAACTAAAAACTTCCACAGTGTCCTCTTTAGGTCCACAGTGTCCTCTTTAGGTCAATGTTTTCTATCCCCGATTCTTTTATTTGTGGATTTCTTTTTAGGTTTAAAAGCAAGCGTTCCAATCTCGAAAAAATTATTAAGGTAATTTCAGTTTCTGCAAATTCCTTTCAATAAACAATGAAAAGTAAAGTTTAATTTGTCGTTGTCAACTCTGAAAACGGCCCAGTGATGAAAAAAATTGGTGTGTATGTGCACAGAAGTATTTTCGGTAAGGTCCAATAAGATTGAGGCATGCCATGAATAGCTGTTTACGGTGGATGTGATTTTGCCAAGTAGGATGTGTTCCTGGATTAACATCATTTATTAATCCTGGACCAATATTTTAACCAATCATCATGACAGTGATGTCATCAGTGTGTGTCGACCAAACCCGCCTCAATCCAGTTTTAAAGCTTCTCCTTTTTTTGTCCACAAACAAACTAAATAAATATTGTTGGCTGACACTGGTTATTAATTAATTATAATACAAGTTCGACAACTCTAAATTTACATTTTATTTATGCATAAAAAAAAACATTTTACTGTACACACACACACACACATCTGTTTTTGTTCATGAAGGCGAAGGAAATTAGCTACACTGCACATACATGTTGTATGCAGTTGTTCACTACAGCGTGTAATGTTGTAATTATTTAATTTAATAAATACATTTATAATATTTCATTTTGATTTACAAGATGGAAAAGATAAAAAAATGAATTAAGGCGGGTTTAGTCGGCACACACTGATGACATCAAATGGTTATAATTGGTTGATTGAAATGTTGATCCAGGATGAACGAGTGATGTTACTGATCCAGGATCACATCCTACTTGGCAAAATCACTTCATCAGCTGTTTATATTACATGTTAAAAAAAAGCTTACGTCATGTATATTCTTGTGTAAATTACAGTGTAAAATCCCACCTATCAAATTAAACACTGTAAATAAAGACAGCCCCTGTATTTTATTACATCATACTGATAGCTACAATGGGTTAGGAATAAAGTGCAAAAGTTTGTATTCCCTATGTTTTTGTGAGAGGGCAAAAGGAGATAATAACAGTCTTTTACAGCTTGCGAATAAATTCCAAATCATTTTCAAGAATTAAATGTAAAACATGAGTGTATCCTGCATTAAAACGCTCATTCATAAACAATAAGAAAATTTAACAAAACAAATTATGGCATATTTTAAAATGCACTGGAAGCCATTACAGTTTCTGTTGTCTCCAGTTTTTTTTTTTTTTTATCAACTCAAAATTCTCCAGCATAAATAGCATAAAATAATTCACAAAGATTTAAAATGTCCCAGAAAAAATGTCCCTTGTTAATTTACATCCTATCATTGGTCAAAGGGCAATGACCCTCATTCTTGACGATCGGCCCATTGACCTTTAAAACCCCTCATACTGAGATTAAAATAGAGGGTTTGATGACGACTCCAGCACATGGCTGTTGTAACATAAAAGGAAGGTAACCAGCATAGCTAACTAGTGTGCCAACAAAATTTTAGCTTACAATTTACATAAACTTCCTGTCAGTATAAAATATGCAGGCATAACAAACACAAAAGTGACTTAATTTTAATCAAAATCTACTACTGAATTTTACCTAAATAGTGAAATATTATAGTGGATATAGAAAAATAGTGGGTAGCAGGGATGTGGTGATTAAATGATTTCACTATTACCCATATAACGGGTAATTAATCGGAAAGCTATACCGTTCCTCTGAAGAAGCACCTGCAGTGGGCAGTTTGGGATGATTTAGGGTAAAAAAAAAAAAGACTAAAAATTAAATCAGATTTATTTGTCATCTACATGAAATACATTCTATGACAAATAGTGAAATGTTACATTACAACTGAACTACGGATAATAACAATAGAGAATAAAAAGAATTTTAAATAAATAAATAGATGATGATAATAAGAATAAAAAGATATAAGTGGAAAGCAGGGGGGTTGGGGGTAGTGCAAACAGCAGCAGCAGTAAACGTTGCTGGATCACCTTAAATAAATGCTAATGCATGATAAATTAGTTAAATTAGATGGAAAATAATTACAAGGCTAAATATCATAATGGCGCCGATAGCGGAGCAGCGGAACTCGTTTGAACTGCGACACACCAGCAATTATTAGCTTTGACTGAAGACAGCGTAGAGCGAGATCAGAACAAATGCATTTACTTGCTCACCAATTTGTTTTACTATGTTTTTATTGCAGTCCAAAAAAATGAACAATTAACAAAACAATTTTGTAATATAGTTGCTAAAAAGAGCCTTTTACAGAGCGGTCTAGCAGCATTTGACTACATTTGTTTTGTTTGAAAGGGAAATACTTAGATAATAGATAATACTTTCTTGTAATAAACAGCAATAAATAATAACTTAAAATATAAAGAGTGTTTATGTGCTTGTATACACTAGTAATTTTGTGAAATGAAAGAAACCATAATAATGGTGATAATCGTAAAACCTTAATTTTTTTCCTCAAACTATAATCCTGCAAATAAAATCTATAAGCATTGCACCCCTAGTGGGTAGCAAAGTCTATCACTTATGAACTGCTGTTGAATCATTACAGTTGGTTGTTAAAAAGAATTGCTTAACCAGCAGGTGGTAGCAGTTTGACAGTTATGGTGTGTCCTGATCTATAACATTGCTTTAAATGTGTTTTCAACTTCTGCTGATGTCATATGTAATATCTTTCTGGACGTGGAAAATTGTCTTTGTGTTGAGACAAGACAAGATGACTTTGACTTGACTTGACTTGACTTGACTTGACTTTAACTTAGACTTGATTTGACTTGACTTAGACTTGACTTAGACTTGACTTAGTGTTCACTGTCTTAGCTTTGTGTTTTACTGAAAGAAAGAATAATATAATTAGATGTATGATATAATTAACCAGAAAATATATAATTAACCAAAATAAATGTGACACTGGGTCAAAACTGGGCTACCAGAAAAAACAGATTTCAGCCACCTTTATGCAACAAATGCGAGACATTGGCGACGTTACGTTAACTTAGTCAGTGTTGATGTAAAATGTTTGAAAAATAAATAAATCCAGTTTCAAACTATTTTTCAATTAATATAAGACAGAAAACTAATACGCTGATAAAACACTATAACAGGATCAAAAAAATTGAAGTATGTAAAACAAAAAACGTATTAAATTATATTTGTAATTTTGAACATTGTTATCCTTTGGATATAGCAACAGGTCGACTCCTGATCAGTTTCCATATCCTGACTAAAACATTCAGAACGTCTAAATTTGGTTCCTAGGTTATTGTCCACACTCTTCATTGTCCTACTGGCTACAAATACCATTTGCCAACTTTTACAAACAAAAAAACCCCATCAACTTCCTATATACTCTTCTATAATCAAAATTCATGCTGTAAACGAATCCGAGACACAGTGTGTAATGTCCAGTAGGGACCTGTTTAGTTAAAATTTAGTCTTAATTAAGCTTCTGATTCAAACTTACCCAGAATAAATATAACACAAGGTGAGTACATTAACAGTCCTTACACTACCTTATTTCCGCCCAACCATATGTGAGCAAGAGAGGGTGGAACTGGGTGTGAGAGGTTCAGGTTAGGGCATTGCAACACACACACACACACACACTCTCATACACCTCAACCAAACAGAGGGGAAAACATTTCAGCAGTTCAGCTCCTCTCTGTATTTCCGGTCTGCTTTTCACATTTTCTGGAAAATACTGTTAGGATTAAGTGCTGACATTCTGCCTAAACTTTACAAGTTTCAACCGGTGAGTTATTTTCCTTTTTTTTAAAGAAAGCCTAGGAAAATGACTAAACTTTACAGTTTTTGGTGTTAGATTAACTCTTAACAATTAACATATAGAGGTTTTACAAGGTTTACCGTTTAATCTATTGTTTAACATACTTTATGCTTAAAATTACCCAGAGAATTACATTAAAATTACAATATGAGCGTTAAATTAACATATTGTGTGAGTTCCATTCTCTGGTCCATTGCTGACCTTCCTGTTTAATTCTTCATTTCCATTTCCACTTCATTGTTTAGTATTGTGTTGAATAGATAGTTGGTACTGCACTACATTAGAACAATAAGTGCTTTGTCTTAATTAACAATACTAAATCGACTTATGTACACTACACCCATTAAAAATAAAAACAATGAGTTCACTGCATTACTGAACTATTATATGATTCATGTTGCAAAAATTCTTATAATATTGTTGAATTGTAACATTAAGTTCATTGGTACAATAGAATAATTGCATGCAGTAAAAAATTATGGTAAAAAAAAAAAAATAAATTATGAATCATAATTCATAAATTATGAAAACACTTAGTTCAAACATTTTAAACCCTGCATCAGTTTATATACTTTCCAGAAAGGTTTCTTAGTTAATGTAAAAAATGTTGACTATTTAACGACAATATTTTAATTAATGTGTGTACATAACAAAAAGTCAAAACAGGCCACAAACCTAATGTGCTCTTGCTTTATCATCGTTGGGGAACCCTTGGTTTCTATGCAGTATAGAATCTTTACCCATCCAAAGGCTGTTTACAGAATATATTGAGGCAACTTATTGTGGATTCCAAAAAATTACTTTTATCTATGGAATTTATTTTTATAAAGTTTTATATTTGGGCATTTGCCTTTATTAATGAAACAGAAATAAAACAGGGGAGAGAGAGGGAAGTGGGACCGAAAAGGACCCGAGGTGGGTATCAAACCCGGATCGTTGGAGCACAACAGTGAATGTGGGGATTTTTATTGTTAAAAGCCCTACAAAAATACTGCACCGTGGCGCTGGCCCAGTTCTATTTTTTATAAATTGGTTGAAAGCAGTAAATTATAAATAAAATTCTTACAATTAAATTGATCTCTATTGAGCAAGCTGCAGCAAGAGGGGCAAGGAAAAAATCCTTATTATATCGATGTTTGGAAGAAACCTTAAGAGGAACTAGATTCAAAGTGGAACCCATCCTCATCTGGGTGACAGCAGAATGTCTGATGTCTTCTATACATATGTTCATATGCAAAAAAAATTGTGTCAAGGAGCTTTTGAGCAACCTATGATATAAATATATTCTTTATCTGTCCCTTAAGGGCATTTTATGTTCAGGAATTCAGGTAAAACTGCATAACAAAAGTACCCACAGAGTTCTAAATTCTAAAACAATGTCTAATTAATCTGATGTACTAATGCATCTTTACCACCCTCGCTAGACCAGGACCTCTTCTTCAATTCTTGGCAGCTTGGATCTTCTTTTAAAATGGCTCTTCATCCGTAGCATCAACAGTGGCATTAGACATGGCTGAACCACCACCTCCACCTGCACCCCCTCCCCCTCCTCTTCCACCTCCACCACCCCCAGCACCACCCGTTGGGGGGAGGGGGATCTCCCGTGGATCCAGATCAGGTTCCAAGATGAGGAACTTTAACTGGGAGGCCATTCCTCAGGACACGGTATTGGGTAAACACAATATCTGGACAGCAGAGAAGAAGAAGGAGTACGACCTTGACACGCAGCACATGGAGGAACTGTTCAGCCGCAAAGACCAGACTGATGGGCAGATTCAGGCATCCAAGCGAAAAAGTATAAGAGGCATGCCAAACAACATCCAAGGTCCTGAAATGGTCAGTGGCTTGACTTTTTCTTTCCTAAGTAATCTTTTAAACCCTAAAAGTTAAAGATTTTTAACTTAACTTGACTCTCGATTATTGATTAAAGACAATTTCAAAGTTCTGTGAAATTTTAAGATCATTTTTTAGTTAGCATCACTTAGGTAGCTACATTAATGCTAAAAAAAAACTATATCTTCAGTACCTGCTCTTAGTAGTTGTATCTAGCATTTGACTATCTAGTTAATTGGTTGTAGTGAGTAGTTAGGTAGTTGTACCTAGTAGTTAAGTACTGTAGCTTTGTCCAATATTTAAACAGCTGTATCTAATAGTTGAGTAGTTGTGTCCAGCATTTGCAAAGTTATATTACAGGGGAAATGGTAGCTCAGTGGTTCAGGTGTTGGATTGCTGATAGTAAGAAGTTTTCCAAAAACACTAATCTGCCACCTCTGGGCCCCTGAGCAGAAATGTGAAGCAAATCAAGGAGTAGTTAAGTAGTGGTTGCTAGCAGTTAAAAAGATGAATTAATAGTAGTTAACTAATTTTATTTAGTAGTTAGGTAGTTGTATTCAGTAGTTAAGTAGATGTATGTAGTAGTTATGTAGTTGTATCTAGATGTATGAAGTAAAAATGCATGCAGTTGTTAAGCCTTGCTTGCTCTACCTGACCAAAAACGATAAAATGAAGGGCTGACAGTTGGATAGTTTGGCACAATTACAATCTGGCACAAAAAACATGACAGAGCGGTTCATCAGGAACAATACAGAGCCTTTTATAGTCTTTAAACTGAATAAAATTGCACCCAAAGGCAAACCTTGGTGTTTAATGGTCATATTAAAGTTGTTGGTTAATTTTGTTTTGGGGGAAAAATACGGGCTATAAGGCACTAGCTAGTTTAGTCATATAATTGATACTGGCACCTTTACGCATGCTATCATTTTGTCATTGGTTACAAGCTAATTGAATCAAAATGGTTGAACTGCATTGGTTAAGAGACTGAACCTGAAATAACTCATAATCTATAATATCCTGATTTCGACTTAAGGTTGTTTCGTTGTAAAAGGTTATTTTCATCAAAAGCTAGCAGATCTGTCCATCCTGATGGTGGCGTAAACTTTGGTAGTGTTTTCTTTATTGTTTTGCATGGACAAACCAGTGGCTAGTAGGGAAGCAGTGTGGATTAGTAGTTAGCATTGTTGCTTTACAGTAAAAAGGTCTCAGGTTCGTATTTCTCTGCAGGGTACTTTCTGTGTGGGGTTTGCATGTTCTCCCTGTTCTCGTGTGGATACTCTGGTTTCCTCCAACAATCCAAAAACATGTACGATAGATTGATTGGTGATTCTATATTGGCCATAGGTGTGAGTGTGACTGTGTGTGTGTGTGTGGTTGTTTGTCTGTATGTGACCCTGTGATGGACTGGCAACCTGTCCGGGATGACCCCTGCCTTTCACCCAGTGACAGCTGGGATAGACTCCTGACCCTGATTAGGAATAATAATGGATAAATGGAAACCGTGGATATTGGGTTTAAGTAAGTTTTAGTTTTAGCAGAATCATCCTAAAAATGGCTGAAGTCTCATGTTTTCTATAAACATTTAATAAACATTCAGCTAAAATTGATTTTGTGCCTTTTGTTTTTCTAAAACTAAATAAAAAATCTTGTACACTTACACTACAGGTATTGTCCTTTACTGTATCACTTTGCTTGTCGTTCCTCATTTGTAACTTTTATCTGCCTAGTAAATAAATGGCAATTAATATCAAAAAACCCATTAGACTTATAAGACTCCTTATTTTAGAAATAAGGGAAGTGGTAGCTCAGTGGTTAAGGTGGAGCATTGACCAGATGATCCCTTGAGCAAGGTCTTTAGCCCAGTTAGGTTTAAAAATCTATAATAAAGTTAGGTCGCTCTGGAACAAGGCATCCGCTAAACTACAGAAATGTAAATATGGAAGAACTGTGGTGGCTCATGGTTAAGGTGTTGGACCACCAACCCGAAAACTGTGAGTTTGATTCCCAGCTCCTCAAAGCTATGACTGTTGGACCCCTAAGCAGGGCCCTTAACCCCTAATTGCTCTGTTGTATGTAAGAGATAAATGTAAGTCGCTTTGGATGAGGGCGTCTGCCAAATGCTGTAAATAAAAATCTATTTTTATTTAATAATTTGAATAAATTAACAAAAAAAAAAACTTCATTCGATTCGCTCTGAGATTTTCGGTCAGATTGATTTTGATGTCCAGTGACGTAATCATGTGGATGATGTCATTTGTTTTCCTGATGCACTCCGTTTCTTCCTTCGTAGGGTTTTAATAGTATGTTTGAAACTAACTGCATTCATTTTACATGAGCAACGATATGACGTTCGTGTTTGTATTTCGGTGGTTTGTTTTGTCTGTTGATGGAGGGATGTCCCTTTTGTTTGCACAAGGTGGATGATTGCCTTATTTAGTGTATCGCAATACAATAATGTCATCAAGGATAGTTTATTATCCCAGGATAATAGGGAGGAATGCGGTCCCTGAATGCGCTGTGTAGGCAGTAATACAAACAGGGGCGTGTTATAGCACAGTGGTTTAGGTGTTGGACTACCAACTTGAAGACCCGGGTTTGATTCCCAGCACTACCAAGCCACCACTCCTGGGCCCCTAAGCAAGGCCCTCAGTTGTTTAACAGGAAATTATGTAAGTCGCTCTGAACAAGGGTGTCTGCCCAATGCCGTAAATGTAAACGGGTTTTCAAGACATTATAGATCAATATAAATAAGTGAATTATTATTATTTTTTAATTTCTAATGTTTATATACACATTACAACATATAGTAAAATTTGCTTCACATATCCCACCTTGGAAGGTTGAGGTGAGAGCAACAGTGGCGGACAACTCAGTGTCTTAACCAATTGATCCACCACTGCCCCCAAATATGCTCTGGAGTAAAATGATGAATGAAAAGAACTCAAATTTTTAGCTGCTTACCATTTTCTTTAAAGAGTAAACATGCTAACTAGTTTGTATTAGTTGGATAAATATTTCATCTAATTCATAATAATCACCCTGACGTGACAAATTCACGAAACATGGACACGGCATAAAAGGTGTTAAAAACAGTTTTAATCATAGTCACAAGTCAACAATCAATAACAGTGACGAGATATGTGTGTGTTTTGTCCTTCCAGGTGTCGATTCTTGGCTCCAAGAAGAACATGAACATCAGCATTTTCCTTAAGCAGTTCAAAAGGTGAGTTCATCCGGACCCTAAAAACACAGCATGAGCAGAAACACAGCAAAATGCAACATATCTCTAACGTATCAAAGCCACGGCTTCTGTCACACCCTTAAAGCGCTACATGTTTCTTCATGTTAGGTATTTAACAACTGCCTGGCTGTTCCACTGAAGGCGTAAGAGTGGGAATAAGATTAAATCATCAAAATCATCAAAAAAAAGGAGGACAATCTAACATAGAACTCACAAATCATCACAATCACATGACACAATCCAGTGGAAAGAATTTCCAGAAGTGTGGAGATTTTTATAGAAGAAAGAATTAAACTAAATCTGTGTTGTACTGTTTATAAAATATAACTGTGTTCACAGCTGTAATGATTGTAAGGACGAGTCTCAGCTCAGTGGTTGAGGTGTTGGACTGATAATGTCCCAACCATTATGTTATATAATTAAATCATTTTACATTTAAGATGTCAACATTTTGGCAAACGCCCTTATCCAGAGCGACTTACATCTATCTCCTTTAGGGGTTAAGGGCATTGTTTAAGGGGCCCAACAGTGGTAACTTGGTGGCGCTCGGAATTACCAATTAGCCAGTCCAACACTTTAACCACTGCGCTACCACTTCCCCTGTTTACACCTTCTGACCAATCAGACTGGAGAATTTAACAGCACTGTACTTAAGTCAGTAGCTTAACTTTTTTACGCTATTAGTGCTAGCAAGATAGAGTGTGTGTGTGTGTATAAATTATCTATACTTTCTCTGTATCAACTAGTCATAATTACTGTTTTGCATTTACGCATACGCATTTGGTAGACGCTCTTATCCAGATGTCATCATCTTATTTATACAGCTGAGCAGTTAGGGGTTAAGGACTTTGGGCCAACAATCTTCCGGTTAGCAATCCGCCAACTTAACCACCCGTCCAGCCTCCATGAAATCTTTAACCCCTTGAACTCGGCACAAATCATTAAACAGGGATCAATGGCACGTCAGCTCACATCCCTGTATGCTTAATTCATTTTACCCTCATGAAACTGAGCAGCTGAATCATTGCAGCTTGTTTAGACATTTCTAGTCATTTCCACCTAAAGAATGATGCATGACAGAATTGCAGCAGTGAGGCATGTATTCGCTTGTTCACGTTGCAGAGGATGAGAAATCCAGACCCAGACATCTCACAGAATTGCATAACATAAGAACGAAAGCTTAACGCCGTGACGAGGTTTACTTTTAATTACTTTAGTACAGGTGAATTTTACAGCAATTCGGAAAAAAAAACACTCGTATGTTGTCAGACTATTGCGACAGACCGGTGTGAGGAAAAAAAACAAAATGTGATACATAAAGACTTTCACACAAGACATGCTATATACTCTATACTGTATATTTACTGTTACTGTACTATGATTTTTACAAAGAACAGAGAAAACAAAACATATTATAGAAGAATTTTCAATTTTGATACCCGGTTTGTCTTATTTTAATGGTTTTGGGAAGGTTTTATTTTGGACAACTGTTTTGAGTTTTGGTGTTTGGTCCCATTCTTACATGATATTAAAAAACGTCTTTCGGAATTCTGGTTGTAGTTGTTTAAGTGCATCATAAAAATATTCCCATGGTATTTTTCTAAAATATAAGGCTTTAAATGAATCTAAAATCTGATTTGAAGTATATGTTATGTTATTTTTTTTTAATATCAGGCAAGAATGAGACCAAATTCCAGCTCCAGAAACTCATAATCTCAATTTACAGTAAACGTTTGGAAAAGAAGAGGAGATGCTACACTTTGATAAAACCTGTCCCGTCCCAACTATTTTTAGACGTGTAGTAGGCATCACATTTTTAATAAGCTTATTTTATGCATACAAGCGTACATTTTTAGTTTAACCATTTATTATTTTATTTATGTTTTACTGCAGATAAAATACTGAAAGTCTTCATTTTATTCAAATTTGAAAACCTTTTCCAGAATTCGGTTGTATGTAAAATATGTAAATGCCTTTATTAGTCACATATACTTTTTACAGCAGTGTGAAATTTGTATTGTATTTGTTATAAAGAATTTTTTTCATTCTTATTAAACTCTACAGGTCAGTAAAGGAACTTGTTGAAGACATCCACAGTGGAGAGAGTGAAATTTTCGGAACCGGAAAGCTGCAGGAGCTTCTTAAACTACTGCCCGAGTCTGGAGAGGTAATGGTATTTTACATTCCCATCTGAAAAACACAAATTGAAAAAAATTCTGCAAATTAAATAAAGTAGCTTGGTAACTGTAACAGATATGAACAGTTTTCCTCTGCAGGATTGAACTAGCAAACACAGCGTACTACAGTATTATGTGTAATGATTCTAATGAGGAAACCCTAACCCATTCAGGCAAACGTGTTGTTTAACTTAAGATTTTATTTGTTGTTGTTTGAAGCACTATACAAATAAAAATTGATATAAAAAATAAAATTAATCTGAGGTCCCACCCCATTGACTTGTGGGTTTTTTTCTACATGTTTTGAGCTATTCTCTACTGTACAGTTGACATCCTGGGCTTTTTAGTGATATATTATTTGATTGGCTGGGATGTTAGGAACTAGTTTCTTATTAAACTAAAGTAGGGAAGTGGTGGCTTAGTGGTTAAGGTGTTGGACTGATACCAGAAAGACCCAGCGCCACTAAGCCACCACTGGGCCCTTAACTTTGTATAAAAGTGATAAATGTAAGGGGTTGTGTTTGTGGTTAGCGGGCAGGGGTCTTTCTCTGTGGAGTTTGCATGTTCTCCCCGTGCTTGCGTGGGTTTACTCCGGGTTCTCCGGTTCGCCCCCCTCACAGTCCAAAAACATGTATGTTAGATTGATTGGTGATTCTAAATTGCCCATAGGAGTGAGTATGGGTACCCCGCCTGCCTTTCACCTATTCAGAGACGGCTGGGATAGACTCCAGCAGATCCCTGTGACCCCGAATTAGGGAATAAGCGGGTATAGAAGATGAATGACTGGAGATTAATGTAAGTCGTTTTGGATAATGTTTTAAATGTAATAGTGGACATGGACATGCTTTAAAATTCTAAAATTAAAACTCTAAATTGTAGAAGGTTTTTAACCCCAAAACGGACATACACACAAAGAAAATCATGACACTGATAGATTGTGATATAGATAGATATAGATAGATTTTTTTTTTTCTTGGGTCAGAAGTGGCAGTTGTAATTAGAAGTATAAGTGTTCATGCAGAAAAAGCCACAAGGGAAGAAGCTGTTTTTCATGGGGTGGGGCTTCGTGTAAATGTCATATATACTGCTTATATGTATGTATGAAACAAATGTCGATTGGCTTATAGGCCTATTTTACCTGGGGAAGAGAGAAAAAGTGTGATTTTAATTCATTATCATGTATTTATTATGTATTATTTATTGTTTTTTCTTTTTATTTTAGGTGAAGAAGCTTCTCGCTTTTAGAGGCGACCATTCAGCACTTTCTGAAGCTGATCAGTTCATGGTTCAACTTGTACAACTTCCAGGGTGAGTGAGGGCGTGAGTGCAGTCTTGCTTTAATTTATCCTCAAAACACAATATTTACTATCAGCAGTTTTATTTCTACAGTCTATCGAATTATTTACTTTTTTGTAACTTTTATTCTACTCGACAGCATTTTAGTTAAGACTTCACAAGGAGAACTCAGGGCACAGAAGGTGCAATGTAATAGATTTTATTTAGCAGATTTCACATACAATGATATGATAAGACGTCCTATAATTATTATCTGCCTTGATCATTTAAAAAGTTTTCTTTCAATCTATAACGTCTGCATTGGAATCCTACTTAGTTTCTAAATGTTTATACAGCCTGCAAAATCAGGCCCGAATGCTCAGGGCTACAAAAAAACAACAAAAGCTTCCCAATCTTCCTTAAAGTACTTTTGTATAAAGAGTGATTGAAGACGTTTGCTAAATAATGTAAATGTATCGTCTTCATTTGTGCCACCAGCTACGAGGAGCGCCTGAAATGTCTAGTTCTTAAAGAAGAATTTCCACCTTTTTTGGATGAAGTGAATCATTCCATTACCACTATGACTGCTGCCGGGAAAGGTAAAGACACACCTTTTTTATCCTCTTTAAACACATTTAAGCCACCGTTGTAGACCTGCAAGTCATTCACTGTCTTTTGTAATTATACAGATATTACCTCTTTTTTTAAGGCTGGATTATTAATGCTAAGTATGCTAACTGCAAATAAAGGCTAATAGGCGATACACGAATGATGACATTGTTAGCCTTGCTAAAACACAACAAACACAAAGGCATTACTTTTTAATATTTTAATTACTACATTGTCCTAGAATCATAGACAACAACTTCTGATTCATCAGGGTGTGTTCACTGAACCCTATTCTACCTTCTTCCAACCCTATTCCAATCCTCATGTAAAAAAAAAATAATATTGCTTGAGGCTTATGGTTCTAAACATCCCATATTTTCCTAAAAAATTAGAAAGTAAATAGCTATTCAATGCAAAAACTGCCTCTTTTTTTAGTGACACAGAGGATGTGACTCATCTTACCAACGAGAGTTGACTCTCACTATTAAAAATCATCTCTGAATAAGAACAAAATAAAACACCTAACTAATTAAAAGCAACTGTTTCGGATAAGAGTCAATCTCACAAATAAGAATCACTTCTCGAAATAGAGTCACCCGTCGCACCATGAAGAGTCGAGTCTCATCAAAAAATTTAATCATGGGAACAAGAGTTGACTCTCACCGATACAAATCACCTCTCAGAATAAAAAATCAGACCTTCACCCATGAGAATCAACTTGTAAAAATCACCTCTTACCAATAAAAGTCAACTTTCACCAATATGAATCAACTCTCGCCATAAAGAGTCGACTCTCACCAAGATGAATCAGCTCTCACAATAAAGAGTCGACTCTCACCAATATGAATCAACTCTCCCCATAAACGGTCAACTCTCAACATTATAAATGATCTCTCACAATAAAGAGTCGACTCTCACTAATAATAATCAACTCTCCCCATAAACGGTCAACTCTCAACATTATAAATGATCCCTCACAATAAACAGTTGACTCTCACTAATAAGAATCAACTCTCCCCATAAAGAGTCGACTCTCATCATTATAAATTAACTCTTCCTATAAAGAGTCGACTCTTATCGATGTAAATCAACTCTCACCATAAAGAGTCAACTCTCACAAATAAGAAAATCTTTCTCAAATAATAATTAACTCTCTCTAATATAAATATTTTATAAAGAATCAATTCTCACCATAGACTCATCTAAGTCTCAGCCAATAAGATATTTTTCAGCATTTACTGAAAAGTTTGTTTGTGATTGGGGTAAGATGCAAAAATGGATTAAGTTTGGTCAACACACACTGATGACATCAGATGGTTATGTTGGTTGATTAAAATGTTGATTCAGGATCCAGGATCACATCCTACTTGGCAAAAATAGGTCCACCTCTCGCTATAAATATACCCGAGGCTGCTTTCAATGCGTTAAATCATAACTAACAAAATCAGGCCTTGCTCAAAGGCCCACAGTGGTGGGTTGGTGGTGCTGTGAATCAAACCCAGGTCTTCTGGTATCAGTCCAACACCTTAACCACTAAACCACCACTTCCCACTACATTTACATTTAGGATATTTGGCAGACACCCTTATCCAGAGCGACTTACATTTAATTAAAGGTTAAGGGCCTTGCTCAGGGGCCCAGCGGTGGAAATTTAGTGGTGCTGGTAATCGAACCCTGATCTTCCAATTAGCAGTCCAATGTGTTATTTAACACATGTTAAACTCACAGATTATATAACGTTTGGTGGTATAAGGTGCTTCTCTCAGTAAATATCTACAAAAGGCTTTAGAGTTCAATAAAACTGTAAACTAAATGGGTTCTTTATATACATGTGATTCTATGTTTTAGAGCTGTTGGATTGTGCTGACCTTCATTCCGTCATCCGTCTAGTGCTGAAGACCGGCAACTACATGAATGCTGTAGGAGACTTGTATTATTTTATTTTAAACTTGGATAAAAAATCAGACTCAGTCTGTAGAAACTTTATTTACAGTCAAGTATAAAGAAAAAGTAAAAAATTTACAAAAATGAAATAATCAGCAGCATGAACACATAACACACACCAGCAACACTATAAACTTAATTAAAACCTGTATATACAAAGTGCAATTGAGTTCAAAACACACATTTCACGCAGTTCTACTGCTACAGACATACAGATCTGTTTTCAACTGAGACCCCCTAACCCTAGTCCACAATTCAGGAGCAGATATTTGAAATGAATTGAATTAGATCTGGGGCAGCACGGTGGCTAAGTGGTTAGCACGGTTGTCTCACAGCAGGAGGCAAGCCTTTCTGTGTGGAGTTTGTATGTTCTCCCTGTGCTTGCATGGGGTTTACTCCGGGTTCTCCAGTTTCCTCCCACAGTCCAAAAACATGTATATTAGGTTGGTTGGTGATTCTAAATTGCCCAAAGGAGTGAGTGTAATTGTGTGTGTGGCCCTGTGATGGACTGGCGACCTGTCCAGGGTGTACCCCTCCTGCCTTTCGCCCTTTTAGAGACGGCACAAATAAAGCACAATGTTTAGGAAATCAGTAATATACTGTGGTTGTGTAATGCCTCAACTCTTTTTCCCAGAGCCAAAAAAATTGGAATGACCTCCTTGTTTTTTTTGTTCTCATTAGCATTTATTTAGCACACTTCACAGTGGAATTTAAAAGTAGACGCAAGAGTGTCCTAACTAACGAGTTTTTCGAGATACGAGTCGTCTCTCTGCCGATTTTTTTGCTTTGAGTCGCAAACTAAAATTCGGGTTACGAGCCAGCTTCAGACACCCAACCGCTATTTGGCTTATCTCGTAACCGCTGTGTGGCCTTTAAAGTTTAATAAAATTCTGTAAAAGGTTTTATCCAAGACAAAAAAACACTGGTGTCACACTAAAAACCAACAGTGTCCTGACTAATTTTAGATCAGGTTTGCAGCCATAAAATATTTACTTTTACAGCATTTGGAACCCTTATACACCCTTATACAAAAAAAGGGTGAAAGGAATTAGGAAAGATGGAAAAATAGAAGGAACTAGGGAAAAAGGAAGAAATTAAGAATCGAACCATTCCTATTCCAATTAACAGCCCAACACCTTAACCACTGAACTACCACTTTCTCTATTTACATGTACAGCATTTGGCAGACGTCCTTATCCAGAGCGACTTACATTTATCTCTTTTATACAACTGAGCAACAGGGGGTTAAGGGCCTTGCTCAGGGGCCCAGCAGTGATAATGTGGTGGTGCTGGGAATCAAACCCTGATCTTTCGAATAACAGCTCAACACCTTAACCACTGAGCTACCAGTTTTTCTATACTAATTGCAAATCAGTCTACCAGTTTTACAGTATTAGTATTTTTTGTTGTTGTTGTCAGGGTGGCTACGCTGGCAGCGCTGTGGGCTTTCGAATGACCTCCCTACTGAAACTTGCCGACACAAAAGCCAACAAACCGGGAATGAACCTCATGCACTACGTTGTGATGGTAAAACGAATTGTTTTTGTTTACAAAATGATAATCACCCACATTAAAGTTCTAGTTTTCTTCCTTCCAACATCCCTTTTTATTTTCACAGCAAGCGCAGAAGAGTGACGCTGCCCTGCTGATGTTTCCAGAACAACTCACACACATTGGGGAAGCTGCAAGGTACCGAAGCCACCAAACACCCTTTTCTTAGCTTTAATAAATATAGTCAGATTTAAAATTATTAGCAACTTTGTAAAGGTACATAAAATTTATTTTAATGAGTTGAACCTGATTTATTTATTTTCTATTCATTTATTCCAGCAGGTCTGTCTGCAAATGGTATTGTTTCTACGGTAACGATGTATACAGGGATGCTACAAAGAAATAGGCTAAGATAACTGTTAATAAGCTACCTTTTTTTTCCTAATGTTAATTTTAATTAACAAGACACACTTTTGTTGAGTTTATTTAGCAGCCACGGACGTAGTCTTTAGTGCTGGCATCAATGCTCAATCTATAACTTAAAGTCTTCAAGGCCATGTAGTTTCATGGTAAAAAAAAAAGAAGTTGCATTTTTGTCTAATTAACGTAAAACAGGGTTAGTGAGGGGAAGTAATGTTATAGTGGCTAAAATATGAGTGATTTTAGGAACTAGTTTCCTGTCAGTTCCACATTAAATATAACTATAAATAAATATGTGAAAAAAATGGGGAAGTGGTAGATCAGTTGGCTTGCTAACTGGAAGATCCGGGTTCTATTCACAGCACCACCTAGTTGCCACTGTTGGGCCACTGAGCAAGACCCCAAATTGCTCAGTTGTATAACAGGGAATTAAATAAAATTTTAATAAAAACATTTAATGTATACAAAATGTGATTGGTTTCCTCGGTTCGGGATTATTATTAGCACCGCTGACTATTGTAGCTACTTTTGAATAACAGCATTACATTTGTATTTAACGCTACAGACATTAGCTAGCTACATGCAGTAAGGATAAAAAAGTTACATGTAAGAGGAACTAAAGATCAGCTTACAAACTCGGTAGGAAGTGTTTTAATGCCTGACCACAAGCATTTAAGATTTCAGTATTGTATCGACGTTAGCTAGCTAACACACCTCAATACTAATTTGGCTATATTATAAACTTTTTTAAGTATATCCAAAATAAACAAAGAACTATATTTATAGATTAATGAAGACTAATCCTAAATAATCTTAAAGAAAATTTAACATTAACTAAAATGTAATTTAAAATTAAAATGATTTAGTGTATATATGGATCCATTATATGGATGAACTTTTTGTATTATGTAAAGCTAAGTGGAACACTATTTTATTTACTATCATTATTTTATGATTAAACATAAAAAGCAAACTGTTTTTATTTTTTTATTTTTTTTTAAAGTGTTTAAAAATCTACTTCTATTTTATCATTTTTTTGTACCCAAATTATAATAGTTTACATTTTAAGTAACCCTGAAGTGCAGAAAGCATCTTGACTTTACCATACAACATAGAAATGTTTGTTTAAATAATTAGCTGGTCTGATAAATGATCTTTATAATATAATTTTTTCCAGTAAATCTAGTTTGGTGTGCTGAGTTTGAGTTCTGTGTCATTGCTGTTCGGATTCTTTTGCTGGCTTAAGCACAAACCTTACGCAAATGCACATATCGCAAATGATGTAGTTTTCTAGTCTGGAGTGTTACAACAGTCTGAGAGATCATTTGTTTATTTAACTGCAGAATCCACAAACAGGACATTGAATCAGAATTCCAAAGGAAAGTGAGCGAAGTCCAGGAGGCGAAGAAGAGCACTGATAAACAGACTGACCTGGCCGAGCAGATGCAGGAGTTTTTTCAGGTGAGTTTCCTTTAATTCAATTAGAGTTTATTTTATATGGGTAGAACAAAAATGAAGGCTTAGTGAATAAAATTATACCTGTCTTATACTGACAAATCTACAGACAAGTTAAATCTATCCATAAGTTAAGGTTACCTGGTCTACTTTGTTAATCCTGGATCAACATTTCACTCAACCAATCATAACCAACTGATGTCATCAGTGTGGGCTTTCCAAACCTGCCTCAATCTATTTTTTAATCTTTGTAAAATCTTCTTGTAAATCAAAATGTAATATTATAAATGTAATACATTAAATAAAAAAAAACATAAAATACCTAAATGACATATGTAATACGTTACATACTATACTAAACAATTAATTACAACATTTTTTTCTCATGTGTGAACATTTCCCTCGACTTCATGATCAAAAACAGATGCATAAAACGTTAATTAATAGTTTTTTTTTTCCCATAAACTGTTTTATAGTAAGAATGTTGCTCGATTGCGGTTCTACAGGTTTACCGTTTCAGAACATTTTACAGTCAATTGTTCGTTAGTGATAATTTATGATTCACTGTCTAAAATCATTAATATTGTCCCTGGACTGTCATCCATTATTTTAATTATAGGTTATAGTCTAATTTCATGTTGTGATCTAATGTTAATCCAGAAATCATCATTGTCAGTAAATTGTTCCAATCATTGTTCCATGATCAATGAGTTTCCAGTCCCAGACAATAAGATATTCTTCAGCATTTAGTTTGTTTTCTGAACAAAAAAATGGAAAGATTCAAAAATGAATCGAGGCGGGTTTGGTTGACGAACACCAATGACATTAGATGGTTATGATTGGTGGATTAAAATGTTGATTTAGGCTTAACACAGTTTTTTTATCCAGGATTGAATCGTACTTGTTGAAATCATGGACAAAAAAGTCTCAGTCTCATTGGCATATTTGTACTTTTTAATGGGGATCTAAAGAGTATATTCTTGATCAACTTAAAATTAGACTAGTATATCATAGATAGCACACTAAAAATATTTACTTAAGTCTGTTTTAATGAACTAAAAATAATATTTTTAAGTTTACTTTAAGACATAATTTTACTTACGGGAACAATTACACCACTAGTACATTAATCTTAAGATTCATTAGTAAAGTAAATTTATTTAGTAAGGGAACCCTGATGTTAGAAGTGGTAGCTTAGTGGTTAAGGTGTTGGACTGCTAATTGGAAGTTCATGGTTCGATTTCCAGTAACCACTGTTGTCGCTCGGGATAAAGGTGTCTGCCAAATGCTGGAAATGTAAATGTAAATTTTTGAGAAATTCAGTAAAAAAAAACACAATGACAATCTAAAATTTTAGCTTGCTAATATATTTTTTCTTTATTTTTTTCAGTAATACCAGCGGTTATATCTTAAACATAATATTTAGTTCAATATAACCATAAAGAATTTAGTGTGACTGCTTAGCCTGATGTCTAAATAAAAAATGCATATATTAATTGCATGTGTGTATTTATACAACAATCCACAACATCTTATATAAGTATATTAGAACATTTCAGAGCCCGCCTAAGGCATAAGCGAACTAAGCGGCTGCATAAGACCCTACCCCCTTGGTCACCAGGGGGCCACCAAGAGTACTTGACATGACAGATTGTTATTTTTTTCACTGATATTTCTGGTTACTTATACAAAAATACAAAAAGTTTAATCAAATTTTCTTCTCTGGTTCTCAGCATGCCGATTCCAGGATAACTGAAATGCAGTCCTCCCTTCAGACCCTAAATAAAGTCACTGAGTCTGTGGCTGAGTATTTTTGTGAGGATCCGAGTGAGTTTAAACTGGATGAGTGCTGCTCCATCTTCTATTCCTTCTGTGAAAGATTTACCCGAGCCCTTCAGGTAAAACCCCACTTGTCCTTCCAGTACAAATCTGTACAGTTCCCTGGATTCAGTTTGGATTGCTCGTAAAAAAAATATTTTTTTGCACTTCATTAACTTATATTTTTTAATTGTGCCCGGTTGCCTTCCACAGGAAAATATAGAGCGTGAGATGGCCGAGGTCAAACGGAAACAAAAGGAGCGACTGCAGTCTACTGCCAAACGGCGCTCCACAGCCACCTGCTCATCACGAGACAAAGACATGGATGGTATAGCACTGGAATCAGTTCTCCAGCAGTTTCTGAATGCACCCGAGTCTCACAGAAGATCAAGAACCCCCTCGCCAAGCAGTGCCAAACTGCAAACTGAGAACTTACCTCAAATTAACCAGCCCAACAAAGACCTTAAAAGGCAAAGCTGGTTTATAAACACTTCCCTTGGTAAGGAAAATGCAGATGATAAAAAAACAGAGAAGAATAATCAGCTTTGGAGAAACTCTGGAGATCGAGCATGTCTAGTGAATAAGGAAGATGAAAGTCCAACTGAGAAAGAGGTTCAGAAAATGAGGGAAGTCTCCCAAAAGGTGCTGCGCTACCAGTCTAGCCGTGCAAGCATATCATCAGGAGAATATATTTCCCCAATGACTTCTCCACAAAGGCGCACCTTTCAAGAAGATACAGAAAAAATGTTGTCTGTAACAAACGGTGAAGATGCGACCAAACCACTAAAAAGTCCACTTGTCCCGAAAAGCCCTAGTGGTATCGTACGTAGACACACAATATCACTTCCTTCACAGGATTTGAGCAGAGCTGAGTCTGAAGAAGATAAATTTGTTCCTGGTGAGCCTGAAAATGAAAGCCCTGGAAATAAGATTTTATCTTTTGGGAATATTGGTAGAATAAAGTCATTGGACTTCTTTCTGCCATCACCAAATGATGGTGTAGGCAATAAAATGCCGGTCAGCAATCCAACAGGCAAATCAGAGAACTCGGACAAATTAGAAGTACTGCAAAAAAACGAAGAGAGCTTGTCCAGCTCTCAGCAGAATTCTTCAGTAAATGAACAGAACAACCACACCAAAAGGACATCTCGATTAATAACGTTTTTCAAACGTTTGGGTGAAATAGGCAAAACAACCAGTAGAGATTCTGACTCCAGTAGCGTGGACCCTTAGCAGACATCTTACAGTACCTATTTAATCTACGAGGGGGTTAAATCATAAATGGGATATTCTTTGAGTTTTCAGTATCTATAAAAGTGTCAGTTTTTACTTTAAGGTGTCTTAAAAGAAACCCTGTAAATGGTTACCTGTTAAATAATCTTCAATACCATTTGCAGGTTCTTCCAGATGATCACATGATACCCAGATAACCGCATTTTAGCACGGTTTAAATGTTAATCATGGGACAAAAGGACAATTACTGAGCGCAATCATGCGGTATACAGTATGTATCGTCTCGCAATTTGACAAAAAAAGGTGAGCTGGACTGGTTTGCCCTGCACCTTCAGGGTTTGGTTTCCTTCATTTAGCTTAATTCTCACCTCTGGGTTTGCATGTTCTCTTCATTTTCCTCACCCAGTCCAAAGATGTGCTTTAGACTGATTGTCAATTCTATAGTGTGGTGAAAATGCAAAACAATCCTTCTCAACATTCCCAAAGCAGCTACTAGTGAATGTCTTTGTGGTATATTCCATGAAATACAGAAACACACAATATGACCAAAAGTTTGTGGACACCTTGCAAGTCTGGCCACAGTTGTTTATCAAGTCACTATACGGTGTTATATTTTATACAATTTTTTTTTTTTTACTGAAATTAACAGGACATTTCTATGTCCCTGTCCACAAAGCCTCTGAGCTCCATGAAGACATGGTGTGTTATAGTTAACGTGGAAGTGTCCTGTCCAGAGTCCTGACTCTGACTCAACCCCTTTAATCTGAACACCTTTGAGATGAACTGGAACACCGGCTGAACCCCAAACCTTCCTCACCTCAACATTAGTGTCTGATCCACGAATACTACTGTAGCTGAATGATCACTAATCCACACAGTCACATGACACAATCTAGTAGAAAAGACTTTTTGGAAGTGGGAAGGTTACTATAGGAATGAGTATAAAATAAAATCTGGAACAGGATGTAAAAAAACCACATATGAATGTGATAGGCATGTGTCCCAATATTTTAGACTATATAATATATTTTTTCTGAGCTGTAATACACCCTGTGTTCCTTTAGGTTTGCTATCAGGAGATAATTTTCACAAAAATTAATAATGTCTTTAGCCTTTATAATATTATTTTTACAACACTATCTTCTTCTTTGTTACTTGATACTCAAAATATTCACTGTTACAACACACATTCACACATCCTGCATCCCGTTAACATAATATGTTTCAGGTGCAGTTTTTTTTTTTTTTCATTTAATATAAAACTTTTGTATAATTAACATTGTCCATTGACATATCTCTCTTACTCTTGGTTGCACCCTGGTGGCCGATGGGGGTTGTAAGCTTTCGCTTAGTTCACTTATACCTTATAGCCGGCTCAGAAATGTTCTTATATATTTATACAGTGGTGCCTTGGCATACGAGTTTAATTCGTTTCGTGATGGAGCTTGTAACACAAAACTCGAATGTCAAATTAATTTTCCAAGTTAAAATGAATTGAAATGCCATAAATCCGTTCCAGGTCCCCCAAAAACACCACAGTTTGTTTTGTTACATGTTTTGAAATAAAATAAAATAAACGTATAAATAACGAATACTGTATAAAAAAAACAATACAATAGGATGTACTGCAATAAACTGGTTTTGTTATGTATAATGTACAGCATTTACCCCGGAGGTCAGACGACTTGAGGATGCTGACTAATTAAATGTTATTCGCAGGTTTTTGCCCTTTTCACCACATGACTAAGCAAGCATTTTACCACCTATCTAGCTGAGTATCTGTTATCGATCTTCGCACTTGCTAATGCGCATGTCTGTATAGCTATCGATCTACTAATGATCTTTGCACTTGCTAACCCGAATTTTAGCTCGCAACTCAAAGCAAAAAATCGGCTCGTATCTCGAAAAACCAGTCAAGGTACCTATATATATATATATATATATATATATACTTATATATATATATATATAGATATATATATATATATATATATATATATATATATATATATATATGATATATATATATTATATATATATGTTGTTATAAGATAACAGATAAGATCCTGTGGATAACAGCAGGTCTAGTTTCTTTCAGAAGGTTTTAATGTGTTTTACTGCACATTTATATTTAACATGTCAGTGTCACACTGTATTTATATGCTCTTATTTTTTACACATAGTATTATACAAAGAATTCTGGTTGAATGCCAATATTGATTATTTGCCATGTGCATTAATTACTCATACAAATGTTCATATATTAATATTAAAAGTAAGTAGGAATTGTGGAACTACCCATTTAGATAGACGCTGTGTATATTTATTCCTGAAACGTTTTTATTTTCAACACTTTACACTTTCAAGCTTTAAATT
This sequence comes from Bagarius yarrelli, assembly GCA_005784505.1. Classification (NCBI taxonomy): domain Eukaryota; kingdom Metazoa; phylum Chordata; class Actinopteri; order Siluriformes; family Sisoridae; genus Bagarius; species Bagarius yarrelli. Next base: position 3,125,646 of record VCAZ01000014.1, on the reverse strand, counting down.
TATCCAAGCAAACTTCTACGTTTATTGTCATTAAACACAGTCATGACTAAATGTGTGCTCCCGAAGTGTTATTTGCCTATTTACCTATTTTATACATTGTTTTCATCATTTTTTAAATAGGTGATGGATATAAAAATCTACACGGAAGGTTTTTGTGATATAAAAAAATCAAGATGAAGGAAACCAGGATAGAAGTTTTTACCTCCTTAATGGAAAATGATGTATAAAAAAGTGAAAACCAACTGAGGATCATTATTAGAGGGAAAAAAGGCCAAATAATATTAACAATTATATCAACCGACACTACAAGGCAAAAGTATTGGGACACCTAAGCATCAAATTCACATTATTTTTGAACATTCTGTAACATTTTCAATTCTATAACATTCAAATGTTTAGTATTATTTCTATAATAACCTTCACACTGCTGTGTAGTGCACATGCTTTGTTGGCGGTGATGTGGTGGGCTGGCTTTTATCCCAGACTATAAGCCCTTACACATTAATATAACAATACAGACACTTAATAATCCATATCTTTCTTTCTCTTTGCTCTCAGGGGGTTAGTTAAACATGCCTTTTTTCTCAATTTTGCCCGATCATGCTTCTAAGTATGAAACCACACAGGAGTTTTGAGGAAGGACTAGGACTCACTCTGCTTAGGGATTTGTTTATTTAGCTGCAATAGTATCAGTAAGTTCAGACACCAATGTTGAGGTGAGAAGGTCTGGGATTCAGTCCATGTTCTAGTTCATCCAGAGTCAGGGTTCTGTGCAGGACACTCAGGTTCCTCCGGTCCAACCATATTTTACAATGCCTTTTTTGTGCACAGGAGCATTGTCATGCTGGAACAGTGTTCGCACCATCCAATAATCAATTACATAAAAAAATCCAGTTTTTACAGTGCAGAACTATCTTCTCCCATTGTTGCATGCATCTTTAGCTTTAAATCGCTTAGATCAGTTTGTGTCACAGTGTAATCTGCTGACGTGGTGAATAAAGTGTCTGGCTCATACCATCTGTCTGGATGTGGTCTCCATAGCAACCGCCACCTCCTCCTCAAAAGCCTGAGATGACTGTCTTCACCTCCCCCAACCTATTACTGATGACTACAGACAATCTAGACTCCACCAGCTTATTACATCCCACCACACACCCGTTACTTTCCTCTCCTGCATTATCTTATCAGCTTTCAGCTCAGTGCAGTGAGTCCCGCCTTCCTGACCCTAGCGGGTGTGGGTCATATATTGGGAGGTACAGACAATGGATTTAAATTGATTTTTTTTTACTCAAGAGAGGATACAGCGATGTGTCGGGATCTTCTGATGCTAAAGATCTCACATTTATTGAGAAATAAAAGGCTTATATTGAATATTAGATATTTATTATTTATAATAATAATAATAATAATACATTTATTTTTTTATATAGCACCTTAAAAAGAAAATTCTCAAAGCGGTTTTTGAATATAAAAGGAAAAAAAACAGTATAAAGAACTAAAAAATAAACACAAAAATCACAGATTTTGCCAAGTTAAAAAAGTTTTAACAGATGATTTAAACATGTTAAAAGATTTTGCATGTCTAATATGGTAGAGGGGAGGAACTGTGTTCAAATACCAAAAACGATAGACTCAGGGCTGGAGGTAGACAGGATACCAAAACACCTAGGGGCAGTTTAGCTTATTTTGTCTATTCATAACATAAAATATAACAACAATACTTAAAGAAACCAATGTGGATATAGGAAGAAACTTGGGCAATGGTACAGCTCAGTGGTTAAGGTGTTAGACTTCTGAACAAATCATGGGTTCAAATCCCAGCACCACTGCTGGGCCCCTGAGCATGGCCCTTAAGACTAAATTGCACGATTGGATTAATGTAAGTTGGATAACCTTCAATAGGGGCGTCTGCCAAATGCCAGAAATGTTACTATAACTTGAAATAACTCAGGTTATGTCTTAAACTGTAAACAATAATTAATGAGAGGCTCAGACTCGCTTGAATATTAACAATAAAACATTTATTTCAATTGTAATTTTGCTTGAAATTAAATATGTAAATAATTTACACCATTTCACCATATCATTTGTACCAATGACCAGAATTCCACGTTATGGTAAATTAGCAGATCATTTTATCGCAGAAGACATGATTATGGTAGAAGACAAAATATTACATACAAAATCACATGCAAAACATTGAATTTTACTGTAAGAACTAGACAGTTTTTATTACTTATTATTGAAATATTTGTGGGTTTTTTTTTCATTTTTTTTTTTTTTTAAAGATTCACATTTTAAAATGTATGTTCTAAAATAAAAGCACATATATACATTTTTTTGCCCAAGTCATGTATTCCTCCTTTCAGCATTTAACCCTTTTTTTCTCATTTCCGGCTTACTGTTAATGTTCTGTTTTTGTAGATGTATATTAGTTGAAGTGGATTTTGCTTAAAAATTTGTAAAAGCTTCTTAGCCTCTCTATTTTCCCTTCATCGCTACCATCTATTGTATATAAAGTTCATAAACGAATATTTATTTCACAGAAAAACATCATTTCAGTAATGTCAGTTATTTACAATAGTGTTTCAGCGCTACTGTGGTGTCACCCAGACGAGAATGGGTTCCTTTTAAGGTTTCTCCCTAACATCATCTTAGGGAGTTTTTCCCTCTCATTGTTGGTCCGGGCTTCCATCATTTATTTATTTATCCGCCTATACCCGGATCTGCGTCTCTGAAAGGGTGAAAGGCAGGAGGGGGACACCCTGGACAGGGCCGGGCTTCCTTATTATGGATAAATATAAATTAAATATCAAACATTATATTTTTTAATTGAATTTCTGCTTTGAGTTAGCCAATCCTGCACAATCTCGTTGTGGATGTGGGGCAGAAGAGAATGCAGTGGAGGTGATTGGTATTGAGACTGACTGCTTTGAGACAGGCCTGGGCGTTGGACTGAGGCCATATGCCTCTGCAGTATAGATTACAGAAAATGCACCGAGTCATATTTGCATATTCCAAACGACGCACTTTGATTGGTTGTTCCAAATGCTCCTTGTGTCGCGTTAGCCAATCCCATCAATACGACATTTTAGCCACGCCCAGATCTTCCCTTTTTCCTTGCTTCAATCTCGGTCCGGTTTCCTCCCCAGTGTTGGAGAGAGAAAGGATTTGCTATTTAAAAGCTTGTATTGTTTACTTATATGTCGGATTTCCACGCTGTAGGGACGGGATGTTGACGCTGTTTTAACTCCAGATCCGATTCCACGTAAGTTTGCGGGAGGTTTTTTTGCGCCTTTTTTTTTTCCCTTCTGCTGTTTCTTGTCAAAAATAGATTCCGCTTCTGCTTTAGAATGAATTATTCATTATATGTCGGCTGGAATTAAAGAATCGGCGTCGCAAAATGGCTGCAATTGTTTCTGAAACCAAACCCACCGCTGTTTTAGACACTATGTTTCATCTGATGGAAATGGATGCGTAGGCAACAATGTGTCAAATAATAATCGCCGATTTCTTTTTGTTGTTGGACGCCGTTGGACAAAGTGTCCAATTAACGAGATGATAATCATTTTATACACTCATTTATTGTGGAGATAAATAATGATTAGTACGTTTATACATACATGCAGGTCGCGTCTTTTGGTCAGGGTTGCCAGGTGTGCACGAAAAATCAGCTCATATTAAAATATTATTTGATTAAAAGCATGTAAGTTCTTAAAATGGTGGCCAGGATTTCTAACAGTATAGATCTCTGGAAATAGTGGAGTAATTTAATTCTACACTTTGGGATGTGATGTGATGTGATGAGATGTGATGTGATGTGATGAGATGGGTGTAGCCCTGTTTTTTATATATATATTATATTGTGAATAGTGTAGGTGGTTCCTAGTGCATGCTGGGAAATTATCAGGGGGTTTGATGAAGAGAAGAGTTGGTTCAGCCGGCATGTCTTCTGGTTCCCCCTGCAGATAAAAAACGGGATGATGTACAGATTAGTGACTCTAAATATGGCCTGGTTTTCTGTGTGTGAAGACATTGTGACCATCCCATCCACAGTGGATTCCCCACCTCACACCCTGGTCAGATGGTGTCCCTAGAAACATTGTCTGCCTGTCTGTCCACACCCGCTTATATTCATCTATCCATCCATTCATTCATACCTGCTTATATTCATCCATCTGTCCATCCATCCGTCCATACCCGTTTATATCCATCCATCTGTCCATCCATCCATCCATCCATCCATCCAACCATACCCACTTATATCCATCCACCCAATTCTCTATCTGTCCATACCCACTTGTATCCATCAATCCTTCCATCCATACATATATCCATCCACCCATACATCCACCGGTCCAAACCAGCTTACATCCATACATCCATCCGTCCATACCCGCTTATATCCATCCATCCATCCCCTTTTATATCTGTCCATACTCACTTATATCCATTCATCTCTCCGTCCATACCTGCTGGTATCTATCCATCCATTTATCTTTCCCTACCCGCTAATACCCATATATAATATTTTTTAAAAATAATTTAAAGCTGTCGTGGAACCCCCCCACCCGAAACGAACATGTGGTCATGGATAAAACATGCAAAACACAGTAAACGAACAGAAACCTGAGCACAGGGTACTTACTACTCTCTGTACAACTCCACCACCTGGGAATATATAGTTTATTTACTTCACTGATAGTTGTTCCAATAACCGCACTATTGAATGCTGGGATATGGAGGACTTTCTGTTAAAATGTGTATTTATGCTGATTGTAAGGTTTGTGAGCAGATGATGTGTGCATTGTTGTTTTATTCTGTTGAGTCTGTTTTACTGGGTACATGTAATCAGTCTGTAGTGAGATAAGATCTATGCAAAAATGACCAACCCAAAACGTTTAGAGGGAAACAAAAGGAAAAAAATTAACCAATAGGAATTTTACTTTAAAATTCTTCTTTTTTTTTTCGTTGTACATTTGAGTTTAATCAAGACCAGGACATTTCTAACTCACAACCTGATTTCCTGAAAAAAGTTGGAAATTTCAAAATAAATAAAATGAAAACTAAAAGTTGTTTAAATCAAATTATTTTATTACAATAAAACACAGATACAATGACATGTTTATCTTATAAATATATCTTTCTTATAAAAGTAGAGGAGTCCAGGTGCTGAATTGCAGTCCAGATCTTTTACCTTTAGAGAACATTTGGCGCATCATTTATATGGACCAGAAACTCTTCAGCAGCTGGAAACCTGCATCAGGAAATAATAGGACCAAATTCCAACACCAAAGCTCCAGAAACTCATAACCTCCATGCCCAGACATCGACAGACTATTTTTAAAAGAAGAGGAGATGCTATACACTACAGTAAACCTGCCCCGTCCCAACTATTTTGGTATTAAATTTACAATGAGCTCATTTTGTGCATAAAATTGTAAAAATGTTTTATTGTAAACATTATTTCAGCTCATGTGATTTTAAAAGCTTATTTTATTCTAATTTTAACATTTTTTCCGGAATCCGGGTTGTAGGGCCGATTTGTTTTTTTTTTAATTTTGTACCTATTATTTATATATTTTTTGCAGTAATTGTGCACTGACGGCACATCCAGAGAGGCAGAGACATTTCCTCTTTTTTAAATTGCTGTATAGAAACATATTCTGTCTCCTATGCAAATGTTTTACCATAATTTAACGGGTGATTAGACGAATTTTAGGATCATTTAAGCACTTGTGTGTAAGTGGTTTAGAAGATTTACACTAAAATTATTCTCCTCCTGGCTATTAGTTTTACAGTAGGTAAGCCGCTCATATTCACGCCGAAGGATTTTCATAAAGGAAAACTGTCTGAAAAGTAAAATAAAATCTGTAGATATTTCACGAATTATCTTTGCACAAAAGTTGTTCCCTGGCACATCCCAGAAGATTTTTACCTCACAAAAATATTTTTTATCTGGCTGTACAGTCTAAATAAACTGGCCAACCATGTTAGCATGTTAGCACGCTAGCTTGTGCGAGCTTTAGTGCTAAACAGCAGCTGTTCAACAACTGACAAGTCAGCTGCTGATCCAAACAAGGTTGTTGGTGTGACATGGAAAAAAAGGTTAGAAACTGTGTATCATATTACCTTTGTGTGACAACAAGGGCTCATTCTCTTGTAATGAACCTCACACTTGTTTTTGCTAATCCTTAGCTCTGTGTCCATTATTTAGCAATAGCATTTGTCTTGAATACATTATCTTAGCTAACCTGTGCACCAAGCTACTTATTCCAGTGCTTAAACCGGGTCAGTAGTGGTGTAGTTGGTGAGTAAATGAGGGAAATAAAATCACTATATTGTTAATAAATAAATATATCAACAAGCTTGATGGAAATACTTTGGCATTTTGGATGAATAAGAGACAGTAGCAAGAAGGACAAGGACAATGTTATTTAACGGTAGGGTATTTCTATAGTACATTTCATACACAGTGGTAATGTTAAAGTGATTTATGTAAAAGGAATTAAAATTATCTTAAAAATAACCCTGACGGTATACACTTCTGGCCCACATCTGGGCCAACTATGGCACATATAGCCCCGTCTTGACAATTGCAAGGGTCACTTGGGCCAGAACTGGCCCACACACATCAAGTCGGTTTTGGCTGGTTGTGTGTGGGTCAGATATAAGCCATGTGTGACAAACCTGGTTTAGGTTGAGTTCTGGATGGTTGTGTGTGAACAGAGAAATAAAAAAAAAAAAAGATTTAAAAATGCCTTCCTTGTTTGGAACCCCTTGGTATGTCTAACTTACTTGATTCTGATGATGCGAGTGATCTGATTGGTTTAAATATCTGTTAAGGTATGGTTAGTCATTTTTAGTAGTTATATTGTAAACTCAGATTTAGTCTTCAGACTAAACCTCGTCTTCTAGGTTCAGGCATTAGCTAGCGGGGTCGTAGCTTCATAACTAAAAAAACGACTGGTTAATCTTGTTTTTCCTTACAAAAGCTAGGGGATTAAATAACCGACAGCGTGCTTTCTTTTGACACCTGCAGACGTTGGTATAATAATGACTTTGTTGACATTTTTTTTTTTTTTTAAGTAATTGTAGCAGCAATCATGTTTAATGAGCCGGGTTAAATGAACACTCGTAAAATATTTAGAAAGACGGGGGAAAAAAACATGCTGTCATCTGCACAGCGTCTTTATGCATATGCTACAAGCCAAAACACAAACGCCGGATTGCGCTAATAACAATACGATGTTTTGTCTAAATTGAACGCACATCCACTCGACTTCCGAGTCAGAGCTTGAAATGACGTCACTGATGACCTCAGTGTATTCAGGGTATTCAGGCAAAACACGACCTTTCCCTAGAGAGCTTTCTCTAATGATTGATGTATATTTTCCTGCAAACTGTTCAGTCGGTGTCAGAGATTTTACAAGTAGGTGTCTCAATTCTCTGTGTGTGTGTGTGTGCGTGTGTGTGTGTGTGTGTGTGTGTGTGTGTGTGTGTGTGTACAGTTTTTAGTTCCTGCTGATGCTGTGAGCAGCCATTTTGATTTGAATTCACTCCTTGGAACCTGGATGTAAAGAGATGTTTCCTTAGTTTTTTTTTTTTTATCCCTGGTCAGAGTAACAATTTCAGGGGCTTTTTATGGCATTTATTCAAAAGCTATTGCTGAAGTAATTAAAAAACAGATGTATTAAGCTGTGTGACATTAAATTAAATTATCAGGCAAAAAGAAAGCCATACAATGAAGGTCTTTTTCTGTAAAGGTCTTTCTTAAGCCAGTCCCTGTTCCTTACTGATGTCTTCAGTTTCTTCAGCATATCCTGTTCTATATCAAAATCATCCCAGCTGCCAAAACACTGAGTTTGTGTGGCAGCCGATGCATCCGGGTTTGGAATATTTTAAGCTGTGTGTGTGAGCTGGATGTTGGAATTAGCGTTAATTTAGCAAGTAAAGGTCTGTTTCTCTTTTTCTTTCTTATTTTTTTAATTCATTTTGCGACAGGGCAACACAGTGGTTTAGTGATTTAGCACTATTGCCTCACAAGAAGCAGATGCCGGGTTTGATTCCAAGGAAGGGGTCTTTCTGTGCGGAGTTTCTCCTTGTGCTTGCGTGGGTTTACTCTGAGTACTTTAGTTTCCTCCCACAGTTCAGAAACATGTAGGTTAGGTTGATTGGTGATTCTAAATTGCCCATAGGAGTGAGTGTAAGTGTGTGTAGTCCTGCGATGGACTGGTGACTTGTCCAGGGTGTCCCCCTCCTGCCTTTTGCCCTTTCAGAGACAGCTGGGATAGACTCCAGCAGATCCCTGTGACCCCAAATTAGGAAATAAGCAGGTATGTTCTAATACATAAAACAATAAAATCACATTATTATTATTATTATTATTATACTGCATATGTAAGT